>OZ024742.1:253629148-253644148 GCA_964016885.1 Eledone cirrhosa
CTAGGAAGTGCATCTAATAGTGTATCTGGTTTAAAATAGGTTCACCATAACCCTAAGTGTTTAATGGAGCAACTATCAAGGTTGGAATCATGAAGAGCACCCAAATGTGTATCTGGTTTAGAATAGGTACATGTTTAAAGAGGTAGCTAACAGAGTTGACACCAGGAAGGGCAAAAGGCTATTTACCCAGTTTAGAATAAGTACACCATAAACCTAGATGTTTAAAGAAGTAAGTAACATAGTAGGCACTACAAAGGGCAAAAGGCTGTGTGTATCCACTAGTAGTATTAGTAGCAGTGGTGGTGAGGGTAGTGGTGGTAATAGTAGCAGTAGCAGTAGTGGTTGTGGTAGTACTAGTAGTAGTAGTGGTGGTGGTGGTAATAGTAGTAATAGTAGTGGTGGTGGTGGTAATAGTAGTGGTGGTGGTGGTAACCTATAGAGATTAAGCCAGTTATATAAATTTATAAACATAACCAGAGAAGTTGGATGGATGGCAATTCAAAACAGTTTTATTTTTTATATGTAATATTGTTTTTACTTTTGGCACAAAGCCAGCAATTATTCCAGTGCATTACTGGTACTTTATTTTATCGACCCCGTAAGAATGAAAGGCAAAGTTAACCTCGGCGCTATTTGAACTCAGACCATAAAGGGTCGTAACTCTTTGCTGCAAAGCATAGCGTCCGACCCTCTACCGATACTGCCAAATATAATCAGTTATTTACACTTTTCATACCAATCTGGCTCAAACCAGCTCTGGCTCTATGAAACAAAACATTTTAATACCAACCTGGTCAAAATCAGCTTTGGTTCTATGAAATAAAATTATCAATTTTAAAAGGTTCTAATTTAGATTAAAACATTCCAGCATGATTTTATATATGAAACGTATGTTAAGTTGCGATCTTATTAATGAAATAATTGATAATTTTAGTAAATCCTTGAAAATTCTTCATTAACTATTTGAAATAGAGTATCTTATTAGAAATTCTATTGCAAAAGGATTTGATTCACCCAAAAGTTTATGCTGATAAAAATATAAATACTAATTTTTAAAAAATGTCTTTTATCAATCAACAATACACATTTAGCACAAATACTATACCAAACATCTTCATCATCAATATTTTCCATCCATACATCTTATAAGAAATATTGTTTCCTGACTTTCTTAGCAGCAACATATCAATTATTTGGTCAGCATTTTACCTCAATATTTAGTAATGACACTGTTTAAGCCCATTTGACTGATTGCACTTCTCAAATATTTCTTTGTTGGACTGTGAATGTTGAAGGAGAACTGTAGAGGACATAATGTGGCAGGAAAGGTTGCCAAGATATGAAGCCATTTTGTTGAAGACTGGCAGTATGCCATGAAAATCATTCTTGTAAACAGTTTTAATAACACCAATTGCAGCTGCATGTGAACCTAATATGACCCAGGCATTTGAAACATAGCCAAGAAGAATAACTTGAAAAACAGCAAGAAGTCTTTAAGTATTTGCTTGATTTATCTCCCTGAAGTAGCACCCTGTTGACTTAAGTAAGGAAAGGAAACATTGGAAAGTGTAGTTTTAAATATAGTCCTAAACCATTAAAATACCAAACAACCTAAAATTGCTCCTAGTTCTATGATATAAATTCTTGATAATTTTCAAAATTATCTGAAAATCATAGGTAGTGACTTTTTATTAAAAATATAGCAACTAAAGTGTTTTAAATTGTTTATATCTATCTAAATATCTCCCATCAGAATTTTATGCAAGGGACTTTGTTAAGTTATGTTCCAAATACTGGTTTAATAACGAGAAAGTTAGTTGTATTACTAAATCCCTCGAAATGCTTGATTATTTGAAAACAATAGGCAATGTCTTTCATTAGAAATAAGATAACGAAAGGGTTAAAGATAAAGGCAGTGTCTTTCATTAGAAATAAGATAATGAAAGGGTTAAATATATAGGCAGTGTCTTTCATTAGAAATATGGTAATGAATGGTTTGAGGACATAGGTAATGCTTTTTATTAGAAATATGGTAATGAAATGTTTGAGGACATATGAAGTGTCTTTCATTAGAAATATGATAATAAAAGGGTTAAAGACATAAGTACTGTCTTTCATTAGAAATATGGTAACAAAAGGATTTAAACAATGGGTTTAGTAATGAATGAAGTGCCTCACGCTAAACAACTACAACAAATTATACAATAACTACAACAACTGCAACAACCCCTTTCCTAGTTAACACAGGAATTGCCATCAATGAACTTGGAGGTGTTATGAATGATCAAGGGGTGTGAAAGTTGATTGTACTGTGAATCCCAGCTGGTTGGGATTGGCTGTTTAACCACATCATAGGATGATGATGACAACAACAACTAAAACAACTACTACAACAACTACAATAATAACTGCAACATCAACAACTACAACTACAACAATAACTACAACAACAATAACATCAACATTCTATCACAACAAGAACAATAATAAAAAAAAAGTACCTGACATCATTCATGTGAGAAGGGTATACCATTGACTCTTATAACAAACAACATATGTAAGACAGCTTAAGACCATTTTTGGTTGCGCTGACATTGGTTAGAATGGCGCCAGAGAAGATTCCGAAAAATCCAATTATTTTATCTGGCATGACCAGCTTTGAACAAGAAACTGTCTATTGCTTGCAACAGTTGCACATCTGCAGTGTTTGATGCACATTTCATATCTTACATGTGAACATTAACTGTTTTATTTATTATATATTATATATCTTTAGTAAGCTTTTGGCTATTTTAATTCTGTTTCAAATATTTCTTTCCTTATATCCCATATCGTTTTACCCTCTCACTCTCTCTCCCTTTATCTAACCACCCCTACTAGTGCCATTTATTTCTTTTGTGTGTTTGCTTCTCTGAGCTAATAAACACGTCATCTGCAAAGCTGTTTACTAAAGACAAGAAAGGAAGGAAGTAAAAGGAAGTGGATGAGGGTGGTGGATGAGGAGAGGAAGGAATGGAGAAGAAAAAATTATAAAAGGGAAAGTTTGCAACTGTCTTGGCATTGAAACTTGCATGGTTAATGCATGTTTCATATTTTTTATGTTTTCTCTATAAAAATATATTGTAACTTTTTTTTTCCTTTTTTTCACTATATACATATGTACACACACACACACACACACACACACATACACACACATATATATATATTGAAATTGAACAGAGACAATATAGGGTTTAGCATGTGACAACATTTCTAGTACTGGTGCTACAATAAAATGCATCCACTACATCCTGTAAAGTGATAGTGATGACATCACTATAAAATGCACCCAGTGGAATCTGTTAGATGGTAGCATTGGCACTACAATAAAATGCACCCAGTACAATCTGTTAAGTGGTAGTGTTGGCACTATAATAAAATGCACCCAGTCCACTCTATAAGTTGATCATGCTGGGGATACTAAGAACACACCCAGCACACTTTGTTAGGTGGTTGGTTTTATGAAGAGTACCCAGTCATGGGAACCATGTGAAATAACATAACAAACAAGATTGATTGCTCACTCCAGCCCCTCTGGCTTCAGACATTGATAAAACCTCCATCCAATGCCAGCATGGAAAGAGGGAATAAATTGATAATGATGATATATATATACATATATACATACATACATACATACATACATATATACATATATATATATATATATATATATATATATATATATATATTGAGTTAAGAACTCAGAGTAGTCTCTTACAATTACATGTATGTTTATATTAGTGTTCATCTCTCTTGTTTATTCAATTATATTATATATATATATATATATGTTGTTTCCTTGAGCAAGACACTTTATTTCACATTGCTCCAGTTTACTCAGCTGTAGAAATGAGATGATAGGGACTGGGGTCCATATCACTCCACTGCAAAGTGGTCGTGGAGGTGCCACGGCAAAAAAGCACCCAGCACTCACTGTAAATGAGGTTGGTGTTAGGAAGGGCATCCAGCTGTAGAAATCAAGCCAGAATCAGTTCCTGTCCTACCCTTGCAAGCAGGGAAAAAGCGGACGTAAAATGAAATGATGATGATGAAATGATGATATATATATATATATATATATATCATCATCATCATCATCATCAACGTTTAACGTCCGTGTTCCACGCTTGCATGGGTTTGGACGGGGGTAGTCCCACTTGAGGCAAGAGTGATTGTCTTGCTCGCATAGGACTGTCTGGCAGGTTTTCTACAGTTGGATGCCCTTCCTAACACCAACCACATTTACAGTGTGGGTCTGGGAGGTTTTTACCGTGTTGCCTACACGGCCACATTACAGCGTGGACTGTGTGTTTTTTTGTCGTGACACCTACACGATCTCATTTGTTTCGGCCTCGATGGCGCGGCACCAACATAACTTTACATAGAACGGGGTGGTGTGGATCGGGTGGGGGTGGTGGTGGTGGGACGGGGTGTATTTTGTTAGAGATGCCTACTGGCTGGAGTAGGTTTTACTATATATTTAGGTAAGGCGGGTCTTCTCTGTTACTGAGTACCGCCAAAGGTCTCGGTCCAGTGACATTGTCTTGGAGAGGTGTAAGTGTGTGATGTCGGAGTTTATCAGCTCGTCCCAGGTTTTTCTAGGTCTGCCTATTCCGTGACTACCGTCTATCTTTATTGCCCTGCACTTTGTTATACAGCTATCGACTTTCATGCGCATCACGTGTCCATACCAACGTAGTCTTCTCTCGAGTAAACAACATCTGATCCCTCTTATCTCTAATTTTTTCCTTAGTTCGTTTATGCTTTGCCGTTCACGTATATTACTGTTACACATCCAGCGGAGCATGCAAGCTTCGTTCCTCTCTAGTCTGCGTATATCCTCTGCACACAATGCCCAGGTCTCACTGCCATGCAGCATTGCTGTTCGTATGCAGGCATCGTACAACCTGCCTTTCATTTTTAGTGAGAACCCTTTAGCAGCTAATAGTGGTATAAGCTCTCTGAACTTTTTCCAACCAGTTCTGACTCTAGCTACAGTACTTTCAGAGCACCCTCCCCCACTGCTGATTTTATCGCCCAGGTAACGGAAGCTGTCCACTATTTCTATAGAACCCTCTGCGCAATTGAAAGAGCTAGTAGTTTGTGGGCACTTGCTGCTACTTATTGCACCAGAGCACCGGCCACATGTAAAATCTATGTTCTTAGTTAGCTTACCTGTGATCCCACTACATCTTTTATGCACCCATACTTTGCATTTAGGACATAAAATGGAGTTTCTACCTACGCCTTTCCTACACACCGAGCACGACCATTTCCCAGAAGGGACCGCCGCCTTGTTTTCTTTCCTACAAACTAGTACTTTGGTCTTAGCCAGGTTAATTTTAAGTCCTTTTGACTCTAGGCCGTGCTTCCATGTTTGGAATTTCTTCTCTAGCTCGGCCATTGATTCCGCTATGAGTGTCAGGTCGTCTGCGTATAGGAGTTCCCATGGGCAGCCTGTCTTGAACTCCTCTGTTATAGCCTGAAGGGCAATAATAAATAGTAGTGGACTGAGAACAGAGCCCTGATGGACGCCAACTTTTACGCTAAACTCTTCACTATATTCGTTGTTAATTCTAACCT
The DNA here is from genome assembly GCA_964016885.1 of Eledone cirrhosa. NCBI lineage: Eukaryota > Metazoa > Mollusca > Cephalopoda > Octopoda > Eledonidae > Eledone > Eledone cirrhosa. The sequence continues at coordinate 253,634,777 of OZ024742.1, forward strand.
TGCTGACTGTTTCTTTATACATGGCTTGTATAGCCCTCACAAGCCATTCGTCAACGCCTAGTTTTCTAAGAGCCCACCAGATAATGGAGCGGGGGACTCTGTCGAAGGCTTTCTCCAAGTCGACAAAAGCTAAGTAGAGGGGTTTACCTTTAGCTAGGTACTTCTCCTGTAGTTGTCGTACTATGAAAAGAGCGTCTGTGGTACTTTTGCCTGACACAAACCCGAACTGCATTTCATCTAGGTCAATTCTCTCTCTGATTAGTTGCGCTATTACTCTTTCCGTGACCTTCATGACCTGGTCGATTAATTTAATGCCTCTATAGTTACTCCTATCTAGGGCGTCTCCTTTACCCTTATAACAGTTAACGATGATGCTGCTATGCCAGTCCTTCGGAACAACCCCATTCTGTACGACTTGGTTAACTATGCGGGTGACCATGGTGTGTCCCACCGTGCCAGATGCCTTCAGCATCTCAGCAACTATTTCCGAAGGCCCAGCCGCCTTACCAGTCTTCATATCCTTGATTGCCTTACTTATTATACTCCCCTCGACTAACACTGCTGGTCCCTCTATTGGGTCGATATGGGGGAGACTGCCTTTCTCCCAATTATTCTCCTCATTTAGAAGCCTTTCATAGTGACACTTCCAAGCTACCTTCTTATCAGCGTCGGTGATGGCAAGTGTGCCATCGTCGTTTAGTACACACTTCTCCCCGACAATATCACGGTTTTCCTTGACGCATTGCCTAGCAATCCTGAACACCTCACGTTTTTGGTCATCGCGTTGTAGAACATGCTTGAACTTTCTTTCCTCAGCTTCCCTTCTTGCTAAGTACACTTGTCTCCTAGCTTCCCTCCTGGCCACTTGATAGTCCTCTCTACTTCCCCCATCCCGCCATACTTTCCAAGCCTGCTTTTTGGCCTTAATTGACCCCTCCACCTTACTGTTCCACCACCATGTTACTCTCCTCCTGCCTACAGGCCTGCTCCAGCCACAGACCTCGTCTGTCGCCAACAGCAGGTTTGCTTTCAGAAATTCCCACTCTCCCTCTATATTGTCCGACTCTAAATGTTCTTCCTTACTGTCGAAAGCATCAAGTAATATGCTTTGAAATTTATTCCTGGCTGTGGGGTCCTTTAGCTTCCATATTTTCCTCCTGAGGATAGTCCTCTTCTGTTGTCGAGTACGTCTCGTCCTGACTATGAGGTCGCTAATTATCAGTCTATGTTGGGAGGTGCATTCTTCATGGGGGAGAGATTTAGTGTTAACAACAGACACTCTGTCACGTCTTCTGGTAAGGATATAATCTACCTGGCTTGTGTGTTCCCCGGATCTATAGGTGATCAGGTGATTGTCACGTTTTTTGAAGTTAGTGTTACAGATAGTTAGGTTATTTGCATCACAGAATTCCAGGATTCTGGAGCCTTCCTCATTTCTAGTACCAAACCCATAGCCTCCATGGATTTCGTCGTAGCCGTCACAATGTTGTCCAACGTGACCATTTAGGTCGCCTGCGATAATTATATAGTCACTGTCGGATATTTGGGAGGTAGTTAGCATCAGTGTCTCATAGAATCTGTCTTTTATAGTGCCGGGCAGTCCGGATTGGGGTGCGTACGCAGATATTACTGTCACCGTAGTTCTATTGAGGACAAGTCGTATTTTAATTATTCTGTCGTTCACTCTATTTACGTCTATTATCTTATCTGCCCACTTTTCTGCTACCATGATTCCTACTCCACCCAGCCCATCGTCGTTTCCCACCCAGAAAAGCTTATAACATCGTTTTTTACCCTCAATGAACCTAGCAGACCCACCCCTCCACCTGGTCTCTTGAATACAACAAACATCGACCTCCTTACGTTCAAGCATTTCTACAACCTCGTTAGCGCGACCCTTTAGGGTGCCTACATTTATGGTACCAACTCTGAAGTTTTGGATTGCGTTTGGGGGTTGGGGGCGGTGAGGGGCGGGGGGCGATGGGGTTATGTTAGCCGTCCGCGGTCGAAACAATGAGGAGTGCTCGCATTCTCGTCCAAGGGGTGAATTTGTCTTTATCTTTGGCATTGTCGCTGAGCGTCCAGATTTTTCTCTCTCACCTCCACTCTCCAGGATTCCGCAGTCCATCCATCCATCATATATCGTATATCGAAAGGCAACCAGGCAAGCGATAGTATAGGCCTCTGGTTTCTGATTGGTCCGCGTAATAATACTGGTGATGCGTGGGGGCTCTGTATATATATATATATATTTACTTCAATGTTTACATATTGGAGGCTCATTCTTTAGTGACTACAATCCCACACAAAGCCAACAGAAGGTATATATATCTTATTATATAAAATATATAAAACACATGGCAAAATGGCATACTCCTTCCTATGTACTCAGAGTTTCCCAGAGCAAGCTGCTCTTATTGCTGCTTCGTTCAACTTTCCATTATTACTGACATATGAAGCAGTAATAACATCAGCTTGCCTCAGGAAATTCTAAGTATCTATGAAAATATGTGCCAGTTTGCTATGTGTTTTATACCATATATATATATATATACATGTGTATATATATATATATATATATATATATATATATATATATATATATATATATATATATATATATATTAGAATTGGTGCTCTGAAAGAGTGATGTATATGTGAATGTATATATAGTGTATTTGGTAATACACTGTATGCTTAATTAAAAGCATGTTGAAGACCTTACGCTATTGTTTTAAAGTAGTGACTATGTCACTTACTTCTTTTTTCAGGAATCCAACATTCATAATTTTCAACAGGCAAAGGGAGTGCTAAGCTCTGAGGAATACCAACAGTATGAAACAGAGATCTGTCAGCTTATCTCCCTTTGTTTATTGAAAAGAGAAGTAAGTGACATAGTTACTACTTTAAAACAGTAGCGTAAGGTCTTCAAAATGCTTTTAATTAAACATACAGTGTATTGCAAAATACACTATATATACATTCATATATATATATATAACGAAGAAGGTGTGGTAAGGAACCAGATGGACCATAATGTACCAGAGTACTTAATACTTAGGGTAGTAAAGTGGGTAATAGGAAAATGTTAGACCCCTTCGGCAGAGCTCAAGCCGTTTCGACGGCTATTTCTGTATATATATATATATCATCATCATCATCATTTTATGTCCGCTTTTCCCTGTTTGCAAGGGTTGGATGGGAATTGATTCTGGCTTGATTTCTACAGCTGGATGCCCTTCCTAACACCAACCTTATTTACAGTGAGTGGTGGGTGCTCTTTTTGCCGTGGCACTTCCACGACCACTTTGCAGTGGAATGATATGGACCCCAGTCACTATCATCTCATTTCTACAGCTTATGTGAAATAAAGTGTCTTGCTCAAGGTAACAACACATCACCCAGTCTGTGAATTGAACTCACAACCTTTCGATTGCAAGGCCAATGCTCTAACCACTAAGCCATGTGCCTCCATATATATATATAGCCTATTTGTTCATCTACTACCACCAACCCTAAGGATTTATACTGCCCCTTTTCATTCTTAACAATGGTCAATTTCAACCTGGTTATAAAACCTTACTTATTCATATGTATGTTTTTTTTGTATTCTTCAATAAACAAAACTCATTATTTCTGAAGACGGCTGGTAGTGAAGACGTATGTATTTTTTTCTCACTATGATATTTTGTAATATGTTTTACATAGATCAATAATTGAATGAACATACAGAGGACTACCCCCCAGAAACGATCGTAAAATAATGTGTTTTACTATGAATTAACAGTTTTGTGTTTAATTTCATTGTTTTAATATTTCTATTTTGACTCTGTATCCAATTGAATTATATCGTTGATAAAAATTTTGTATTTTAAACTTTGCTTCACAACATCTTCTACATACGGATTACATTGAGTTCTTTATATGGTTTAGACCCTACCGTTGAGTGGTAGATTTATCTCTGTGTGTGTATATATATATATATATATATATATATATTGTTATGCTTTGGGAGGGTCATGTTGCCAATAAGAAACACAAGCACAAGTTGCTTTCACTCCAATTTATCAGAAATAATGAGTTTTGTTTATTGAAGAATACAATAAAAACATACATATGAATAAGTAAGGTTTTATAACCAGGTTGAAATTGACCATTGTTAAGAATGGAAAGGGGCAGTATAAATCCTTAAGGTTGGTGGTAGTAGATGAATAAATAGGCCATCAGTGGATAAGGTATCAAATGTCTTTTAAGAAAAGAAATGAAAGTTGTTAGTGTAAATGAGTTTAGGCATATTGTATATAAAAGTATTGATGGTCAAAGAAGATTACGGTTGGAGGAGAAGGGGTACTGAGATTAGTACATCAAGTAGAATGGAATAGAACAATCTTAAAAAGTTAGTTATTTCTTTGTTGGAAGGAATAATTTGTTCTAAAAATATATAATATAAAAAAAATATATATATATACACATGTATAGTTACACATGTTTATATATAGGCATACATTTATGCATATACATACATATACACACACAGATATACATATTCACACACACCTATACTCACACATTTATTCACCTATATCTTTTTCTATATTTGTTTAGTTGTATTTATAATATTTGAATGCCCTTCTAATTTTATTGTTACATACTAAAATTAATTCTTGTCTTTTATTTAATAGAGTGTCCTTCGATTTAGTAATTTCAAAAATTTCTTGGGAACATAGTCCGCACTCCCTTCTATTGCCCTGATAAGAAAGAGTTCACTTAAGAATCTTCCAAGTTAGGTTATATTTAATATTCTTCGTTTTACAATTATTAACTGCTTCTGCTAAAGAAGTGGGATTTGCTAATTTTGTGTTTCGGAAACTGTGGGTGTGTGCATAAAATCACGATTTAAATGGATTAGAAGTGGATCCTATATAGGATTGATTAGAGTCTTTAGTGGTGATTACACATTTATATACTATATTATTAATATAGTAGGAGGCTTAGTGGTTAGAGCATTGGCCTTGCAATATAAAGGTTGTGAGTTCAATTCTCAGACCGGGTGATGTGTTGTTTCCTTGAGCAAGACACTTTATTTCACATTGCTCCAGTTTACTCAGCTGTAGAAATGAGATGATAGGGACTGGGGTCCATATCATTCCATTGCAAAGTGGTCGTGGAGGTGCCACGGCAAAAAAGCAACCAGCACTCACTGTAAATGAGGTTGGTGTTAGGAAGGGCATCCAGCTGTAGAAATCAAGCCAGAATCAGTTCCCAACCACCTTTGCAAGCAGGGAAAAGCGGACGTAAAATGATGATGATATGTAATATATATATCATCATCATCATCATCATCATCATCATTTTACGTCCGCTTTTCCCTGCTTGCAAGGGTTGGACGGGTCCTATTCAGCACAGCATCTCTCCACTTGTCATGGTCCTTCGTCATCTCCTCGGTGAGTTTCAGCGATCTGAGGTCTGCTCTCATTACCTCCGCCCATGTTTTACGTGGTCTACCTGTACTGCGTCTTCCATCTACCGGGATTTCTTGGCACTTCTTTACCCAGCGGTCATCCTCGATGCGCATCACATGTCCATACCATCTCAGCCTTCTCTTCTGCACACCACAACTTATCCCTCTTATACCCAGTTTCTTTCTCAACTCGTCTATGCTTGGTCGTTCACGTACATTGACATTGCACATCCAACGGAGCATACTTCCTTCATTTCTCTCCAGCCATCGCATATCCTCTGCAGTTGCTGCCCATGTCTCACTAACATGCAGCATCGCGCGTCTCACACAGGCATCATATAACCGTCCTTTCGTACGCAGCGAGAAACCCTTCTTTGTCAACAAAGGAAGCAGCTCACTAAACTTCTTCCAACCTGAGATGCGAGAAAAACCACAAACCCGCCAGCTCAACTCTACTTTTGAAAAGCACAAGAACTGCGAAACCGGTAAAGGAACCAAATAAATATATTTAAAAAAAAAAAGACTCCAGTTGCATTTTCGATTTCATCTTTTTTCCTTATATTTTCATTCGCGTAGGGCACCTCGTTTTTTTTTTTTTTCATTTTGTAAAAAACCTCACTATATATAGTAACAAGTAGGACCCCGACGGCTGAGCTCAAGCTGTTTCGACGGCTAATTCTGGACTAAAAAAAAAAAAATTTTTTTTTAAATTATTTTTTTTAGTCCAGAATTAGCCGTCGAAACGGTTTGAGCTCAACCGTCAGGGTCCTACTTGTTCCTATTACCCACTCTACTACCCTAAGTATTGAGTACTTTGGTGCGTTATGGTCCATCTGGTTCCTTACCACATTTCCTTTGTTATATATATATAATCATTATCATTTTATTTTATGTCCGCTTTTTCCCTGGTTGCAAGGGTGGGACGGGAACTGATTCTGGCTTGATTTCTACAGCTGGATGCCCTTCCTAACACCAACCTCATTTACAGTGAGTGCTGGGTGCTTTTTTGCCGTGGCACCTCCATGACCACTTTGCAGTGGAATGATATGGACCCCAGTCCCTATCACCTCATTTCTACAGCTGAGTAAACTGGAGCAATGTGAAATAAAGTGTCTTGCTCAAGGAAACAACACATCACCCGGTCTGAGAATTGAAATCACAACCTTTCGATTGCAAGGCCAATGCTCTAACCACTAAGCCATGTGCCATACACACACACACACACACACACACACACACACACACACACACACACACACACACACACACACACACACACACACACACACACACACACACAAGGGCCACCCCTTATCAAAATAATAGATATGAATGTAGATTATGTTCCCAAGAACTTTTTGAAATAATGAAATCTAAGGATATCCTATCAAATAAGCGACAGAAATTAATAATATCGTGTAATCACAAACTGAGAAAAACCTTTAAATATTATAAACCTAATTAATATACATCTTAGAAATTAATATATAAACTGTTTTTAATTTAGTTAACCTATAATTAATATTCTACTACTGATGAACTACATAATTTTACTTTCTTTCTTACAACTATCATTTCCTAAAACTGATACCATTAAGTAAACATATATAATGCTTTAATTTCAGGTTATGACTCTATGTTCCTTGAAATCTCTTTATTATAAATTTAACTCCCCCCCCCCCCCCAATAATCATATGTATGTGTATGTGTATATATATATGTATATGTGTGTGTGTATATATATATATATATATATATGTGTGTATGTGTATGTGTGTGTATATATATGTATATTCGGTGAAGTTGGCACCCTTAACTCACAGTTGGGTGCGGATGCATTCATGTATATATGTGTGTGTCCGCATGTATCTGTGTGTTTCTAAATATATTGTTAATAACTCCCTCTGGTCGAGCAATCTTTGAGGTGTGGTTACAACTGGAAAGCTTCCATTACTCATACTTCTAGCCTTCTTCACCACCTCTTCTGCGGCCTCGATATGAATACCCCCTCCGCCTCTGTGGTATTTTCTTCGTGGTTATAAGAGGCTTAGCTCTGTTTCTCGACCGTTATATCGCGTGACTATCTCCCCCTCCGCCTTTTGGGATTCTTTCTCACGTCGTGTAGACGCGTTCTTGAGACTAGTAAAATGAGGTATCCTCTTGATAAGTCGGCAGACCTCGCAGGGACTCTATATCTTTATGATATATTGTTTTTGTTTATGCCACGAAACTACGTAGTCGAGGAATTTAGGAGCAGTTTAGGTATGATACATTTTATTACTAATTATATCTAAATGTTTCTTCTCTCTTCATAATGTATATATATATATATATATATATATATTATTTTTATATTCTTTTAATTCCCCCTCATCTTTAACAGCACTCTTCAACTACATCTAACCCTTATTTATCATATCTATATGCATTAGTATAATTTTATCAATATAAATATACCCATCAATTAAATTAATTTATATTCTTTTCATAGATGTATTTTTTCACTAACACTCTTATCGTAAAATTTTAGTTTCCTTAGATATTAGCATTGGCATTACTATTTTATAACAGCAACTGTTCATATACTTTTTACTGACCTGACCTATTTTCACCCCTAAAATAACCTCATTCTTCATACTCCATTCAAAACTGAAACCTACCTTCATCTACCCCTAAAACAAACTTCAATTACTATTTTTTACCATTTGGCCAATTATTAACTTTCTATTGGTTAATTCTAAACCTGTTACCAAGCAGACAGACTATATCAAATGTTTGTTGGTTTTATTCAATGAGCAAATATAATTATTTCTGAGGTCAGCATACGACCTATTTTCATCCCTAAAATAATCTTTCATTCATAATATTCTTTTCCATCCAAAACTGAAATCTACCTTCCTCTACCCATAAATTAAGGTTCTTTTACTACTAGATCACTATCTTGACCCTCACTATCTTTCTATTGGTCAATTCAAAATCCTGTTCCCAAACAGACCTATTGTATTAAATCTTTGTTTTTTTCAATAAACAAATATCATTATTTCTGACGGTGGACTGGCAGTATCGGTAGAGGGTCTGACGCCATGCTTTGCAGCAAAGAGTTACGCCCCTTTATGGTTTGAGTTCAAATCCCGCCGAGGTTAACTTTGCCTTTCATCCTTACGGGGTCGATAAAATAAAGTACCAGTAATGCACTGGATAATTGCTGGCCTTGTGCCAAAAGTAGAAACAATTATTTCTGAAGACAGCATATATATGTGTAGGTATGTATATTCCCTCTGATAGTTTGTATAAATATTGTATAAATATTGTATAAATATTGTACATTATTGTACAGCCACAAACCTCATCCGTCGCCTAAAAAATAACTTACTAGAGGCGACGGATGAGGTTTGTGGCTGGAGTAAGACCTCAAGCAGGAGGAGAGTGACTTGGTGGTGGAACAATAAGGTAGATGAAGCAGTCAAGGCCAAGAGACAGGCATGGAAAGAATGGAAGAACGGGGGGAGCAGGGTACATTACATAGAGACCAAGAGGGAAGCTAGGCGACAAGTATACTTAGCTAGGAGGGAAGCAGAGGATAGAAAATTCAAGCATGTTTTACAACGTGAGGACCAGAAACAGGAGGTATTCAAGATTGCGAGGCAGTGTGTCAGAGATAGTTGTGATGTCATTGGAGAGAAGTGTATCCGGAATGATAAAGGTGAGCTTGCCCTCACAAGTGCTGAGAAGAAAGATGCATGGAAGAGTCATTATGATAGATTACTAAATGAGGAGAATGCATGGGAAGAAGAGACCCTACCCCACGTAGACCCTATAGAGGGACCAGCAGTACAAGTCAGCGGCAGCGTAGTAAGTAAGGCAATCAGAGATATGAAGATAGGGAAGGCAACCGGTCCATCGGGTATAGC
>OZ024742.1:253649148-253684148 GCA_964016885.1 Eledone cirrhosa
ACCACCAGATGACAGATCGGGGTACCCTATCAAAGGCCTTCTCTAGGTCAACAAAGGCTAAGTATAGTGGCTTATTCTTCTCTAAGAACCTCTCTTGCATTTGTCTCACCAAGAAGAGGGCATCTGTTGTACTCTTCCCAGGCACAAAACCAAACTGCATCTCATCTAGTTTGACCCTTTCTCTAATTAGTTGTGCTAAAATCCTTTCTGCCACTTTCATAACCTGATCTATCAGTTTTATACCCCTATAATTGCTCCTCTCCAAAGCATCCCCTTTACCTTTGTAGCAATTTATGAGAATACTGCTGCACCAGTCTTTGGGTATGACACCACCATATATAGCCTGATTGATGATGCGTGCAACCAGTTTAGTGCCTACGTCCCCTGATGCCTTCAGCATCTCAGCAACTATTCCCGATGGTCCGGCCGCCTTACCATTTTTCATTTCCCTAATCGCCTCTTGGACCCTATATTCGTCAATCTCAATAGCTGGTTCCTCTGTCGGATCTACCAAGGGTAATTTCTCTGTCTCCCATTCATCAGTCTCTCATAATGACATTTCCAGGCCTCCTTTTTCTGGTCATTCGTGACACTAAGTACACCGGCATCATCCCGGACACATTTATCACCAACAACATCCTGATTTGCATTGACACACTGCCTTGCAATGTGGAACACCGCACGCCTCTGATCTTCCCGTCGCAGAACATTGGCAAACCTCCTACTCTCTGCCTCCCTGCGTGCTAAGTACACCTGACGTCTAGCTTCTCTCTTAGTGGCTGTATATTCTTCCCTACTCCCACCCTTTTTCCAAGCCTTCCATGCTAGTCTTTTGTCTCTAATAGCCTTATCTACTGTGCTGTTCCACCACCAGGTCACTCTCTGTCTGGTTGGAGCTCTGCTCCAGCCACAGGTTTCATCAGTAGCCTTCAGCAAGTTGTCACGTAAGAACTTCCAGTTATTATCTATGTCATACGTCTCTAAATCGTCTTCTTTTTCGTCATATACATCTTGAAGGGCTTTCCTAAATTTGAATTTTAGTGAAAGGTCTTTTAGCTTCCAGACCTTTCTTCTCCACACCTTCCTATATGTCTCATTCCATCTCTTGCTTACTGAGATATCACTAACAACTAACCTATGCTGTGGGGTACATTCTTCCCCAGGGTATGCCTTGGTATTAGACACTATCTGCCTGTCCGCTGCCTAACTAGCAGGAAGTCAATCTGGCTTATGTGCTCACCAGATTTGTAGGTTATTAGGTGATTGGCAGGTTTCTGGAAGTTTGTGTTGCAAATAGTCAATGTACTTGCATCACAAAATTCAAGAAGTCTCACTCCTTCTTCATTTCTTGAACCGTAACCGTGCCCACCATGTACCCCAGTGTAACCATCCTGGAGCTGTCCAACATGACCATTGAAGTCTCCTGCTAGCATAACGATGTCTCCGTCCTCTGTCATTGTGGTTGTTTGCAAAAGTTGCTCATAAAAGCAGTCTTTCTCATCTTTGCCTAGGCCTGCTTGGGGAGCATAGACCGAGATGATTGTCAGTAGTCTCCTACCTACAACTAATCTAAGCTTAATTATTCGATTACTAACTCGAACTACCTCTATTGTCTTATTGATCCATTTCTCAGCCAGGAAAATGCCTACTCCCCCTAACCCATCATCCTTATCTACCCAGAATAGCTTATAGCTAAGACGCTTGCCTACGACTAGTCTCGCAGAGGCACCTCTCCATCTCACCTCTTGCACGCAGCACACATCCACCTGCCTTCTCTCCAGCATCTCCGCTATTTCAGCAGATCTACCTCTGAGAGTGCCAACATTAAGTGTTGCAACTCTGAGATGCGACGTCTTCATATTTTTCTATGCTGTTTTGTTGCTGTGCTGATAAGCTTTTTGGCATTGATACACTGGTTGGATGCCCTTCCTAACACCAGCGCCACTTTACAGCATGGACTGGGTGCTTTTATTTGTGCCACCAGCACTAGAGAGGATGTCTTACTAGACTCAAGAGCCCTCTCTACCCCTCCATTTTACAGCATGGTCATTAAAAAAAAATAAAAAAAATAAAAAAACTTATTGACACGACTCACACACTAATACTCATGCATACAAACCACAACCACACATACCAACACTCATTCATGCATACAATCACACACACCACTCACAAACATATATATATATATACATATATTACCGACAGTACTGATACAAAATCAAAATCAAAGTCAAAATCGTCAAAATCACTATCATGTCAACTGTTGAGCTTTCCCAGTCCAGTTCAGCTTGTATATAATAACAATAACAATAATAATTGTTTGCTTTACGCTGGTAATGGCGGTGGTGGTGGTGTCAGTGTGGTGGTGGTGGATGGTATCAGCGTGGTGGTGGTGGTGGATGGTCAGTGATGGTGGTGGCAGTTGTTGGTGCTGTAGTTGTTATTGTAGTTGTTACTGTTGTTGTTGTCCTTCATTTCACTGCTGCTGTTGCTGCAGACAATGGTGTTGATGCTGTTATTGCTGTCGCATATATACAAATACATACACACACATTCAACACAGACGATGGTGTTGTTGCTGTTGTTGTTGTAGTTGTTGCTGTGTTGAAATCTGGTCGCATCCACTGAGATATACATATACACACACATACCCATGTGTATATACACATACATACATCAAAAGAGAGTCAGCAGTATGTCAACAGGGAACAGGACAGCGACCTTAGAGTAATGTGGTGATGGTGGGGAGCGAGTGTAGGCGTTATTGTTATTGTGGTGACGGGGTGGTCAGTGAGATATTACAAGTTCATAGATCACTTCTCTCTTTTCCTCTCTTTCAAAATTTTGAATTTATGGCCTTTTGCAATGGCGGACAAGTATATATAATATATATATATGAAGCAAAGAAAAGAAAATTTTCACTGATATGAAAGATTTCCTGGTAGAAGTTCAGGTGTATTCAGTGTTGGTATCCAGTTTCGGGGTATCCAATTAGAAAATCCAACGAATTTTTGAGAGGGGTCCACGCAAGCATATATATAGATATATATATGTATATATGCAAAATGCAAGCAGAAATAACAACACATATACTAATGAACATACATTAAACACAGAGGGACTGTAAATGATAATAGCAATATCTAGATATAAATATATAAATGTACATATCTCTATTGGTCTCATAAATTTTAAATTTTCTCTTTCCTCTTGTGTGTGTGTAGCAACAAGTGGTTGTGTGTTGCTGCTGACTCTAGCAGAGCCCAAGAAAACACGTCTTGCCCTAACAGCCGCTGCTCCCTGTATAATAATAATAATAATAATAATAATAATTAAGATCTGAATACATTCGGAGAGTAAGGTAAGATCTGAATACATTCAGAGAGTAAGGAGCATATTAAAGTCACATCTGAACAGTAGGAATGCCATAAGTGCAGTAAATTCCCGAGCTGTGTCTATTATTAGGTACAGTGCGGGAATTCTGAGATGGAATGTTGCTGAACAAAAAGAAATGGATAGGAAGACTAGGAAGCTATTGACTATCTACAACATGTTCCACAAGAGGAGTGATGTCGATAGACTCTACCTAAGGAGATCTGAGGGTGGAAGAGGTCTTATCAGCATAGAGGACTGTGTTCAGATGGAGAAAAACAACCTACACATATACATGACCGATAGTAAGGAGCCAATGCTCAGAATTGTACTGAAGGAGAGGACAATAGACCAGGGGATGTCCAAGGAGGAAATAACAAAAAGAAGAAAGAGCAACTTTCATGAAAAATCCCTTCATAGTAACTTCTTTGAGAAAACGGAATTCAGAGATCCACAGACATGGAACTTGTTGAGAAGAGGAGACCTTAAAAAGGCTACAGAAGGAATGCTAATGACTGTGCAAGAGCAGGCCCTCAAAACGAAGTGGCTGAAACACCATATTTACAAGGAGGAGGCTAGCCCACTGTGCAGGATCTGTGGAGAGAGAGAGGAGACTGTGGCTCACATTGTATCCGAGTGTAAACACCTAGCCCAGACTCACTATAAAGGCTGGAGACATGATGTGATGGGCAGTGTGATCCACTGGCACCTATGCAAAGTAAACAATTTACCACATTCTGAGAAGTGGTATGAGCATAAGCCAGAGTCGGTGATAGAAAACGATCAGGTGAAGGTGCTATGGGATTTTAGGATACAGACGGACAAGAAACTGGAACACAATAGACCTGACCTGGTGGTTTTGGACAAGGAAAAAAGATTGTGCCTGATTGTAGATGTAGCCTGCTCATTTGACACAAGAGTGCAAGAGAAGGAGAGGGAGAAAATTAACCGATACCAGGACATAAAGTGGGAGGTAAAAAGTATTTGGAACTGCCATGAAGTCAAAGTGGTCCCAATTGTCATAGGCGCACTAGGTACTATCTCAAAAAGTTTCCAGGGATGGTTAAAGAAAATTGGCCCCGCCCCGCTTTTTGGAACACTTCAAAAGGCATGCTTGCTGGGAACAGCAAGAACCCTCCGATACGTCCTGAATATCTGAGGCTGCAGGTAATGGCTTGATATTCATTTCAACAAACTTTCCAGTTAACTAACATCAATGACTGAGATTCAAAGAACAATAATAATAATAATAATAATAATAATAATAATAATAATAATAATAATAATAATAATGCTTTCTTTATTAACCACAAGGGTTTACACAAAGTAAGACATTAAGGACAATACAAGACAATACAGGACGGTACAAATGGGAATTTCAGCATGTAAAAATACCAAAAATCAGAGTATGTAACAAAAACGAAACAATGAAAAATTCCCCAAAAGGGGGGAGACTTCCGAGGGACATTTGTGAAGAAAGCCCACTAAAAAAGCCACGGTGATCCTGACCACCAGGGCAAGTGCCCTCTCCCAGTTTTCCACCTCAATTTACAAGCACATACTCAGAGAAGGCCCCTTCACATGGGCCATTCTTGCCTCTCTCACCCATCTTTCAACAAAATGCTTGGAAGAGAGCAATTCCCTCTCTACTCTGATTTTCCTTTTCAAATGAAATTTGAAAAAGTTAATCAGGGTATCACCGAAGAGGTAAGTGCTCGTCTTCAGCCCTTTCAAATGCGTCCATCAAACTATCTCTTTCGCCATGGCCATCAGACAGATAAAAACTGCCTGCCCTTCCCGGCTAAAGGAAGCAGGCGGTGAAATCTTCACGACAGACTCAGCTGATAGTCGGATCCATCCTACACGCAACAGCACGTGTTCGACATAAACCCACAAGTGAACGAGTGCGTGCAGGACGGTTTCGTCACCCTGCGCACATCTCGGACATGCCCGGCTGACAGCACTTCCATGCCTGTAGAGTTTATCCTGAACTGGCAAAGCTCCTTGGTAGCACTACCAGGCCAGGGATTTCTGGAAGTTGTGCATAGGCCCCAGCCCGAAAATTCTTCTGAAGAGATTGGCTAGTTGATTTTCGTCGACACCTAGAGTTTCTCCAAGTACGTCGTTGCTCTTCCCCTCCACTAATCCTCTATAGAACGCCAAGGTGGAGTTTCCACCGATCACATTGCCCAACTGGTCGAGGGCTGTGAGCGCCTGAAGACATTCCAGTCTCCCAACAATAACAATGATGGTTTCTACTTTTGGCACAAGGCCAGCAATTATGTCAGTGCATTACTGGTACTCTATTTTATCGACCCCATGAGGATGAAAGACAAAGTTAACCTCGGCGGGATTTGAACTCAGATCATAAACGGCCGTAACTCTATGCTGCAAAGCATAAAGTAGACCACACACCAGAAAGTGATAAATATAGAATCTGTGGCATGAATGGAGAAGCTGTATGGCATATTACCAGTCAATATATACCACTAACTCAGGAAGAATATATGACAACATAGCAAGGATAGTCTATTGGGCACTTTGTAGCAAATATACACTTGACAGAGTAGAAAAGTGGTACGTACATAACCTTAAGTGCATTATCGAAAATGGTGATGCAAAGATACTGTGGGACTTTGTGATACATGTAGTCACTGAAATAGGTGGTTGTAATACAAATAATAGTTGGAATCTTGGGAACAGGGAGTAAAGATCTTGAGAAGTACATTAAACAAATAGGGATTGCAATATGGATGGAACACTTACAAAAAACAGCATTGCTTGAAGCAGCTCGAATATTTCAGAGGGTACTCGAAAAATAAGGAGTGTTACCTCAATTCACTAGTAGTGAACAGCTAACACTGCAATACTTCTCCAACATTAAAAGATGACAGAAGAAACAATAATAATAATGGTTTCTGATTCAAGCACAAGGCCAGCAAGTGCATTAAGGATGAAAGGCAAAACTAATCACGGTGGGATATGAACTCAGAACATAAAGAGCCAGAATAAATACTGCTAAGTATTTGTCTGATACTCTAATGACACTGCTATTCTACTGCCTCTCAATAATAATAATAATCAAATGCTCCAAACTTACCCAAAGAGAATAAATACAAGAAAAGACATGACAACATAGCATGCCTCTTTCACTGGAAGATTTGTAAGAAGTTTTGTCTTGAGAGAGCTAATAGACGGTATGAACATACAGCAAAGAGTGTTATTGATAATGGTGAGGTTAAGATATTGTAGGATTTCATGATACAATGTTACAATATGATTGCAGGAAGAAAGCTAGATATAGTAATTGTCAACAAGAAAACCAAACATTGTATTATAATAGATATTGGAGTTCCTGGTGACAGTGGATGAAACAGAGCGAGAGAAGATAAACAATATGGAGATCTCAAACAGGAAGTTACCAGATTATGGTAAATAAAACAAGTAGAAATAGTGTCTTTAGTAGTTGGAGCTCTTGGAACGGTGTCAAGAAATTTTGGGGATTGGCTTGGGAAGCTTGGAATGAAAATAAAAATATACAAACTACAAAAGACAGCCTTGTTAGGAACAGCAAGAATTTTGAGAAAAGTCTTAGAGACTTAAATTTGAAGAAAGCTTTGGAACCTCTGGTCATTTGTTCTGACTTACTTCCAAAGCTTAAATTCTGTTGAAGATCTTTCAGCATTTAACACAATAATAATGGTAATGATTTATTTATTTATTATTTATTTATTTATTATTTATTTATTATTTATTTATTTAATAATGGTTTCTGATCTAGGTATAAGGTCAACAACTTTGGTTTGAGGGGAAAGTCGATTAAATTGACCCTGGTGTGTCACTGGTACTTTATTCTATTGACACCGTAAGGATAAAAGGCAAAGCTAACCTCAACAGGATTTGAAATCAGAACGTAACAAGATGCAACTTAGACATACAACTGCACAACCATGCAGACATAGAGACATACAGCTATACAGACATACAGACATACAGCCATACAAATATACAGACATGCGACCTCACAGCTATACAGACATGCAGCCACACAGCTATACAGCCAAACAGCCATACAGACACACAGCCATACAGACATACAGAAACAGAGACACACACACAGACACACTATCATACACCCACACACAAAAAAGAAGAACTTGATAGAATGTTGGTTGGATATAATGGATGACCAACATGAAAGTGACATGATGTTTTAATGTGTTCCATTGTTTTGAAATAATCACTAATGTCTCCTTTTTGTTTGATTTTGTTTTGTTTTGAAAATGTTTCTTGCAGTTAAAAGATAATAATTTCTGATAATTTCAGTTGTCAAGTTGATTATTATTTTGATTAATATTTTTAGCTGAAGTAAAAAGAAAAAACAATAAATAAAAAGGTAACAGAATAAGATAGGTGTTTTGGAATAAATTTATAATAAAATAAATACAGTGAATATATGGAGCAATTATTCTGAAACCAGAGTATTTTTATTCCAGGGGAGGAATTTGGCTCTCAATGGAAGAATTCATATCCTGGAGGAGGAATTCAACTGGAAAAGAATAATATATGTAGTGTATATAGTGTATATATAACAGGAAATACCAACATACCCAACTAATGTATATATAAATATATCTCTTGTGACGCTAAACTCCACCAGTTGCAGTCTGCGCATTTACATGTGATATCTCTCTCCACAAAGTTTGATCACCAGCAGCAGAGTTCAAAGAGCAAAGATTAAGACCAGTCCATAAGTTGATATTGTCAAGCCATCGTTTTGGTTACCGGCCTCTGCTTCTCTTACCAGCCAACCTTCCTTCCAGGCATAACCTACTTACACCATGAGTTGATCTTTTTATATGGCTGTATAGTTTGAGTACTCTTGACTTGACAATTGATGTAATTGGTCTAAGTTTGGTAATGTTGAGCAGCTCACTGATACAGATACAGTTGCTGAGCTGCTTGCCAGTCATAAGTGTCATGATGTGGTTCTGGAATTTAGAGATATGCTGATATGACCTTGTCATCCAATTAACACAGTCAAGACCATATAACACAACTAGTAGGATGTAAGTATCAAAGATCTTAGCCTTCAAATGATAGGAAACTCATTTTGATGTTAGTACTTCCTTGTTCTTGTTGAAAGCTGCCCAATCTAGAGTGATTCGATATTGCGCAGAAACCATTCCATTGTAGTTTGATGATAGTTTTGTGACTGAGATATACAAACTCCATAACTTGAGCAATTTGCTGGTTGTAGATTGTGAGTTGGAGATTGGCATTGTTTTTATGAATATATATATAATAGTAAAAATGAAAAAACAGTAGAAAATGCTAATGTGATTTTCTCATAGTATAACAGCAAAATATTTATTTGCAAAAAAGGAATTTATCATACCTGTTTCAGCCACATGGGCTTCTCCATGCTATGGAAGTGTATGATAACATTTATAATGGAGTTAAGTTGTATCATCATCATCATCATCATCATTTCATTTTACGTCCGCTTTTCCCTGCTTGCAAGGGTAGGACGGGAACTGATTCTGGCTTGATTTCTATAGCTGGATGCCCTTCCTAACACCAACCTCAATTACAGTGAGTGCTGGGTGCTTTTTTGCCGTGGCACCTACACGACCACTTTGCAGTGGAATGATAGGGACCGCAGTCCCTATCATCTCATTTCTACAGCTGAGTAAACTGGAGCAATGTGAAATAAAGTGTCTTGCTCAAGGAAACAACACATCACCCGGTCTGAGAATTGAACTCATAACCTTTCGATTGCAAGGCCAATGCTCTAACCACTAAGCCATGTGCCTCCATGTATATTAATAAGAATATGGTATAAAATAACATGGCTTACATATATTTAGAAGAGTTCACATTTTTGTTTATTGCTTTCTCTCTTTCTCTCCTTGGTAGTGTTGATTATAACTGCAGCAGTGGTAGTGAAAGTAGCAGAGGAGAGCTATACAAGCCCTAAGAGGTTCATTCTGTCATAACCATAACAGAAGTCTGACATACTTTTGTTTCCAGAGTCAGGCTAGATTGATACAGATCGAACCTTGAGCTGACCATACTCAATAAATGTAATGAAGACCTAACAAATCGTCCTTTTATTATTAGTATATATATATATTTATATATATGTATATATATAAATATGCAATCTCATAGATTCATTGAGTGGGTGAGTCGTTGACTGGAAACCGTTGAATTAATATCAACAATTTTCGTAACCATTGTATATATATATATTCCATCCCGCCCGTCCCCTCAATCTATTTTATTTCTCATTCTTTCTTCTGATGAAGGACTGGCGTCCGAAACGTTAAGATCCTCTTCCTGCTATATCAAGCGTTAATCTATTATATACCTTCCATATACTGTACCGATTGTGTTGTTATTTCTGTTTACCTTTTACATATATATATATATACATATATATATATATATATATATATAAGTCTAAAGCAGGGTTTGTGAACTGTTATTTCATAATCACCCTTGTAGTTTGGTATATTAGTATTTCATGTGATTTATATACAATGCACACATTAGTGTACATTGTATATATATATCAAATTAAATACCAATATACCAAACTATTCTGTACATTGTATATATATCAAATAAAATAATAATATACTAAACAAGCGTGTGAATTGTATATATATCACATGAAATACCAATATACCCAACTATAAGGGCGATTATGAAATAACAGTTCAGAAGACCCTGCTTCAGACTTAAGCCACAGTTTGAAACCTTTGCTCATGTTAATATGGTGCTTGAGTGAAAAATGACTTGGTGACAATGTCAAATGAAGGAAGAATAGGACTTGGGTCTGTGAGGGTTTTTGAGGAGTGTGATCTGGGTCTGAGAGAGGAAAAGTGTAACTTGGGCTGTGAGAAGTGTGTCCTGGGGATGTGAGGTGGGGGTGGTGTCCGGGTCTGTGAGGAGTGCGACCTGGGTCTGTGAAGGAAGGAGTCTGATCAGGGTTTGTAAGAGAAGACGTGTGACTTGGGCTGTGAGTAGAGTGACCTTGGTCTGTGAGGAGTGTAACCTTGGTCTGTGAGAAATTTGATCTGGGTTTGTGAGGACTCTGTCCTTGGTCTGTGAGGAGTGTGACTTGGGTCTGTAAGGAATGTGACCTGTGTCTGTGAGGAGAGGAGTGTGACCTGTGTCTGTGAGGGGAGGAGTATGACCTGGGTCGGTGAGGGGTATGTTCTGAGCCTGTGAAAAGAGGACTCTGACCTGTGTCTATGAGGAGAGGAGCGTGACTTGGGTCCAGGAGGAGTATGACATTGGTTCATGAGGAGTGTGACCTGGGTCTGTCAGAAACAGTGAAGTACATAGAGGAAGAATATGACAAAGGTCTATAAAAAACAGTATATTAGATGCAAGAGTAAAAGAACAAATAAAATGTTGGCTTAATTAATGGTTCTCAAGAGTCTTTTGAGTGTTGGACAAAAGAATTTGGGATGTTTGTTCTGGCTGTTTATGTTCAAGTGTTTTCCTTGCTAGAGCAGTGGTCAGCCTTTTCATCCTCCACAAAGTCCTTTTTTGAGGTAATGTTTTATAGATGAATACCCTTCCTGATGCCAACACTTTTAGTCACCTCTTATGACACACAAAATATAGTATATGCCAAGACCAACTTTGCCATTCACATTTCTGGGATTGATAAAATTAAATACAGGTATTGGGTAATAGGCTTCCAGTGTCACTTTTCAGACCTTCAATGACCCCCTTAGGGCTGTACCCCCCACTTTGGGAATCACTGCTCAATTAAATCTTGCTTATATCATTCTCAATTTTTCTGAAAATTAGACAGACATGCAGCACACATAGTATAGAACTCGATACACTATTATAAGATAGAGAGTCATAGATGGAAGTCTTGGACATTTTGAAATTAAACATCACCACCAACAACAATATCAGAAATAACAACAAGAAAAATAACAAGAACAACACTATCAGCCACAACAACATCAACAATGTCAAGAATGACAACACCATCAACATCACCAACAACATCGCCAGCAACCATAACCTCAACACTAACAACACACCGCAACCAACAAATCACCATCACAAAACTAACAACAAACACCCACAACTTCATCACCACACACAGCATCAGCAGAACCCACATCACAACAACCCACACCACCACAACCCACACCATCACAACCCACATCACCACAACCAACACCACCACAACCCACACTACCACCACACACATCACTAAAACACACACCACCACAATCCTCAACCATCATAACACACACCACCACAACCCACACCAACACCACCACCAACACCACCACCACCACCCACACCACCACCACAACCCACAGCACCACACATATCACCACAACCCACACCACCACAACCCACAACACCACAACCCACATCACCACAACCCACACCACCACAACCCACATCACCACAACCCACACCACCACAACCCACATCACCACAACCCACAACACCACAACCCACACCACCAAAACCCACATCACCAAAGCCCACATTACCACAACCCACATTACCACAACCCACACCAACACAACCCACACCACCACAACCCACACCACCACAACCCACATCACCACAACCAACACCACCACCACCCACACCACCACCACCCACACCACCACCACCCACACCACCACTGCCCACACCCCCACAACCCACATCACCACAACATACACCACCACAACCCTCACCACCACCACCCACACTGCCACCACCCACACTGCCACAACCCACACCACCACAACCCACACGACCACAACCCACACCCCCACAACCCACACCCCCACAACCCACACCACAACCACCCACATCACCACAACCCACATCACAACATACCACACCACCACAAACCACATGACCACAATCCACACCACCATAACCCACATCACCACAACGCACACCACCACAACCCACAACACCACCACTACCTACACCACCACAACCCACATGACCACAACCCACACCACCACAACCCACACAACAACAAACCACATAACCACAACACACACCACCACAAACCACATCACCACAACCCACACCACGACAACCCACACCACGACAACCCACACCACCACAACCCACATCACCACAACCCACACCACCAAAACCCACACCACCAAAACCCACACCACCATAAACCACACCACCACAACCCACATCACCATAACCAACCCCACCACAACCCACAACACCACAACCCACACCACCAAAACCCACATCACCAAAGCCCACATTACCACAACCCACATTACCACAACCCACACCAACACAACCCACACCACCACAATCCACATCACCACCACCACAACCAACACCACCACAACCCACACCATCACAAATGACATAACCACAACACACACCACCACAACCCACATCAGCATAACCCACATCACCATAACCCACCCCACCACAACCCACATCACCCCACAACCCACACCACCAAAACCCACATCATCACAACCCACATTACCACATCCCACACCAACACAACCCACAGCACCACAAACCAAACCACTACAACCCTCACCACCACAACCAACATCACCAAAACCCACACCACCACAACCCATACCACCAAAACCATCCACACCACCACAACCGACATGACCACAACCCACACCACCACAACCCACACCACCACAACACACACCAACATAACACAAACCACCACAACCCACACCACCACCATATCCCACACCACCACAAGACACACCACCACAACCCACACCACCACATACACCACCACCACCCACACCAACACAAACCACACCACCACCACACCATCACAACACACATCACCACAACCCACCCCTCCACAACCCACATCATCACAACCCACACCACCAAAACCCACACCACCACAAGACACCCCACCACAACCCAAACCACCACAACCCACACCACCACAACCCCCTCCCCCCACACACACCACCACAACCCACACCACCACAACACACACGACAACACACACCACCACAACCCACACCACCACAACCCACACCACCACAACCCACAGCACCACCACCATCACAATCCACACCACCACCACCACAACCGACACCACCACAACCCACACCACAACCACCCACACCACCTACATCCGAAGCCACCACAACCCACAGTACCACAAACCACATCACCAAAACCCACATCACAACAAACAAACAAACAACACCAGCACAAACCACATGACCACAATCCACACCACCATAACCCACACCACCACAACCCACAACACCACCACTACCCAGACCACCACAACCCACATTTCCACAACCCACACCACCACAACACACACAACAACAACCCACACCACGACAAACCACATAACCAGAACACACACCACCACAGCCCACATCACCACAACCTACACCACCAATACCCACACCACCACAAACCACATCACCATATCCCACACCACCACAACCCTCATCACGACAACCCACACCACCCAAACCCACATCATCACAACCCACATTACCACAACCCACATTAACACAACCCACACCACTACAACCCACCCCACAACAACCAACACCACCACAACCCACACCACCACAACCCACACACCACAACACACACCACCATAACCCACAACACCACAAACCACACTACCACCACCCACACCACCACCACCCACACCACCACAAACCCACACCACCACAACTCACATTACCACAACCCACATCACAACAACCCACACAACCACAAACCACATCACCACAACCCACACCATCACAACCCACACCACCACAACCCACACCACCACAATGCTCACCACCACAACCCACACCACCAAAACCCACACCACCACCACAACCCACACCACCACAACCCACACCAACAGAAACCACACCATCACAACCTACACCACCACAAAACACATCACCACAACCTACCCCTCGAAAACCCACACCACCACAACCCACACCAGCACAACCCACACCCCACAATCTACACCACCACAACCCACACCACCACAACACACACCACAGAACCCACACCACCACAACCCACACCAACACAACCCACACCATCACAAACCACACCACCACAACCCACACCATCACAAACCACACCACCACAACCCACACCACCACAACCCACACCACCACACCACACACCACCACAACCCACATCACCACAACCCACAAAACCAAAACCCACATCACCAACACCCACACCACCACAACACACACCACCGCAACACACACCACCGCCACCCACACCACCACCACATACACCACCACAGCCCACATGACCACAACCCACATAACCACAACCCACACCACCACAAACCACATCACCACAATACACCACCACAACCCACACCAGCACCACCCACACTACCACCACCCACACCACCACAACCAACACCACCACAACCCACACTACCAGACCCACATCGCAACAACCCACACCATCTCAACCCACGCCTCACCACCCACACCACCACCACAACCCACACCACCACAACCCACACCACCACCACAACACATATCACCACAACCCACACCACCACAACCCACACCACCACAAACTACACCACCACAAGCACACCAGCACAACCCACACCAACACAACACCACCACAACCCACACCACCGCAACCCACACCACCCACCACCCACAACCCACACCACCACTACAACTCACCAACACAACCCACACTACCACAACTTACACCACCACAACATACCTCACCACAACACACACCACCACAACACACACCACCACAACCCACACCACCACAACCTACACCAACACAACCCACACCACCACAACCCACACACCATAACCCACACCACCACAACCTACACCACCACAACCCACACCACCACAACCCATACCACTACAACCCACAACCCACACCACCACAACCCACACTACCACAACCCACACCACCACAACCTACACCACCACAACCCACACACCATAACCCACACCACCACAACACACACCACCACAACACACACCACCACAACCCACACCACCACAACCCACACACCACAACCCACACCACCACAACACACACCACGACAACACACACCATGACAACCCACACCACGACAACCCACACCACCACAACACACACCACCACAACCCACACCACCACCACCACAACCCACATCACCTACAGGACACCACCACAACCCACATCACCTACAGGACACCACCACAACCCACACCACCACACCCACACCACAACCCATACCACCACAACCCACACCACAACCCATACCATCACAACCCACACTACCACAACCCACACCACCACAACCCACACCACCACAACCCACACCACCACAACACACACCACCACAACACACACCACCACAACCCACACCACCACAACACACACCACCACTATCAACACTGCTGATAACACAACTACAACAACAACAACGACAACACCACCACCACCATCACCACCACTATCAACACTGCTGATAACACAACTACAACAACAACAACAACGACAATAACGACAACACCACCACCACCATCACCACCACTATCAACACTGCTGATAACACAACTACAACAACAACAACAACGACAATAACGACAACACCACCACCACCATCACCACCACTATCAACACTGCTGATAACACCTACAACAACGACAATAACGACAACACCACTATCAACACTGCTGATAACAACAACAACAACAACAACAACGACAACGACAATGACATTAGACTTGCCAAAAAATAAGTTGATTGTATGTAAACCTTTCGTGATGTTCTTGATTTTTTGAAATTACAACAGATATGAGTTTAACGTATTGCAGATCAATTGTTTGCTACAACACTAAACACTTACCATCTCAATTGGAATATTTAGCACGAATCGTTTCCCATTGCGCTTTAGAAGTTACTATTGCATCACCATTGGACCTTCTTAGAAATAAATGCTCGTTTTTATTCACTAGAAATATTGCAGGGTTATTTGATGCCTTTTACAGGGTCAACTGAATGTAGATGAAGGTTAAATAAATATTCACTTTTCCCTGTTACTTCTCTTTCATCTTTCAAAGAACTTATTCAGTTGATTCTGTTTATTCATTTAATATACCCAGTCCCTTTGTGGCTTGAAATTGAATGAAAGAAAAGGTAAAATGAAAAACAGAAAGTCAAGCTAACTGTTATTCAAGGTATATTGATTTAAGTTCTTGCCAACCCCCTCTGAAATCAATGCTTTCAAAAGATATGAGTTGTGTAATTCACTTTCAACAAGTTCATGCTGCTGTCAGATAACATAGAGATTCAAGGAAAAGTTCAATTGCTGCACAGGCTTTTCTTATTGAAGTCTGAATACCACTGAGAGAAATAGGTAGAGAGGGAAAGAGGGGGGAAGGGAGAGAAAGGGTGAGAGAAAGGGAGAAGGGTTGAGGAGAGGTGAGAGAGAGAGAGAGAGAGGGAGATAGGGTGAGAGATAAGGAGAGATATAGGGAGAGAGGGGGATAGGAAGGGGAGATAGGGAGAAAAGTGGAGAGAGAGAGAAAAGGGGAGAGAGAGAGAGAGCTTTGAAATACACACTCTTTGTACAGACTTATTAAAATGTAGACCATCAAATATCTGGACGTTTTAATATTACTAATGTTTTATACCATGCTGTATGCTAAATATCTATCTATCTGTCTATTTATCAATCGGTCTGTTTATCTATCAGTCCGTCTATTCATCTGTCTGTCTATCTATGTATCTATCTATATGTTTGTCTATCTATCTGGCTACCTGTTTATGTATCTATCAATCTATCTATTTATCTAAGGCTTACAGGGACCGGATTAGCACTTTAGTTAAGGAGCGGTTGATGGGCGCCATCGTCAACAGCAGGTGGTGGGGATCTCTCAAAAGAGAGATTAGAGTAGTCTCTATAGAATTTAGTAAGGAGTTAGCCTCAAATAGAAATAGGAAGGAAAGGGAGTTGGTAGACAGTGTAGAAGAGGCAATTAGAAGCGGCGGCGTGGCCAGAGTGCTAGCGTCGAGAACGGCCCTGGGCCAGTTCTTCGACGCGAAACACGAAGGCTGCATCGTCCGAAGCAAAATACGTGCTCTGGGAAACGAGGCGACCAAAGCTGTTAGCTGGGCCCGCGTGACAGAAGCCAAAAGAGGGAGTAGATCCACTATCCGGTCTTTGCGAGACCAGGATGGACGGGTGATCCTTGAACCTAACCAGATGTGGAAGGCTTTTCAAAAGCACTTTGCCAGATTGTTCGGAAGGGGCGGGGAGCCGGTTAGGGAAGTGGACTTCGGTCCATACCTCAACGGCCTGCCGCATCTCTCGGACAGGGAGGCGAAGTCCTGCGAGGAGCCGATTTCAGCCGCTGAGATAGAGGACGTGCTGAGCCAATGCGGCAAACGCAAATCCCCGGGTCTCAATGGTCTTCCATACGAACTATATTTAGCTATGCCGGCCTTGTTCCCCGATCTCCTCGAGGCGGTCTACTGCAACTGGCAACAGAACGGGATAATTCCCTGCGCTGTGACCAAGGGCGTAGTCACGCTAGTGAGGAAGGACGAGAACAAGGGGGACGATATAAATAATTTCAGGCCCATAATTCTGCTAAATACAGAGTTACAGATTTTGGCCAAGGTGCTAGCAAAGAGGTTGGCGCTTGTCGTGGGCAACCTGGTGGGAGATGCGCAGACATGTGCTATACCGTCCAGGTCCATCCACGACAACCTCCACCTTATGCGATACATCATAGAGAGGGCTGGGAACGAACCCCGCTTTGGTGGGGCCCTGATCAACTTGGATCAATCTAAGGCGTTCGATAGGGTCGACCATGGTTACCTGGATGCGGTGCTAGCGGCGGCAGGCTTCGGACCCGTTTTTAGGGGCTGGATCAATGCCGCATCTGCTCTAGGGTCAAGGTGAACGGCTACCTGTCGGAGCCGTTCGAAATCGCGCGGTCCATCCGACAAGGGTGCCCTCTCTCCTCCCTTCTGTATGTAGTGACACTAGAGCTACTACTGCGGAAGTTGGAGTTGTTGCAGGGCATCCCGTTAGAACCGGGATTGCGGAAAGCAGTGTTGGCCTACGCCGATGATATAACAGTAATGGTGTCGACGTCCTCGGAAATCGGGGTGATCGGCACCTTACTGGAGGAGTACGAAAGGTTTACAGGGGCTAAGCTCAACCGGGACAGGTCGATCGGTCTGCAACTCGGCACGTGGAGGGGCAAATCGATGCCCTCCGATGGCGGTGTCGGGCGCTGGACGGAGGGCCCGGTGAAGTTGCTCGGGGTCTGGTTCGGACCAGACCTCCAGGTGGAGAAGAACTGGGGTGAGGTAACTAACAGGGTGTTTGCACTGACCCAGAAGTGGGCCGAGTGCAAACTGTCCCTGAAAGGTCGGGCGGAGGTGGTGAACACTTATATAGTGTCAGTCATCTACTACCGCCTGACCGTCGTGCCTTGCCCAAGAGAAACGCTCACCAAAATGGAGCACGCATTCTTCCAATTCCTTTGGAAGAAGCGGGCTCCTATGGTGAGGCGATCCATCTGCTGTCAACACCCTTCGAAAGGAGGGCTGGGGATGCCGTGGCTGATGATGCGTAAACACGCATTTAGGCTATGGCACCTCCAGGTATTCCTCACCGGTCAACCGGTGTGGGCACCGTTTGTGAGGCGAGCCTTTCCCAGACTCATCTCGCTCACTGAGCTGCAATCCTGGGTCAAGCAAAGACCGAGAAAACTGGGCTCCTGGCACACCGAGTATGCCCAGGCACTCACGGCTCTCTGGCAAGCGGACCCGGCTGTCAGTGGAGAATCCATCTCGTCATTCTATAGAGGGCTGGTGGTTAGCAGGTGCGACGATGCCCTGGGAGAAGCCCTAGGCATGGAGGAAAACAAACTGGCCAACCTGTTCGGTAGGACATTCAGCCCGGGACCTATGGATAACTTCCAGAGGTCCCTGGCCTGGCAGTGCTACCGTGGGGCTCTGCCCATTTGAGAAAGGCTCTACAGACACGGACACCCGGGTAGGGACCCCTCGAAAAAGATCTGTCCCAGATGCGTGTGTGACGAGGAAACCATTGCACACACATTGGTACACTGCTCGGGCATTGCCGATCTGTGGGGCTATGTCGAATGACTGCTGTCACGGGTGGGACCGATCCGGTTGACCACTGAGTCTATTGTAACGATCAAGCCGCCTCTTCTCTTCAAAAACGAAGGAGAGGCGGTGTTTCTGTGCGTAGTAGCCATGGCGAAAGAGGTTGTATGGTGGACGCGTCTGGAAAGGACTGAGGTCAGACACCTTTCTCTCTGGCCAACAACTGGTCCGTTTCTTCCGATATCATTTCGGAAGAAGGATCAGGATGGAGAGAGAAGTGCTGCACCCCAGCCGTTTCTATGAAAGATGGGTGAAAGTGGCGAGAATGGCCTGTGTGAATGGGCCTTCACTCTACATCATACTGTAGGTGAGAAAGATGAAAGATCATGGGAGCACCCTCTCTCTGTGCTCCTGAGGAGAAGGGTTGCACACTTTTTTCGGGGGTGTGTGCGACCCCCCCAAGGCGCCTCCTCCCTATTGAGGATTTTGTTTTTCAATTTATTTTTGTTATATTTTATATTTTATATTTTTATATTTTGTTATTGCCTCCTCCTTAGTGAGGATGCCTTTTTATGTAAACTCCCCCCCATTGTACTTGTCCCACTCTTTGATGCCCTGGTGGCAAATAAAAAGAAAGTTATCTATCCATCTATATATCTCTCTGCCTCTCTCTCTCTCTCTCTCTATATATATATATATATATATATATATATATATATATATATATATATATACTGTAGTAAAGGTTAGGTGGAAATATCCAAGCCACCCTTGCAAGCAGGGAAAAAGCAGACGTAAAATGGTGATGATGATGATGATGAAGAGAACTCAGTCCATAGGACGAGTTTGGTATAAATAATTACCACAGTGACATAAAGAGGTACTCAAATTTCGCTAGGTTCTGGAATCCAACTCATTCAGCCTATCATAATAAAGATAAAAATAAAGATGGCTGCCTAGGGTTGATTGTGGTTTCCTGTTAGGAATATATCATAAGAGTTTAAACAAAGACAACAGCCATCTTTATTTTATTTTTCTTATGACAGGCTAAATGAGTTGGGTTCCAAAACCCAATGAAAGCTGAGTACCTGTTTATGTCACTGTTGTAATTATTCATTTACACAGACACACACACACGTATATACAGTTTATTCAATAATTGCTGTAACTTCGTGAGTTACTGGAGTTACTAAGGCAAAGTGTATAAATTAAGTATAACAAGATGAAGTTTACTCACACACACATATATGTATATACACACACACACATATATATATATACAAGAAAAGAGTCAGGACCCCAACAGCTGAGCTCTGGCCGTTTTGACAGCTAGATCCGAACAGTTTGAATCTAGCTATCAAAACGGCTGGAGCTCAGCCGTCAGGGTTGTGACTTTTTTCTATTACCCACTCTACTACCCTAAGTATTTAGTACTCTGGTGCGTTATGGTCCACCTGGTATCTTACCACACCTTCTTTGTTTTATATATATATATATATTTAATAAAATAACAGATTAAAGTTTAAGCAAAGAATCGCTGCTTTCACCCTTAAGGGGATCTTCTGAAACTCAAGTTTTATATATATATATATATAATATATACAGGATGTCCCTAAAAATGTACACAAACTTCAGTTAAGGCCAAGAGACAGGCATGGAAAGAATGGAAGAATGGGGGAAGCAGGGTACATTACATAGAGACCAAGAGGGAAGCTAGGCGACAAGTATACTTAGCTAGGAGGGAAGCAGAGGATAGAAAATTCAAGCATGTTTTGCAATGTGAGGACCAGAAACAGGAGGTCTTCAAGATTGTGAGACAGTGTGTCAGAGAGAATTGTGATGTCATTGGAGAGAAGTGTATCCGGAATGATAAAGGTGAGCTTGCCCTCACAGGTGCTGAGAAGAAAGATGCATGGAAGAGCCATTATGATAGATTACTAAATGAGGAGAATGCATGGGAAGAAGAGACCCTACTCCTAGTAGACCCTATAGAGGGGCCAGCAGTACAAGTCAGCAGCAGTGTAGTAAGTAAGGCAATCAAAGATATGAAGATGGGGAAGGCAACCGGTCCATCGGGTATAGCTGCCGAGATGCTGAAGGCATCTGGGTCTGTAGGTCACACTATAACCACACGTATTGTTAACCAGGTAATACTAGAAGGTGTCATACCAAAAGATTGGTGCAGTAGCATCATTGTCAACTGCTACAAAGGTAAAGGTGATGCACTAGATAGAGGAAACTATAGAGGTATAAAGCTGATGGACCAGGTCATGAAAGTAACAGAAAGAGTTATAGCACAGTTGATTAGGGACTGGGTGAAACTAGATGAGATGCAATTTGGGTTTGTACCAGGAAGAGGCACCACTGATGCCCTCTTCCTTGTGAGGTAGTTACAGGAAAAGTACCTAGCTAAAAGTAAGCCACTCTACCTGGCATTCGTCGATCTCGAGAAAGCCTTTGACAGAGTTCCACATGCTGTAATCTGGTGGGCTCTTAGAAAACTAGGAGTAGATGAATGGCTTGTGAAAGCTGTACAAGCCATGTATAGGGGAGCAGCCAGCAAAGTTAGGATTAGCAATGAGTATAGTGAGGAATTTAGCATACAGGTTGGGATCCACCAGGGCTCTGTTCTTAGCCCTCTCCTGTTCATCCTAGTCTTGCAGGCAATAACGGAGGAGTTTAAGACCGGATGCCCATGGGAACTCCTATATGCTGATGACCTCGCACTTATAGCTGAATCTATGGTAGAGCTAGAGAAGAAATTCCAAACTTGAAAGCAGGGACTAGAAAGAAAGGGTCTCAAAATCAACATGACAAAGACTAAGGTCCTTGTAAGTAGACGAGAAAACAGAACTCAGATCCGCTCAGGGAAATGGCCTTGCTCAGTAGGTAGGAAAGGTGTAGGTAGGAACTCCATTCTCTGCCCCAAATGCAAACAATGGGTACACAAGAGATGTAGCGGGATCTCAGGAAGCTTAATTAAGAATGTAGGCTTCACATGCAGCAGCTGTACTGGGACAGCAAGCAGGAAACAGCCACAGGAAACAAGTACCACCAATCTCTGGGCGGGCTCTATAGAGACAGTAGACAGCTTCTGCTACCTAGGTGACCAAATTAGCAGTGGAGGTGGGTGTTCAGAAAGTACAATAACTAGGGTAAGAACAGGATGGAAGAAGTTCAGGGAACTACTGCCACTGCTAGCTGCAAAAGGCTTCTCCCTCAAAATGAAAGGCACACTGCGTGTATCCGAACAGCAATGTTACATGGTAGTGACACCTGGGCGCTGAAGGTGGAAGACTTACGTAGATTAGAAAGAAATGAAGCCTGCATGCTCCGATGGATGTGTAATAGTAATATATGCGAACAGCAAAGCATAAATGAATTGAGAGAGAGACTGAGCATAAGAGGAATCAAATGCTGTGTGCAGGAGAGGCGGTTGCGTTGGTATGGACATGTGATGCGTATGATGGATGACAGCTGCATAAAAAGGTGCAGAGCACTAGAAGTCAATGGAAACCGCGGAGTGGGGAGACCCAAGAAGACCTGGGATGAGGTGATAAAAGCCGACCTTACCCAATTACACCTCTCAAAGTCGATGACACATGACCATGACCTCTGGCATTACGCAGTAATACAGAGTACCTGACCTCCCATGGGTACAAGCTGTAGCATATAGACAATATGCCCCCACACCCTCCCACTGCAAAGTAGTCGTGGAGGTGCTACGGTGAAAAACAACCCAGCCCACACTGTAAAGTAGACGTGTAGGTGCCACGGACAAAAAAGCACCCAGCACTCACTGTAAATTAGATTGGTGTTAGGAAGTGCATCCAGCTGTAGAAATCAAGCCAAAATCAGTTCCTGTATGAGCAAGGCATGGTCAGCCAACCAGACACTGCCCACAACAAGATAACCCGTCTAACCCATGCTAGCATGGAAGAACGGACGTAAAACGGTGATGATGATGATGATGAAACTTCAATAGTATTCTAATAAATATTGTCTGTGCAGGTAATCAAAGTGTGTATACATTTTTGGGGGACACCTTGTATGTGTGTGTGTGTAAGTGTGCGTGTCTGTGTGTATGTGTATTTGTGTGTTTGTGTGTGTGTGCGAGTAAGTCATATAAACAGAATTACAATTAAATCGCAAAAGCTTTGAAGAATCAATTTCCTGTGTGGGTGTACTAATGAACACCCACCTACTGAAATAACAAAGAAACATCCACACAGCCCAACATATAATAATAATAATTGTTTCTACTATTGGCACAAGGCCAGCAAGTACCCAGTACATTACTGGTACTTTATTTTATCGACATAATGCTTCTACTTTTGGCACAAGGCCACCAATTACCCCAGTGCATTACTGGTACTTTATTTTATTGATCCCATAAGGATGAAAGGCAAAGTTAACTTCAGGAGGATTTGAACTCAGAATGCAAAGGGCCATAATGATAGAGCATATCCAGTTGATAATAAGGTATGTGATAAAGAGGGAACAAAATCCATAGATTCAACAGGCTAGCTTGGGAGAGGAAGCAGTGGTAGTAATATCAATAACAGAAAGAGTGTTAGGAACAGTAAGTTAACCTCGGCGGGATTTGAACTCAGACTGTAAAGGGACGTAACTAGAAAGCATGGCATCCAACCCTCTACCGATACTGCTAATTCACAGCCCTTAATAAAGTAATAATATATTAATAACAACAGAACTTTCCAGTAGTGGAGGGCATCACCTAGAGGTAATTAAAGACCATCTCCACTTATCTGAGATCACTCCAATCATCAAGATCACAATATGCAAATGGCACTCTCTCCTTTAGTCTTTCCAGCCTATAGGCACATATTTAGAATAAACCCATTCATCTGGGCATTTCTCACTACATTCACACACCTTTTAACAAATATACTGAGGCGAAGCACTTCCCACTCTCTCCTAATCTTCCTTTTTGAGTGGAACTTGAAAACATTAATGTTGGTATGAAATGTATCTGCCTTCACTTTTTTCAGCGTCATCCATCACACAACCTCTAGCTACCAAACAGGAAAACTACTTGTCCTTCCTAGCCAAAAGAAGGTGGCAGGGTGATCTACACTCTGCATGGCTCTGATCAATTTGGATCAATCGAAAGCTTTTGATGGAGTCAGCAATCACTAATTGGAGCTTGTCATAGTAACAAGTTTTGGTCCCATCTTCAGAGGCTGGATTGCTTCAATGCACAGTAGCATCTGCTAACTAGAAGTGGGTGGGTTGTCACTAATGATCTCTCAAGTAAACTCTATAGAGTATATTGGGTGCAATTTTTCACCAGTATTAGGGAGGTCAAGTCTTTGACACAACCGAAAAGTCCTCATGACCCTTTCTTTAGCACGTTTTCTTAGGTTGGTTGCCTTTTTTTTTATCACCAACCAATTTACACTGTACTGGTTATGTTTTATCATGGCACCAGTACTGGAGAAGTTGTCATGCCTCTGACAAGTCTTATTAACCCTTTGTTTGGCAAATTTTCTATAGTTGTATGTCCTTCCTATCACCAACCATTTTACAGGGTGTACTTAATTGTGGCATCAGTACTCGAAAAGTTGTCATGTCCTTGCCATATCAGAAGGTTGCTGGTTGTTTATGTTTTATATGTACGGATGAATTTGCTGTTGTGTTGTTCTAAAGCCTGTCATACTAACATGCTGAAGTAGCTGTGTCAATAACTAATGTTTGTTTAACTCTTAAGATTGCATTTCTAAGAGCACTCTCTTGAAAATCCTTTAGATCAGGAGAACATTCTAAGGGTTAACCATTAGTTGTGTTTTTTTATTATCTCATTCCACCAGTTTCTTTGCAACATGTTCATCAGTTCCCTTCCCCATGTAACGAAGCCATACAAAATTTGACCCACCACCCTACTAAATCAAACAAAGAAACACCACTTCTTTCAGGAACATAACTTTAATTAGAATACCAATTTAGTTGTTTTTATCATTAATTTCTCCAGCTTCCAAATTTTATTTATTTATTTATTTATTTTTCGTTTATAGCAGGTTATAGCTTTTACTTTACAGTGATTTGTTTTTGTAAAATTGCAAAACCTTTCTATAAAGTACAAATAACAAAATTTGGAACAAAAATTTGCACCTTCCTGTATAAAATTAAAAAAAATCGATGTTCAATGACAAAGCAACAGGAACAAGTCATTTTACCTGTTAAACGTTTACCAGAGCAGTGCTAACATTTTACAATGGTGGTGCTCTTGCATAGCCACAGCCCATCAACTGGAACATGTAATAGGGTAAAAATAATAAGAATAGTTATCAAATTTATGAGAAAGGAACCTGAGAGGTCTAAGGGTTACTGTGTGTTTTAAGCAACATTACAAATTGATAGTCAACAAAAGACTACTGCTTCAGACTTAATCCGGTTTGGGACTGTACAATTATTGTGAAAGATTTGCCCATGTTAATATAGCACTTGGATGTTATATTACTAGGTGGCAATTCAAAATGTGGCAAGAATTGGAGAAATTTGGGATTGAAGGAGAGGAATGTGACCTGGGTCTCTGAAAATCACTGGTTTAAGGGCTTTCTCATTTGTTGGAATTGTGAGTTAGATTGTGAGTTAGATCAAGATGAACAACCCCAAATCAACACAATCAGAGTCAATATCAAGAAAAAGGAAGAAATTATATGTTGTGTGTCAAAGAGAAGGAGTAGGGTAGAGAAGGTGAATTAAGGTGAAAGAAGTGGTAAAGAAATAAAGGTAAAGGAAAGATAAGGGGCAGAGGGGGAGATATAGAGAGAAGGTGAAAGAGGGGGACAGACGAGTAGATAGTGGGAAGAAGGGAACAAAGAGAAAGAGATTGAATGAAAATATCAAAATGCAGAATAAAAGGCAAGGAAAAAAAACCACTCCACACCACCCCCAAAACGAAAAACGAAATAAAGGCATCATCATCATTATCATTATCATCATTTAACATCAATGTTCACTGCTAGCATGGTTTGGATAGGTTACTGACTTGTCAGATGGGTTGGGGAGGGTTGAGGTGTAGGTGGAGGGGCACACATCTCTCTTACATAAATTCCTGCACTCAACAGTTTCAATTGGTCTTTCTGAAACTAACATTTAAGCACAACTTCTAGCAAAAGAAAGGAACTGATCATCAGATCAGACCAAGGAAACAATGTCTCCATTGATCTTTCCATTGCTGGTACTAACTGTTGATTTCAACTTCTGCCAGAAGTAAGAAACTGATCAGGAGATTGAACCAAGGAAACAATGTTTCCATTGGTCTTTCTTATGCTGATATTATCTGTTGGTCACAACTTCCAGTGGGAGAAGGAATATGAAATAAAGTAATATGCTCAAGAACACAACATGCTACCCAGTCCAGGAATTGAACCCACACCTTTTGATTGTAAGTCTAATACACTAACCACTAGGCCATGTGCTTTCACAAAATACATCATTATTGACCATAAGATGAGCTCTAAGCAATGAAATTGCTGGTTGTAATCATCTGAATATGTACTCAGTTCAATCCTTTTATTGAGACATAATTAGAATTATCCCATAAAATGGTAGAGAACATGTAATAATTATTAATGGAACTATTCCATAAATTATATATGAAATACATTTAAAGCATTTAAAGCCTTCTTATAAGGAATTGAAATAATCCATTTTAAAAGGGAATGTAGTAAAATTAGTTAACCTAAATACTGTCAAAATAAATCCATTTATTCATCTGATATTTCTTGATCTTGTTGGTAATGTTATATAGGTTCACTTGGTGTATGGCCTAGGAGTTAGGGTGTAGGACTGTTGACCATAGTGAAGGGGTGTGGTGTGGCCTAGTGGTTAGGGTGTCAGACTATTGACCTTAGTCAAGGTGTGTGGTGTGGTCTAGGGTGTTGAACTGTTGACAATATTGATGGTATGTGGCTTAGTGGTTAAGGTGTTGGAGTGTTGACCATTGTGAAGGTGTGTGGTGTGCATGATTTAGTGTGAAACCATTCTGCTGGTTTGAGAGCTGAAGATGTGTGTGTGTAAACTTGTCTTGTACATTGCCTTTTCTTTATTTCCTTATTCCAGTCACTTCTGTGAGCACTTCATCTGTCTGTCCTGCACCTTGTAGATTGTCTCTCTGTTGACCACTGGACCCTGATCTCTGTTCTCTGAGGCATTTTTGCCCATCGGTCTCTTTGAAAGCATTTAGCAGTTTTAACGGCTGTTCTAGTGATGAGTTTTCTCATTTTTATATCTACTCAAATACAGTCTCGCTTCATCTCAATCAGAGATAACATTGTTTTATATATATATATATATATATATATACATACACATGCTTAACCAGAATGCTGTGGTTAAGAATTTAGTGAAAGTGTTATGGTTCATCTGGCATATGTTTTATTTTCACGCTGCTAGAACTCCTTCTTCTTCTTCATCATCTGCTGCTTTATCTTCTTCTTCGTTTTCATCTCCTCCCCCTCCTCCTACTATTCCTTCTCTTCCTCGTCTCTCTTCATTTTGGTGTGTCTCATCTATATCATGTTATATGTGCCTGTATCCTCTTCAAAAATATATGTGTGTATCATCAACATCTGTTTGAAATTCCAGTCAACAACTTTGTTTGCAATCAAATATAACCAAGCATACATACTGTGCTAGGTTTACTGTATTTCATTCTCTCTCTCTCTCACTCCCTCTCTCTCTCTCTCTCTCTCTCTCTCTCACTCTCTCTCTCTCTCTCTCTCTCTCTCTCTCTCTCTCATATATATATATATATATATATATATATATATATATATATATATATATATATATATGTGTGTGTGTGTGTATATATATATATATATATATATTTATATATATATATATATAGTGACTTTCACCTTTAAAACAAACTAGAGACATGTGATTAATGTACCGTTTACTACTTTCATAGACCGAAGATAAATAGCTTTTTTTTTTTTTCTTTTCTTTTATTACTTCCTCTTATTTGGTTCTTAAATTTGTTTGTTTTCTTTAGTTTGTGTATCATTGGTTTACTTCATTGTTATACTCAGGCTTTGTTATATATATATATATATATATATATATATATGCACTCACATACACACACACATACATATGTGTGTATATATATATATATATACATATATATATATATGTATATATATATATATATGTACATATATGTGTTATGTGTGTATATATATATATATATATATATATATATATATATATATATATATATATATATATATATATATATATATATATATATATACATATATACATATATGTATGTATATACGTATATACATATATGTATATATATATATATAATATAAATATATATCCGTTTCTATTTATTTATTAGTTTCTTGTTTCTGAATAACACAATGGTTTGGTGTGCTTATTTGAAACAAACTTTGTTGATCAGTGAATGAGATGATATGTAGGTTGTAAATTGCTACAAAACTTTGACTTTGTTAAGTAGATTCAAGTATATTACCACCAAAAACATATCAACCATTTTGTGTTTTACTGTGAAATGAAGCAATATTAAGCTTTTTCTTTCAGTGTGCATTAAAATAATGACTTCATTTCATTGATATATGTAAAGATATGGAAGTACACATTTAGTGAATGTGGAAGACTTTAGTGAAGGTGGAAGACTTACGCAGAATAGAAAGAAACGAAGCCTGCATGCTCCGATGGATGTGTAATAGTAATATACGCGAAAGACAAAGCATAAATGAATTGAGAGAGAGACTGAGCATAAGAGGAATCAAATGCTGTGTGCAGGAGAGGCGGTTGCGTTGGTATTGACATGTGATGCATATGAAGGATGACAGCTGCATACAAAGGTGCAGAGCACTAGAAGTCAATGGAAACCGCGGAGTGGGAGACCCAAGAAAACCTGGGATGAGGTGATAAAAGCCGACCGTACCCAATTACACCTCTCAAAGGCGATGAAACACGACCGTGACCTCTGGCGTCACACAGTAATACAGAGTACCCGACCTCCCATGGGTTCAAGCTGAAGCATATAGACAATATGCCCCCACACCCTCCCACTGCAAGGTGGTCGCGGAGGTGCCACGGTGAAAAAGCACCCAGCCCACACTGTAAAGTGGACGTGTAGGCGCCACGGAAAAAGCACCCAGCACTCACTGTAAATGAGGTTGGTGTTAGGAAGGGCATCCAGCTGTAGAAATCAAGCCAAAATCAGTTCCTGTATGAACAAGGCATGGTCAGCCGACCAGACACTGCCCACAACAGGACAACCCGTCTAACCCATGCTAGCGTGGAAGAACGGACGTAAAACGGTGATGATGATGATGATGATGGTGTGCAAGCCACATGATTAAATTCATGAAATAATACACGATTATAATAAATATAGTACAGTTATTTACGAAAATTAGAGAAGCTGAACTCTATGCTCTTAAAGTTATACAAATGGTAGAACTTAAACTAGGTGAATTGGCAGAGTTGTTAGAACATTAGATTAAATACCTTTGTATTTGCTTGAGTTCTCTGCATTCAGAGTTCAAATCCAGTTGAGGGTGAAAATCTATGACTATGATCCGAATCAACAAGATCTCAGATCTCATTCCCTTACTCAGATCAGATCAAGGAAACAATGTTTCCATTGGTCTTTCCAAGTGGTAATACTATCTACCGGTTGCAACAAGCTATTAAAATGAATCTATTATGCATTTCAAGTAATATATTAATGACTGGCTGTTTATTTAGAAGTCTCGATGGTGAAATCTCCTTCTGAGCATCAATCTTATGCATGTTGCTGTTTTACTCTAGAGGTTAAAAAAATTCAGGAAAAGAATAGTAGTGGTATAAGTTTAGAATTTTCTCCCTTTTACTAATACAAAACACTTTTGTGTGGAAAAGGATGTTTAGGTTTGCAGCTTTTCTGAATTTATAAAAATATCTTCCAATGATGTATGTTCAAAACCACAAAATATGCAAACCCACTGTATGAACTTGCACGTGATTTTAGCCATAGCCACTTAGTCTTTAAGAAGGTTGGTTTAAGTTGAGGCAATATTGTTGTTCATTATTAATATTGAGAACACTTGAAGAAATTAATTAACAGCATCTTGGGAACTTTGAAGTATTGTGGAGGCCTTGTAATTGCTTCGAATTTATAGCCAACAACACCATCACTATAATTAATAAATGATAGCAAAATTCTCAAGAATTCTTAGGATAGGATTAACGAAGCACACATATCATTTCATGGATAATTATAATTATATTTAATTAATAAAGTGAGTATTTAAATAGATCTTATCTATATATAAGTTGGATGGACTTTTGACTTAAATTATCTAATGGATATATAAGTTATAAGACTTAATGAGGATGAGTTTTCTTTTATATATTGATATTCCATTACTCCCAATATCTGCCAAATTGCATTATATTTAACTAAATAGTACTGAAATTCTATATTTCTTAGACATAAATTTTGAAATTTATAATCATTCATAGCAATTGTACATTAAAGTGGAATCTTAACTGTGAGTATAAACATGCTTGAAATAGATTGTAATTGATATTATTTCACTTTAATGGAATCAGTGCCACAAGTAGAACAATTGTGAGATTTCACCCTCCACTCCTTTCTATGTAAGATGATACTTCACTTGTTAAGGCTTGTGTCTTAGTGGTTAGGATATAAGGCATATCATTATAAAGTCATCATTTCAATTCCAGGACTGGTAGTACATTGTGTTCTTGAGCAAAACACTATTTTATATTCAATCCACTCAGCTGGAAAAAATGCTTTGCAATGAAATAGATGTCAAATCTGTATCAGCCTTTAACTTTCTCTTAGACAATATATATAATGTATATAGTGTATACATATATATATATGGTGTATGTATGATGTATATAATATATATATGAGTTGTAACAACAGTCGTACTAAGTTCTATCAGCTTTTGCCTTTCCCTGGGCCAACATCATATAAAGTGTCATCATCAACAAAAACATTATCATCATCCTCATCATCACCATTTAACATTTATTTTCCATACTTGCATGAGTTAGAGGGGCTGTCATGTTTATGAACATGACAAAGATGACTGGTAAAACTGGTGATATGCTGTACTGGAGAAGACCTTCCTACACCCATCCACTTGCCCTCCACTATCACTCCTTAGTAACTATTCTTACTAGCATTATACACCTCACACCTTACATCTCCCTCTAGATTAATAATAATAATAACTGTTTCTTATTTGGCACAAGGCCAGCAATTATCCCAGTGCATTACTGGTGCTTTATTTTATCGACCCCATAAGGATGAAAGTTTACCTCGGTGGGATTTGAACTCAGACCGTAAAAGGGCGTAACTCTATGCTGCAA
This sequence comes from Eledone cirrhosa, assembly GCA_964016885.1. Taxonomy (NCBI): domain Eukaryota; kingdom Metazoa; phylum Mollusca; class Cephalopoda; order Octopoda; family Eledonidae; genus Eledone; species Eledone cirrhosa. The sequence goes on from OZ024742.1 coordinate 253,681,036, forward strand.
CACATGGCGTCCAACCTTCTACTGGCACTGCCAATCCAAATAACAATGGAAATTATTGTGTGCAGAGCTCAGGTGCACTACAATTCATCAAAGGTGCATGTATACTACATAAAATAATGTACAAATGTCAGGAAAGTGAACAGTGTATGAGTCATGATATACACACACAAACACACACATATGCATGCATGTGTACTGAGGGGGAATATCAGGTGTAGTGTTGGCGAATTTGGGGAAGCTTGGAAGTTTTGAAGGATGCTGTGCTCCTACAGCTAACAACTGATGCATTATCACTCATTAGTAGCTATTCTCACCATCACTACACCCACCTCTAAAATCCTGACACACTGGAAATCATTTGGAATCAGCCCTCCACTTCTACTCACCACTCTGTGAAACCCAGCCACACTTGTCATACACCCATAACATCATACTTATCTTCCTTATCATCCATCCTTGTTACTCTGTAGGGTAAAAAGGGATCTTTAGTTGAGACAATGACCAGCAATCTCACTAGTGCTGCTGCCATGAAAAAAATGTATCCAGTACACTCTGTAAGGTTGGTGACAGGAAGGGTATCCCACTGTAGAAACCATGTAAAAAGGGTTAAATGAACTCTTTTAATGTGTCAAAGTTACAACAACTTCCCTAATGATCTATATGATAAACACACCAAGTGTGCTCTGTAAAGTGGTTGATGATAAGAAGGGTATCTATCCATAGAAAACTTGCCAACAAAGGGGTGGGAGAACTTTTCAACTTGTCAAAGACATGATAACCTCCTTAGTGTTGGTGCTAGGATAAAATGCATCTGAGAGGCCAGTACCTCTTTGTATTACAGGTATAGTCCTCTGACTGTGCTCAAGTGCATTACAATTTATCAAAGGTGCTAGTGTTGGTGCTAGGATAAATTGCACTCAGTTGAACATGCAAATGTATGTAAGCAAAATATTGGCTCTCAGTCTATCTGAGAGGCCTGTAGCTCCACTTGAGTACTTGTTTTTGAAGACTTCTCCAATCTTTGCTAGATGGGAAAAATAGACATTAAATGATGATAATGAGTTGTTACAACATTGGTGCCAAGATAGCCAAGATGTATTAGTGTTTATTTTTCCTTTGGACAACATCAGTAGCACGGAAAAGAGAGACTTGTATGCATGGACAACTGCTAGTTTTTCAGAAAACATCCAGTCTGGATTTGTACCTCAGAGAGGCAAACTTTTGGTCAGTCATGATCAAATTATACCCTTTTCTTTCTTTTTAATATTTCACTCCACCAATTTTATAGCTGAGTACAACTCGCTAAGTTTTTGCTTTAAAAAAAAATTGAAAATTTTGTTTTCATAAATTTATCATTCTATAAAATGGTAAAAAGCTAAACTAGGTGAATTGGCAGAGTTGTTAAGGTATTGAATTAAATGACTTTATGTTTGTTCCAGCTCTCAATGATCTGAGTTCAAATCCTCCTGATGTCAACCTCACCTTTTATTTTTTCAGAATTGATAAATGATGTACCATTCCAGCAAGTTTGTTAGAATTGTCAAAACGTCAAATGGTATAACTTGTGATATTTGATCCAGCTCTGTGTGTTCTGAGTTCAAATCTTGCCTCCTATCACTAGAAAAGTGGTGATATTTTTACCAGGAGTTGTAACCAACAGCTAATGTTAACAATGGAAATATTGATTCCTTGGTCCAAGCACAGAGCTGGAACAAATACCACAAAACATTTTATTTGAATTTATATATAAATTTGAGCGACTTCCATCTGTCCTTCTGTCACACACTAGAGATGACTGAGGAAGGAAGGGGTAATAATGACACACACTAGAGATTATTGAAGAAGGAAGGGGTGATAGCAAACTACAAAAAACAATATCTAACATCCACTGATGCAGCTGCTACCACTGTTGTTATGACTACTTCATACTACTCCTCTCTATTTACGTCTACTGCAGGCTGCTACCACACATATACACATATGCGTCAGGGTGTTGAAAAAAATCCTAGCCTTTAATAATTCCACTGATCCATTTCCTCTGAGCTGGTATTTTATTTATCCACTCCAAAAGGATGAAAGGCAATGTTGACCGTGTCAAAATTTGAGATTTAATCTGACTCGCTAACAACTCTAACTGATAGAAGAAAGGCAAACTAGGCAGAAATTATTATTATTATTTTTTAGTTTGTTTTTAAGGAAAGTCATAAATGTCTAGGTTAGTTTATCAACATGGAAAACAAACTGATTGCTAGGAAAAATAAATAAATATAGGTATATATATATATATATATATATATATATATATATATATATATATATATATATATATATATATATATATATATCATCATCATCATTGTTTAACGTCCATCTTCCACGCTAGCATGGGTCTAGATGGGAATTGTCCCACTTGAGGCAAGATTAGTTGTCTTGCTCAGGACTGTCTGGTGGGTTTTCTACGGCTGGATGCCCTTCCTAACACCAACCACGTTTAGAGTGTGGACTGGGAGGTTTTTACCGTGTTACCTACACTGCGTTTTATTTTTGCCGTGACACCTACATGACCTCATTTATTTAGGACTGGATGTTGGGGTACCAACATAACTTTACATCGAAAGAGGTGGTGTAGATGGGGGTGGGGGTAAGGTAGTGGGACGGGGGTTTATTTTGGTTAAGAGGTGCCTACTGACTGTAGGTTTCGCTTTGTACTTAGGCAAGGCGGGTCTTCTGTATTACTGCGTAGCGCCAAAGATCTCGGTCCAGTGACATTGTCTTGGAGAGGTGTAAGTGTGTGAGGTCAAAATTTATCAAGTCGTCCCAGGTTTTTCTGGGTCAGCCTACTCCGTAGCTACCGTCTATTTTGATCACCCTGAACATTTTTATACAGCTGTCGTCTTTCATGCGCATTACGTGACCATACCAAAGTAGTCTTCTCTCGAGTAAACATCATCTGATCCTTCTTATTCCTAATTTCTCCCTTAGTTCATTTATGCTTTGCCGTTCGCGTATATTACTATTACATATCCAACGGAGCATGCAAGCTTCGTTCCTCTCCAGTCTGCGTAGATCCTCTGCACACAAGGCCCAGGTCTCACTGCCATGTAACATTGCTG
>OZ024742.1:253689148-253734847 GCA_964016885.1 Eledone cirrhosa
ACAGCGTGGACTGTGTGTTTTTTTGTCGTGACACCTACACGATCTCATTTGTTTCGGCCTGGATGGTGTGGCACCAACATAACTTTACATAGAAGGGGGCGGTGTGGATGGGGTGGGGGTGGTGGGACGGGGGTGTATTTTGTTAGAGATGCCTACTGACTGTAGTAGGTTTTACTATGTATTTAGGTAAGATATATATATATGTATGTATATGTATATATATCTATGTGTGTGTATATATATATAAATATATGCATATGTATATATGTACATATACATGCATAAATATGTATCATAATAATGATTTAACGTCCTCTTTCCAACCTAGCTAGTGAATATATATTTATGTGTGTGTGTGTGTGTGTGTGTGTGTGTGTGTGTGTATGTGTGTGTGTGTGTGTGTGTGTGTGTGTGTGTGTGTGTGTGTGTGTTTGGACAGTGAATCTTCATTCTCTAATATGTAATATATACATACATAGAGAGATATTTTTTTAATGAAATGCTGAAATAATCTACACAATTGTACTTTAAAATATGAAAGTAGCTTTGAAAGAAACTGACTGTGAAAACGGAGGGAGATCTGGGTGAAACATCAAAACATAGGGTTGATAATGAAATCAAATTGAATGAATGAACAATAAAGGGATAGCAGTATAATCAATAGTTAGGTGTATGTATTTTGATAGATAGACAAACTTTCATTGTCATACAAGCATGCATAGATACATACATATTTACATACATACATGCATGCATACATACATACATACATACATACATACATACATACATACATACATACATACATACATACATACATACATACATACATACATACATACATACATACATACATTCATACATACATACATACAAGCCATTCTAGAAACATTTTTATCAAAAACCTAACTGTTTCACCGATAATAACGAGGACTGCCACAGATACTTAGGGATAAATGAGAATATATCTTATAATGATATCTGTAACAAGGAATGTGTAACCAGGGAATATTACATCTGATTAAGAAAATATGGTCCTTTGAAATCTCTGCGCACTATATAAACCGTGGCTCACAATGTGTTTGTTGTGCCTGTCCTAACACTAACATTTGGAATACTCAATTGGATGATAAACGAAATCTGAGCAATTGATGTTATAACCCGAAAAATCCTAAACAGTACCGGAAACTTCTACAAAAGAGTGACATGGATCGCCCCTACTTGAAACCTAAGCTGAAAGCCTAACATCAGTCCAGAGAGAATTTAAGTGTCGCATCTTATCCCTCCATCAACATCTACGAACCTCCAAACATAGTAGCCCATCCATCTATTGAGCAAGTCAGACTGCATGAGACAGATATGATCATAAGAGTTGTGAAGAAACTCCTTGAAAGATATGTTGCCAGGAGTGAGAGTAATATAGATAAGCAAAGTAGTCTATCTTGGACTAAAAACCGTTATATTGGCTCTCACTTTGAAGGAAATGCTTTTGCAATCCAAGAACAGAAAATCAATACAAAATACCTGATTCACAGAAGAGATAGTGATGCAGACCAAAATACCTAGAAGTGACAACAAATGCAGATTCTGCAGAATTAATATCAAAGATACCACCCATGTTATAAGCAGCTGTCCAAAGATGTCATCATGGTACTATCAACCTATGAGGCAAGATTTAGGGGCCAAAACACTATATAATGGAATCCATAGAAAAGATAGCCCTGACAATAAACATATTAAAAGTTACAGCAATGTGGAAGACATACAAATGCATAATATGATAGAGTACTGGTGGAATGTTCCAGTCAAAACCCCAATAAAATGCAAACATAACAGACCAGATATAATGATATGGGGCAGCGAAAAGGAGAATATCTATGCAGAACTAATGAGGAATCTGCAGATACTCCACCCAGACTATACCTTCAGATTTATACATGTGACCATCGGGTCACTGGGATATGTTAGTAACTGCCTCAGTATAAATATTGAGAAGCTGGGCTTAACAGAACCAAAAAGAACATGACTAGTTAGGAAATTACAAATACAATCCATTAATGGAGCAGAAAAAAATATGTAAAACATTGCAAATATTCTTACTCATGACAGAAACATAGGAGAAGTAAGCACAAAGCAAACATGTGAAATAGATTCTCTTCACTGCCAGTGGAGCTCTCTAGAAGTTGTGGACAGCTTTTGCTACTTAGGCGAACAAATTAGTAGTGGGGAATAAAGGAATTGAATATGCTCTGATGGATCTGCAATGTTAGTGTACAAGAGCAACATAGCATAAGCAAACTGATGGAAAACTTGGCATAAGAGGAATTGCTTGTAGTGAGCAAGAGAGAAGACTGCATTGGTATGGCCATGTGATGAGCATGGAAGATGGCAACTGCATAAAGAAAGGCAGAGAAACTCCAGTGACTGGGACTCATGGAAGAGGCACACCCAGGAAAACTTGGGATGGGGTTGTAAGGACTGTCCTTAAAAATGCTAAATCTTACAACAGAAATGATTAAAGACTGTGAGGGCTGGTGCTATGCAGTGCTGAAGAAGACCTGGCCTGCAGCTTACAATGTGACATGACCTACCCTCTCCCTTCCACAATCAGTCCCTAACAGGTGTTTTCAATTTCACTACTTCAACCCTACCACACACACATTCCTAGCAGCTTGACCCCTACCCCTTCCATGAAGTGGTTGGTGATAGGAAGAGCTCGCAACCATTGAGAGCTTGTCAAGCAAACAAATGATGGAGATGGAAGCCTTCTCTAGTGTTTGATGATCTGCATAATTAACACACCCACTACATGCTGTAAAGTGGTTGGTGATAGGGAGGGCATCCAGCCATAGAGAACTTGCCAGAAAAAGGTTCAGGAGAGCTCCCAGTTGTGTGAAGCGCATGACAACCTCTCCTGAGCACTCGATAGAACGTGAGACTCTACATAAGCACACAGCACCCTGGCCTGCCTAGGAGATCAATAGCTCTGCTTTAGTACTGATTTGGTCTATATGGACGAATCCAACCCTACCTAGCAGGGAGAACGGACATTAAAACGACAATGACGAATGATGATGATCATCATATATATATATCATCATCATCATCATCATCATCATCATCATCACCGTTTTACAGCCGTTCTTCCATGCTAGCATGGGTTAGACGGGTTGTCCTGTTGTGGGCAGTGTCCAGTCGGCTGACGTTGTCTTGCTCATACAGGAACATTTATTATAACGCACGGTTTGTTTGTAAACAAACAGCCTGAATTCGTAGCCGTACACTGTTCGGAAACCATCGTTGCCTTTTTGTTTAACACTGACTAAGGAACGATGAACTAGTTTCTAGCTTATTAGCTGTCATCAGCATCGTATAATTTCCTGTCAGTCGATTGAACGTTTGAAAGTATACACTTTCCTTATGCATATTAACGGCTGAGCAGCCTAATTTACATATCGAGTGAGTTAGTCGGCCGGGTGTACCGAAAACGATAAATGGAAAAAATGAAATTTCATAAATGTTCGGTAAACCCATACGTACATATATATGTGTGTATGTATGTATGTATGTATGTATATACATACTAGTGTACGTCTGTATACATATATGTATGTACGTATACATACGTATACATACTTATATATATATATATATATATATATATATATATATATATGGAGGCACATGGTTTAGTGGTTAGAGCATTGGCCTTGCAATCGAAAGGTTGTGAGTTCAATTCTCAGACCGAGTGATGTGTTGTTTCCTTGAGCAAGACACTTTATTTCACATTGTTCCAGTTTATTCAGCTGTAGAAATGAGATGGGGTCCCTATCATTCCACTGAAAAGTGGTCGTGGAGGTGCCACGGCAAAAAAGCACCCAGCCCACACTGTAAAGTGGACTGGAAGGCGCCATGGAAAAATGGCACCCAGCACTCACTGTAAATGAGGTTGGTGTTAGGAAGGGCATCCAGCTGTAGAAATCAAGCCAGAATCAGTTCCCGTCCCACCCTTGCAAGCAGGGAAAAGCGGACGTAAAAATGATGATGATGATGAGGATATAAAATTAAGTATGTGTGCCTGTATAGGGTAATACATCTTACGACTGATTTTCATGAAACTATACAGGCTCAGCGTATCATTTTTTTTATTCCGGGGTCATTCTGCAGATAAAAATCGATAGTGGGGTGTCACCTTTTTTTAGGTATCGAAAAATAAGATTTTTGGCTCTAGCTCCCACATTTTGCCACCGATTTCGTTCAAATTTTAAATCAAAATAGAATTTATCATTGCACATCCTGTACTCGCTTTATATTTTACATTTGTTTTTCAGGGACGGCGTGGCAGCCACTTAAATATTCAAAAATACCACTTCTAGACTCAAATTTCCACTTTTTCAGCTCTAGCTCCCACATTATTCAACCTACTTTGTTCAAATTTTGCTATGATCTGATTATTTCACGTCTTAAGGTGGCTTTACATCTTGGATTTTTGTACAGGAACGGCGTGGAAGCCGCTTAAATATTCGAAAATACCACCTTTTCGCTCAAATTTCCGCCTTTTCGGCTCTAGCTCCCACATTTTTCAACCGATTTCGTTCAAATTCGAACCTTCGTCTCCACCTCACACATAAATCAAATTATTTGGTTCAACTTTTATACTACGATAGAACCTATCATTGCACATCTTATAGTAGCTTTACACTTTTTATTTTTTGTTCAGGGACAGCGACCTATCATTAGCTCCCACATTTTAAAACCGATTTCGTTCAAATTTGAAACTTCGGCTCTACCTCGCACATAAATCAATTTATTTGGTTCAACTTTTATACTACGATTGAACCTATCATTGCACATCTTATAAATGGTCAAAGGAAAAACGATAGCCACTGACGTCGTCTGAGCTTTTAGTTGTGTATTTGAGAATTCATCGGTTTCCAATCAAGTAGCGTGAGGAAATTTGGGTTAATGTTAGAGGTCATTACCCCCCCCCCCCCCCCAGCATGCCTCTTCGTCAGTCACCCGCGTTTCTCAGTGATAGAGGTCATCACCACCCTCCCCCGCATGGCCTGCGTGTGGCCATAGATGAGTCATTGAGAAGCAGTCGCTAAGATCAACACCTTTTCATCAAAGCAGATATTATTTTACCTACCCAGGCAACGCTGGGTACTGCTGCTAGTATATATATATATATATGTAGCGACGTAGTTAGTTAGTCTAGTCACTACTTCTGATCAGATCCGAGAATAGTCCTTAGAAGTTATCGCATACGGTCTGATCAGATATGAAGATAGCCCTTAAAGGGACTGTTGTCGCATATAGCCCTTAAAAGAACTGTTGAGGATGGACAGACGAAAGCACAAGTTGAAAGGACGAAGCAAGGCGAGATGTAAATTCGATCAGCTATTTATTTTCACATGAAGCGACGATACGAGATACAAGGCGTGTGAGTGACAAAGCGTGGCAGAGTAAAGGAACAACGATGCGCTAGCTGACTCTGCCAAAAGTCGACTGGCGAAAGTGTTAGGAACCACTCTATTTATACAGGAACAATCCTTTGTTGTTTAGTCGATGTGTAGGCGTTTATTCTGGTAGGTTCTAATTCTGGTAGGTTTTAAGGGTTCTTTTGTTTCACATTGATTAGCTAGCTAACAGGTAGATGGCGCTGTATATTTCACAGCTGTTATTTCCGGTGGCTGTACATATATATATAAGCATGTATGTATGCATATGTGTGTGTCTATGTCAATGTTCCTGTTTGTGCCTTTGTCTGGGTTTAAGTCCTATGACTTGGTCGTTCAACAAAAGCAGATTGACAAAATAAGTACTAGACTTGAAAATGATGTACTGTGTCTGATATGATTGACCAAATCCGTGTGGTACGCCAGCATGGTCATAGTCTCAAGACTGAAACTAATAAAAGATTAAGAGGAAGGGAATGAACATAATATAATTTGTTCTATGTGATTAACCCTTTTGATAATATCCATGATTCTACAGAATAATGCTGTTTATTTGAAAGTGTTTAGATTTATCTGAAAATCTTTTATCATGAATTTATGTAAGAAGCTTTGTTAAGCTATGTTTCAACCACAAACGTAATGAGAAACTGAGTTATAGTACTAAATCACTAAAACTTCTTGATTATCTTCAAAATTAATTGAAAATGATAAATAGTGTTTTTCATTAGAAATATGGTAACAAAATGGATAAACATTAAATGCTAAATCCAGCTTAACGTTTTGGTCTACATTTAGGATTTGGGGTTAGGATTATTGTTTAGGGTTCGAATTAAGGTTTATGTTTAGGGTTAATGTAGAAATGGGAATTGAAAAAACTGAATTTAGGCTACCGACTTATATATATATATATATATATATATATATATATATATATATATATCATTGTAGCGGTTGTCTCCCTTGTTTTGATTAGGATCTAGACGGGAAGTGGAACCCTTTCTGCAACTTCCGGTCAGAGCCCTATAAAGCTAACAACTTTAAGCTTCCTTTCTCTCTTTGCCATTTTCGGCACCAGGTCAAGAGCCTCTCATTGGGCTCCGCCATTAATTTGGCCAACAGGCGCCTGGCCTTAGCCAGGCGTCCTCTGCCAGCCGCGTTTGCCTGGCAATCAAAACGGTAACTACTAACTTTGTTTCATTCTAACATCTATCTTTGACATGTCAAGTATACTATCTACCATTGTTAATTAAATATTATACACACAAACCATGTCTCGTTTTGTTACATTCATACAACCCAGTATCTTCGCTATATCATCATCATCATCATCATCGTTTAACGTCCATATTCCACGCTTGCATGGCTTTGGACGGGAGTTTTCCCACTTGAGGCAAGAGTGGTTGTCTTGCTCGCATAGGACTGTCTGGCGGGTTTTCTACGGCTGGATGCCCTTCCTAACACCAACAACGTTTACAGTGTGGACTGGGAGCTTTTTACCGTGTTACCTACATGGCCACATTACAGCGTGGACTGTGTGTTTTGTCGTGACAGCTACACGACCTCATTTGTTTCGGACTGGATATTGTGGTACCAACATAACTTTACATTGGAAGGGGTGGTGTGGATGGGGTGGGGGTAGTGGGACGGGGTGTATTTTGTTAGAGGAGCCTTCTGACTGTAGTAGGTTTTACTTTGTATTTAGGTAAGGCGGGTCTTCTCTATTACTGTGTACCGCCAAAGATCTCGGTCCAGTGACATTGTCTTGGAGAAGTGTAAATGTGTGAGGTCGGAATTTATCAAGTTGTCCCAGAACATTATAATAAATGTTCTGTAAACCCAGCCGACTAACTCACTTGATATGCAAATTAGGCTGGTCAGCCGTTAATATGCATAAGAAAAGTATATACTTTCAGATGTTCAATCACCTGGCAGGAAGGTATACGATGCTGACGATAGCTAATAACTTTGAAACTAGTACATCGTTCCTGTGTCAGTGTTGAACAAAAAAGCGACGATGGTTGCCTGAACACTGTACGGTGTAATTCGGGATGTTTGTTTACAAACAAACCGAACATTATAATAAATATTCGTGTGCATGTATGTATATATATACATACTACTGTACGTCTGTATACATATATGTATGTACGTATACATACATACTTACATTTAAGAATCAGCCGTACTAAGAGTGAGAAATGAAATTTCGTTTCATTCTTTTCCATATATTTGCTAGCGTGGAAAATGGACGTTAAACGATGATGATGATGATGATGATATATATATATATATAATCATTGTTTTATGTACCACTTTCCAAGTTTGCATTGGTTAGACAGGTTTTCAATACACTTTCTCTCTCTCTCCACCTGTTGCTTTCCATCATCATCTCCTCTGTAAGATTCAGTGTTTTGAGATCAGCTCCCACCACCTCTGCTCATATCTTCCTTGGCTTTCCTCTTTTGCAGCTTCCTTCCACTAATACTGCTTGCCACATTTACAACTAATGATCATTATCTTTACACATCACATATCCATACCTGTGCAATGCACACTATATCTGATTGCTCTTATTCAAAGTTATTCCCACTTATCTGTGCTTCATCTTTCATGCACATTAACATGACACCTCCCCTGAAGTATGCCTGTTTCATTTCTCTCCAGTTGTTGCATATCTTCTGCATTCATTATCCATGTTTCAACATTGGGTTTTCCATGTAAACATCATAAATCCTGTCTTTTACTTGGAGATAAAATGCAGGTGTTAAACACTGTTTGAACTTTTCCTATCCTGTTTTTATTATAGCTATGAATGATTTCTGAACATCCTTTCTTCAACAAAAGCTACTAACTAATTCTATGAACCTTACCTTGACTGGAAAAAAAAATACTTCATGGGTGCTCTTATTACCAACTACCCTTGTGCATACAACATCTACTTGGCTTACTATATATATACTGTAAATGTGGTTGACGTTAGAAAGGGCATCCAGCTGAAGAAAATAAGCTAAAATTAATTCCTTGTGTGCGAATCAAGGTCCTCGGACCTGATCTCCCACCCACAAAGGGACTGCCTGTCCTACCCATGCTAACATGGAATATGAATGTTAAACAATGATGAAGATGATATATATATATATATATATATATATATATATATATATATATATATATATATATATATATATATATATATATATATATATAGGTAGATAGATAGATAGTTGATGGTGATATGTATTTGTCAAGAAAAGTCATCAGTGATCCTAAGGTCTAGCATTTGTAAAATTTTATGAAGATTGTATTTCAGTTGTGTATTGTTCAAACTGTTTAAAAAACTTCTGCAATATGTATACCACTAAGAGCATATGCATATATAATACACACACACACAAACGTATGTATACATATATATGTATATGTATATATATATATATATATATATATATATATATAGTAATAATAATAAATTTGAAGACTAAAATCCAAAGAGGGCTCGATAAGGATAAATATATATCAAATATATAAGAACCGTAGAGCAAATATTTATTAAAATAACAGATTAAAGTTTAAGCAAAGAATCGCTTCTTTCACCCTTAACGGGATCTTCTGAAACTAACAAAGTCAATCTGTAAACGCAGAACTGGATATTTCAAAAAACGTTGCAACCGGAAGAAGACAGGAAGACGATACTTTGGTTCATGGAAACGTTCGCTGGCAAAGAAGGGGAAAAACGAATACTACGTCATTAATAGGAGCGGTGAAAAATAATTACGCGCAAAGACAGAACCACGTTTATGATATAAAAGAGGTCGTAGACTAATGTTCTCTTAGATGGTGTATAGAGACGTCTGGCAATGAACGAAAAAACGAAGATAATACGTCATATGTGGAGCGTGGAGAACAATAGCACGCAAAGACAAAACCACGTAAATGGTATAGCAGAAGTCGTAGACTAAAATTCTAACTAGGAGACCAAATGAATATCCGCTACAGAGTTAAGAACAAAGTAAATAAATACAATACGGAAGTAATAGAAATAAATAAATACATACACGCAAACAGATACGTACATACACAAGCATACGCAAAACCTTACCATAGGTATACAAAACCACGCACATATAAATATGTGTGTGTGTGTATGCGTGTATACAAATAAATAAATAATTATATAAACGTATATAAATAAATAAATACGTATATAACAAGCCCACACACATACCTACATATAAATACACGAATGTTCGGAAACGTAAGTCAACTAAAACAAGAAGTACATATATACACACACCCACCATACGTACGAACCTGCATACTCACACAGACGCAAAAACTCCCGTATACACATAGCCAAATCCTATGTACCAGAATATATAAAATTATACGCCAAAACAATCAAATAAGCGTACGAGAAGGTATACGTACCTTCACAAAACATACGGGTGGTATATACTTACCTATGCAAATAAGTAAAGGAATAAACAAAACATATACTTAGCTCCCGCATCAAGACGTAAAATATCCACGTATAGATCGTACTATCCGTTAGGGTATAACGTGGGGCTGTAATACAGGAAAGTTTTGTGCAATTTATGTTTACAAGCGGAGATTTTCCTGGAAAAGCTTGAACCGTTAAGATCTCCTTCCTGGATATGTCAATATTTATAAAACAAACTTTGTATTTTATCTGATGAGAGCGTACCATAGATTTGGTACCCTTGAAATATATATAATAGAATAAATATGGTTTTATAAATATAGTTTCCATTTATTAATATCATTGTTATATATATATATATATATATATATATATATATATATATATATATATATATATATATAACAGAAAAAACAAGTTTCGTTTATATCTGAAAAATATTTATTGCGTATCGACCTGTTACGCGCATTTCACAGAGGATTGGCTCAAGGTGACCCATAAGAGTTATGGACCCGATTCCTGTATTGAGCTGCTCCTCAGACTGGTGATACAACAAAAGATATAAAGTATTTCACCATACTACCTACTATATATATATATATATATGGATTTATATGCATGTATGTATGTATGCATGCATGTATGTATGTATGCATGTATGTATGTAGTCATGCATGTATGTATGTATATATGTATTTATGTATGCATGTATGTAGCTATATATGTCTGTATGTATTTAGTTAAGTATATATATGTATGTATACTGATATGCATGCATATATGCACATATACACTAACAGCACCAATAGCCATGTTCAAAATCTTCTATTGACCTTCTCTACCAATAGAAATAATTAGCCAATATATTCTTGAAGTTCACGATGCTAGGAAAAACTTGAAGAATTGTTTGTTTCGTTTGCAGTGAGAATGTTTTAAATAATTTTGTTAGGTTATGAAATATTTAATATTCCAAACCTCCAATAACTCCCGGCTAAAATTATACTTTCTGAATTAAGTTTTGAAACGAGAATAAAATTGATTCAATATGAATTATGTGAAGATAGACACAGCACAACGATATATATACACATAAATTATATATATATGAACTGTTTCTATAGGAAAGGTAAAGGAAAAGAGAGTGCTCTATGTAGGTTACAGAGCTTTTTAGTTATGTAATAAACAACAAGATAATTATTTAATTTACCAAAGGTTTCACGAAGGCAGACGAGCCTGACACAGACATCTGACTTCGGTCATCAGAATGAAATTTTATTCAAAATGGACACCCATTTAAGATAAATTTTAAATAAATTTTCATTCTGATGACCGAAGTCAGACGTCTGTGTCAGGCTCGTCTGTCTTCGTGAAACCTTTGGTAAATGACATAATTATCTCATGTTGTTTATAACATAACTATATATATATATATATAACTGAACAAAAAGGAAAATCGAACACAGACATATATATATGTGTTCAAATCGTAATGGACCAAAATCGCTAAGGTGAAAAACATACTAACTACAGACAATAGGGTTTGCTGGACTCAATTTAACAATAAATTAAGAAAAATAAAAACAAACCAATATTGTGGTAACTACCATCACCCAGACGGTCTTTGTTAGAACCGTTTCGCAATATTATTTGTGAAGAGGTATACAAAATTCCAGGCTCATCAGTGGGTTAAGAAATTATATATGGCTCGGAAAAACCTTTTTCCTAGAGCTAATTTACTGTAATGAGACTATTTTGAGTTTCTAACTCAATACATGCTTTTGATATATATATATATATATATATATATATATATATATATATATATATATATATATATATATATATATATATATATATATATATATATATATATATATATATATATATATATATATATAGAGAGAGAGAGAGAGAGAATAGAAAGATAGATAGACCAATATATATATATATGTTTATCAAAGGTATATATTGAGTTAGAAACTCAAAATAGTCTCTTACAATAAAATAGCTCTAGGAAAGAGATTTTTCCGAGCCGTATATTATAATTGAATATAAAAGAAAAACGAACACAGATATATACATATATGTGTTCAAATCGTAAGGGACCAGATTCGCTAAGGTGAAAAGAATACTATACGATTTGAACACATATATGTATATATCTGTGTTGGTTTTTCTTTTATATTCAATTATTATATATATGTTTATGTATTTGTTCAGCAAGAATCTTGATTTGAAATCATGGGTTGAAACCGATATTGATATATTTCGGGATGGTCATTTTACCATTTGAATACACACACCATATAACTTTCATTTTGTCTTTATTCTTCCATCAAAGCTCCTTCGTCACACCAATCTGTAACCTCTTCAATGACTATCGATTTTTTGTCAGTATAATGATAATATGAAATAGAAATGTAAACCAGACAAAAAAGAGGCACAAAATATCGATAGTCATTGAGGAAGTCACAGATTGGTGCGACAAAAGGGCTTTGATGGAACAGTAAACATAAAGTGAACGTTATATAGTGTGTGTGTTTAATTGTCAAAATGACAATCACCAAATATACCTTTATTTCTCAAGAATGAAACAGTTCTAGTCCTGTAGAATCTCATCTATATTAAAATTGTATACTCTGCTATCTATTGAGTACCTTACTTACTGTGGTTATCTCCGATTCAACCCGGAATAACTTACCTATATATATATATATATATCTTTTTAACGATCGACTTTCGTCAAATTGGACCGAGGGAACAATGTTTCCGTTGGTCTTTCCAATTGCTAATACTATCTATCGGTCGCAACTCCAGGTAGAAGGAGCAACGTGAAATAAAGTGTCTTGCTCAAGGACATAACGCATCGCCTGGTCCAGGAATCGAACTCACAATCTTACGATTGCGAATCCAATTCTCTAACCACTCAGCCACACGCCATATATATATATATATATATATATATATATATATATATATATATATATATGGATATATGTGGATATATTCATGTATATGTATATGTTCGCATGTATCTGTGTGTTTCTATATATATATATATATATATATATATATATATATATATATATATATATATATATATATATATATATATATATATATATATGGATATATGTATATATATATATATATGGATATATGTGGATATATTCATGTATATGTATATGTTCGCATGTATCTGTGTGTTTCTCCCTCTCTCTCTCTCTCTCTCTCTCTCTCTCTCTCTCTCTCTCTCTCTCTCTCTCTATATATATATATATATATATATATATATATATATATATATATATATATATATATATATATATAGAGAGAGAGAGAGAGAGAGAGAGAGAGAAACACACAGGTACATGCGAACATATACATATACATGAATATATCCACATATATCTCTGAATTAGTGGTGCCAACCTCAACCGATGAATAACTGGGACAAAATAACCCGAATGGATTAGATTGATTCAGTATCAGAGCTATATAATACATTATAAAGAGAGAAGAAATATCAGATATAATTAATAATAAGATATATCATACCTAAACTCCTTCTTTACTCCCCGACTACTTAGTTTCGCGGCATATTATGCAAAAAGGCTACATCACAGAGATATAGAATTTTTGTGAGGTCTGCCGACTTATCAAGAGGATACCTCATTAAGAGTTTCAAAACACGTCCGTAGGACACGAGATAGAATCTCGAAAGGCGGAGGGGGAGTCCATCACTTGGTTTGGTATAGTTTCTTTGGCTGGATTCCCTTCCTATCACTAACCATCTTATAGGGTATACAGGCTGCATTTTATTATGGAACCATCTGCACAACATTCTAGAGTGTACTGTGTACATTTTATCGTGGCACCAGCACTAAAGAGGCTGTCATATTCTCGACACAACTGAAGAGATCTTGCTCCATATGTAGATATGCCCATATAATTTGTTTTTTAATATATATTTTTCTCTATTGGTGTTTTGGATTTTATATTTGTGTTTATTAAAGTTCTATATCTATAATTCCCAGACTGCAAAAGAACAAAATAGAATTAGGATTCTTCTTATTGTTGTTGATGTTGTTGTTATTGATAATGTGAGTTCATATTGGTCATATTAGGTATATGAATTATGCATGTAATGCACACTAACATACTGTAATGACCTTATGTGTAATTAGGTGTCCCAAAATCCACAGGAGCATTGCATATTTTCAAGAGTGGTTCATTAGCTTGTGGTAGTTCTAAGGTAGCAACCATTCTACTTAAGAGAGTAGACACTGGACAATTATAGGATCTACTAGTAGTGGCTTGATTTGCTTTCCATACACACACACACAAACATATATATATGAACACATACATACACACAACACCCACACATACATACACACATGGACATACATATGAACAAATTCCACACATACACACACATATTCACACACATACACACACACATACACACACCATGCATACACATACACCCATACATATACATACACACATGTACATATATATACATATACACATACATAATAACATGTACATATGCACACATATTCATACACACATACACATACTATGAAAATACAATATCTAACGAATATTAACAGAATCACTGCCAAACCATTAGATTTCTTGACCTACAAATTCTGGAGCAATCTGCATAATAATTTGACACCAACATCTAACCCTTGTTGATAATGTATTGTGATTATTTCCATTATTCTAGTTCTGATAATTTAAACAATTGTAACTTCATCTCTTACATTCATAGTTTTACATTCAAAGTGCATTTCTTCCTCCATCGCCTTCAGCCATATCTTTCTTGCTCATGTCCTTCCTCTTTTTCCTCCCATCTATATTATATCTCTGAGTGTCATAAGCCATGACGAAAGTAGTTGCTACAAAGATGGGTTTCTGGCCCTATAATGACAAAAATAAAAGAACCAATTGTTAGCTTGGACCAAGGAAACCATGTTTCCATTGATATTTCCATTACTGAAACTATCTGTCATTTATATCTCCTCAGTATATCTTTCTAGCTAGAATGTACCCTGATGTGTATTCCATAAAGCTCATTGATGTGTAGTTATTTCCTCTGTGTGTGTGCCCAGAGGTATCATATCTGTTGAGGGTAATTCTTGTGCCAGTTCATCGGCACAAACAGGCATCATGCAACCAAACTTTTGTTCACCGGGAGAAACCCATCGTTGTCAATGGAAGCAGCTCCCTAAACATCTTCCATCATGTCCTTATTCTAGATACTATGGCCATTGTTGTGGAACTATATATATATATTGTTATACTTTGGGAGGGTCATGTTGCCAATAAAAACACACACATCTGTTGGTTTTTCACTTCAATTTATTATAAATTTCTGGTTGGTTAGTTGGTTCAATAACCAGAAGATTGGTTATATATTGTCAAAGCTCTTTCGTCACACATACTGTGACCTCCTCAGTGACTAAGTTTTTATTATGTGTCCCTCTCCTTTGTTCTGTCCTTCACCATTTTGTTTTTGTTAGTTGTGTGTTGTGTGCTTAGTTTGCACATGCTTTACATTTGTGTTTGTGTGTTTATTTATTTATTTATGCGTTTATTTATTTGTCACTAGTTGATTGTTTGTTTCATTTGTGTGCGTCTCATTTGTTTTGTTAGTTTGGTTTTTTGTGTGTGTCTGTAAGTCTTCATTTTGTCCGTAATTACTAGTTGTGATGTTGCTATTCTTCTCATGTTTTCTGTTTAATTTTGGTTGGAGTTCATTTATATAAATAAACTCATAAATAAAAATATATATATATGAATGTATGTATGTAGGGAGATCCATAGTACGTGTGAAGGAGTGCAAGTCTCTAGCAAGCTTGAAAAGCCTTATCCGAGCGTCACACATCTGAATCTGACAAGCGATTGCAATACTCTTGGCAGAGTTTGCAGCCATCATGTATGTGTGTATATATATATATATATATATATATATATATATATATATATATATATATATATATATATATATATATATATATATTTATTTATTTATCTATGTAATAAATAACATAAGATAATGATTTCATTTACCAGTGGTTTCTTGAAGGCAGATGTTATGTCTGTCTTCAGTCGTCTGACGACTGAAGACAGACATAACATCTGCCTTCAAGAAACCACTGGTAAATGAAATAATTATCTTATGTTGTTTATTACATAATTAATAAGCTCCGTAGCCTACATAGAGCACTCTTTTTTCCTGTACCTTTCCGACGGAAATACTTTATATATATATATATATTAGTAAAAAGGAAAAGAAAATGTTGACAAATTTTTCCCAGTGAAAAATACCTTAATTAGGAATAAGTATAAATTAGTAATAAGTATTGGTTAGTATTCAGTTTTAGTTTTAAGTTTTTACTGGTTGCGCATTTCTAATGCTTTTCAAAAATAATTTTGAGATAGAGCGCTCGTGATGTTTGCTCTAATCTGATCAGTTTTGGAAATTCTTCCTATTTTATGTGAAAAAAGTGGCACCAGAGGTGTTAAGATTTGGTTGGTTGTTGAATGTCACGTGAATAAGTACTATAAATTTCGCACCAATTCGTGTTGCAAAAATTCTTATAGTCAAAACAATTTTGATTGGTCGGTAGAGGTCACGTGAATGATAAAAACTGATTTTATCGCGAACTGGTTTGACGCCAAATCTAGGTTTGTCGAAGAGTGTCCTTTTTCGCTTGATTGAGTTGCAGTCATGTTGAGAAGTCACTGAAAAATATGTTTATTAAGACAAATATGTGTGTGTGTGTGTGTGTGTGTGTGTGTGTAGCAGAGTGGTTCAAGGTAGAGGGAATGAATCGGTTAGTAGGAATTTGTGTGTACGTGTGTGGGGGGTATTTTAACATGTTGAAACATATTTTTCAGCTCTTGTCTTATACGGAGAAGTGTGGTGTGTGTGTGTGTGTGTGTGTGTGTGTGTGTGTGTATGTCTGTTTGTATGTTAGTGTACGCGTGTGTATGCGTGTGTGTATGTGTGTGTGTGTGTGTGTATGTCTGTTTGTATGTTAGTGTATGTGTGTGTATGTGTGTGTGTATGTATGTGTGTGTGTGTGTGTGTGTGTATGTGTGTGTGTGTGTATGGATGGACCAGTATTTTTGTGATACTGGTAAAAATGTTGTACATTATTCGATATTTTCAGTCATTTGCAAAAGCGATTCTCTCAAAAGAACATCAAAAACATCAATAATAAAAGAGGTGAAATGATGTATAGTATTGTCATAATACCAAGGTGTGTGTGAGTGTCCAGATTGTACGTACTGCAAGGGGAATCCATTAGGCCCTGCCGTATGGGATACTTGTGTACAAATATGTATGTGCCCATCAATGTGCAATGCATGTGTGCGTATGTGTATGTGTGTGTGTCGGCACGTTTATATCTATAGACATCAAAAGGTATGCAAATTTGTGTATATTTGTGTTGCACCATAGAACATGTGTGTTTACGTATGTCATTGTGTTTATATGTAGATAGAAATGTATGTAGGATGTATGCTGATGTAGGTATGTATGTTGACGTGTGTATGTTGTGAGTTCGTCTTAGGGAGAAGTGTTTAGACGGGGGTCCGTATTTGTTAATAAAGTGAGATTCCTTGCTGATGCGCTGGGTGTGGGTGGCATTATCTTTAAATTTGTAGAGGGGAAAGATTATAAAGTTGAGATGATTTTGGGCGGCACAGGTATCAATGTGTTCACTCAGTGGTATTTTTCTGTATTCCTGTATTTTAATTTGGGATCTATGGACAGTCATGCGTTGGCGGAGGCTGTTTTTAGTCTGGCCTATGTATTCTCGACAACCTGAGCAAGTTAATACATATATTAGATTTTCTGATGCGTATGTGAAATTGTGTTTTACTATAAAACGTTGTCCTTCTTTGAAATAGAATTCCGAACCCTCTATTAGGTTGATGCATATGCCACAGTTGGGTCTATTGCATTTTTTTTACTGTGGGTTTCGTTGTTGTGGCATGTGTTAGGATGTTTTTCATTGACTTAGATTGTCTTTTGCTCTTTATGATATCGTGTGTTCGAAGGATTTGGTTCATTCTATGGTCTTTGTTTAACATTTTAATGTTCTGGAGGATGGTGTCAAAGGCCTCATTGTTGAGGGGGTTGTGTGTGGAGATGTATGGAAGAGCTTTTAGTTTCGGTTGATTTACTTTAGGGTGTCTAAGGTCATGGGTACTGAGTTTTAGGGCACGTTGGATTCCATTGTCAATTAGTGATGCCTGGTAGTCCCTGCTTATGAGTGTGCCCTTTAGTTCTTGTAGCCGTAAGTAGCATGTGTTTTTATTGGAGAATATAGTACAGATTCTCTTGGATAAGTTGTAGGGAATATTAATTTTAACGTGTCTAGGGTGGCAAGAATTGAAAGGAAGATATTGCTTGGAGTCTGTGGGCTTGTAGTATATGTCTGTTTCTATTTTTTTTTATGAATCTTAATGAGGATGTCGAGGAAGGGGAGTTGTTGATGGCTGTATTCTATCGTAAAGTTAATATTCGTGTTGAGCCCATTTATAAGGGTGTGAAATTCTTTAAGTTTCTCGATGTTTTCGTGCCAAAGGATGAAGCAGTCATCTAGATATCGCTTCCAGTTCTTTTCTATGTGTAAGTGGAGAATGTTTCCAAATTTGTTTAGTACTTTAGTGTAGAGGGTGATTTAAAGGTATCCCATGACTAGGTTGGCATAAGTGTGGGCCGTTTTCGTTCCCATAGCAGTCCCAGATTTCTGCCTGTAGGATTTGTTACTGAAAACGAAGTAATTGTTCTCCAAGATAAATTTGAGTCCTTCTATCACGAATTCTTTTTTGATGCGTTGTGGGAGTTCATTGTGGTAATTATCCAGCCAGAATTGTATAGCTTCTATTCCTAGGTTGTGGGGGATGTTGGAGTATAGGTTGACTACATCAAACTTCACAACAATGAACCTCTTTACTACACACACACACACACATATTTGTCTTAATAGACATGTTTTTCAGTGACTTCTCAACATGACTGCAACTCAATCAAGCGGAAAAGGACACTCTTCGACAAATCTAGATTTGGCGCCAAACCAGTTCGCGCTAAAATCAATTTTTAACATTCACGTGACCTCTACCGACCAATCAAAATCGTTTTGACTACAAGAATTTTTGCAACACGAATTGGCGCGAAATTTATAGTACTTATTCACGTAACATTCAACAACCAACCAAATCTTAATACCTCTGGAGCCACTTTTTACACATAAGCAGGAAGAATTTCCAAAACTGATCAGATTAGAGCAAACATCACGAGCGCTCTATCTCAAAATTATTTTTGAAAAGCATTAGAAATGCGCAACCGGTAAAAACTTAAAACTAAAACTGAATACTAACCAATACTTATTACTAATTTATACTTATTCCTAATTAAGGTATTTTTCACTGGGAAAAATTTGTCACCATTTCTTTTCCTTTTTACTAATATATCACAACTCGTGTGTCACACCTCTATTTTTTTTTAATATATTTCCGCCGGCTAGGCGGTTCCGCCGCCGACCCGTACTTTTACGAGTAGCTGCCGGGAGAGACATATATGTATACAAAATTTTTATATAAACAAATATTTAGTAGAGAATTTAAATCGATTTGTTTGCATAGAGGTCAACGTGAATTATCAATTTCACTACCTATGCAACTGCTCTACAACAGCCAAAACCATATGTGGATATTAACGCTGGAGTATATCATATTCATTCAAGGAAGAGTTGAGATACTTTCAGATTGTTCTTCACCAAGACCAGAATATTTTGGTTTTGACTGACCCCTGAAAATATTTGCCAACCACAATTATTGAAAATTGATTGTTAGAATAGTGGCTCTTATCAACAGGTATTACAACAAAGCCAAACAACTCTGTCCTGCACCGAGGCAGCAGTACGACTGCTTCTTACAGTTTTTAGACAAGTTAAGAGCTATTGGCTGGTTTGGCAAGAGGATTCTGAAAATAGCAGCAGCACACTTGGCCTCTCAAAAAGCATCTCATATATATAGAGATACAGATATGCATGTATGTATGTATATACAGCACACAGTCCTATAAGGTGGTAGTGTTGGTAGTATGTAAAAAACGCCCAAGGTTTACCCTGTAAGATGCTAGGGCAGGGGTTACACTAAAATCCTCCCAGGAAACGCTGTAAAGGCATTGGCTTTAGAAAGGGCATCTGACTATAGATATCAATCCCAAAGCATGGAAAATAGACATTAAACGGTGATGATAATGATATATATAAGCACGCACACACATATATGTATATATTGTGTGTGCGTTCATATGCCTATATATATATATATACGCTCACACCCCAATTAGTGAACAGGAACATCTAGAAACACACAGATACCAAATAAAACAACAATGGAAACAACAACAAACATACCAAAAACAAAGCAAAACCAGAAAACTGTATAAAATTACTTAGATATACTTATTAGAAAATAGCTTTTAGAAATGTTATTCTATAAAATATACCTTTTTATTAAACAATTTTTTATTTTTTTGGAGTTCTTCAGCATTATTTGCCAATTAGCAATCAGAACTTTGTGATAGATTCAAACGCCTGCAGCGTAATAGAAACCAGAGAAATTAATATAAAATGAAGGATCTTCTAAAATATGTAACATGAAGAATAATGCATTATTACTCGGTAGAGCATCAGACATGCTTTGTGGTATGTAGTTATGACCGTTTATGTTCTAAGTTCAAATACTTCTGAGATTAGCTTTGCCTTTCATCCTTATGGGGTCAATAAAATATATACCAGTCGGCACTGGGGTCGATTTAATTGACTTTCTCCTCTCCTTCAAATTGCTGGCCTTGTGCCTAAAGTAGAAACAATTATTATGATTACTAATGTTAGGGCGGTGGATTGGCAGTATCAGTAGAGTGTCAGACAACATGCTTTGTGGTATATAGTTATAGTTATGGCCCTTTATGTTCTGTGTTCAAATCCCGGTGAAGTTACCCTTGCCTTTCACCCTTACTGGGTCAACAAAATAAAGTAATATGCTGTGGTTGGTTTAATTGACTTTCTCCTCCCCTAAATTGTTAGTCATGCGCCTTAATCAGAAACCATTATAATCATTACTATTAAGGCGGTGGATTGTCAGTATCAGCAGAGTGTCAGACATGCTTTGTGGCATAGAGTTACGACCCTTTATGTTAGAAGTTCAAATCCTGCTGAGGTTATCTTTGTATTCCATCCTATTGATCTCGATAAAATGAAGTTCCAGTAATGCACTGGGGTCAATTTATTCGACTTACCCCATCCCTCAAAAATGTTGGTCTTATGCCTAAATCAGAAACAATTATTAATATTATTATTAAAAAAGCAGTGAATTGGCAGAATCTTTAGAACATCAAACAAAATGTTTTGAGTTCTACTCTCACTAAGGTCAACTTTACCTTTCAACCTTCTGGGGTCAACACATTCATCATAGGAAAGGTCCATTTTTTTTTTACATTTATTTGAAAAGAAAATATTTACCTTGAAATATCATGATGAAATATATTGAGTCAAATGTTTCATCAACCTTTACCCCAAACCACCTTTATCTATATATTTCTATCTGCTTTGTACCAGCTTTCTGAACTTCTTATTATTTATTACATATGTTATAAGTCTTCATGTTAATCATAAGCACCCAGTCCACACTGTAAAGTGGTTGTGTAGGAAATATGGTAAAAAGGCTCCCAGTCCACACTGTACAAATGGTTGGTGTTAGGAAGGGTATCCAGCCGTAGAAAAACTACCAAAGACACTTCCGTATAAGCAAGATACAGTCTCCCGACCAATCCCGCATCAAATGAAAAAAAAAACGTCTAACCCATGCTAGCGTGGAAGATGGACATTAAACAATGATGATGATGATGATAATACATACATATATATGTATTCTAAGGCAATAGGAAACGGTTTTCCATAGCCTAAGCTGCTCTCTGTTACTTACTCAACAAATGATGTTTCGAAGGCAGTTGTGATCAAACTACTTGGAGTGATTATCAAATGTATATTTGTAATGGACCAGTAGCACTAAGAATAAGTCCTGGACCCAATACGGGTTTTTATAAATGTACACTGTAGCAACAGTTGCAGGGTGCAATCTGTTAGCTGCAGCTGCAAAGTAAGTGTGAGTACTCCTGCCAGAAAATAGTGCATTTACTTCGTCAGTGGATGGTAAAAGCTGTGATAAGCCGATTTTGACCATTGTCCTCCCACTATGAATCACTGCCAACTACTACCAAGCCAATAGAGGCTGCACTAGTTAGCAATGCCACATGAGGAAGAAAGAATGACCTCTAGTCTATCAAGGGATGGTACTGGTGGGAGAATCGAAATGATTGACATTTTGAAAATCAATGCCAATGTAGATCTCATATATACGTACACACTTATATATATATATATATATCATATATATATATATATATATATATATATATATATATATATATATATATATATATATATATATATATATATATATATATATATATATATATATATATATATATATATAGTAATAATAATAATAATAATAATATATATATATAGTAATAATAATTTTTTGAAATATCCAGTTCTGCGTTTACAGATTGACTTTGTTAGTTTCAGAAGATCCCGTTAAGGGTGAAAGCAGCGATTCTTTGCTTAAACTTTAATCTCTTATTTTAATAAATATATATATATATATATGTAAGTATGTATGTATACGTACATACATATATGTATACAGACGTACAGTAGCATGCATATATATATACATATATATATATATATATATATATATATATATATATATATATATATATATATATATATATATATATATATATATATACACATATATATACACATATACATACAGGTACACATACATATATGCACGCATCAGTTTAGCGGACGCTTATTATAACGCCGCTTTGTTCGTTTGTAAACAAACTGAACAGCCTGAATTTATATGTATATATATGTGTATATATATGTGTATATATATGTGTATATATATGTGTATATATATATATATATATATATATATATGTATATATATATATGCATGCTACTGTACGTCTGTATACATATATGTATGTACGTATACATACATACTTACATTTAAGTAAGTGCCATACTTAGAGTGACAAATGAAATTTCGTTTTCATTTTTTTCAACTTATATATATATATATATATATATATATTAAAATAACACATTCAAGTGTAAGCAAAGATTTGCTGGTTTCACCCTTAACGGGATCTTCTGAAACTATAAGAAAATCAATCTGTGAACGCAGAAGTAAATATTTCGAAAAATGTTGCAGCCAGACGAGGACAGGAAGACGATATTTTGGTTCGTGGAAACGTTCCTTGGCAAAGAACAAAAACACGTCATTATTTGGGCGGTGGATTGGCAGTATTG
Organism: Eledone cirrhosa; assembly: GCA_964016885.1. Lineage (NCBI taxonomy): Eukaryota > Metazoa > Mollusca > Cephalopoda > Octopoda > Eledonidae > Eledone > Eledone cirrhosa. The sequence goes on from OZ024742.1 coordinate 253,712,536, forward strand.
GTAGAGGGTCGGACGCCATGCTTTCCAGGATAGTTACGTCCCTTTACGATCTGAGTTCAGATCCCGCCGAGGTTGACTTTGCCTTTCATCCTTACGGGGTCGATAAAATAAAGTACCAGTAATGCACTGGGTAACTTGCTGGCCTTGTGCCTAAATTAGAAACAATTATTTGGAGCTGTGAAAACAATTACACGCAAAGACAAAACCACGTTTATAGTATAACTGAAGTCGTAGACTAAAATTCTATTTCGTCTCCACGAACCGCCTAATAGAATATTAGTCTACGACTTCATTCATACCATGAACGTGGTTTTGTCTTTCCGTGTAATTGATATCACCGCTCCAAATAATGACGTTTTTTTCGTTCTTTGCCAGGGAATGTTTCCACGAACCAAAGTATCGTCTTCCTGTCCTCCTTCGGTTGCAAGGTTTTTCGAAATATTTACTTCTGCGTTCACAGATTGACTTTTCTTAGTTTCAGAAGGTCCCGTTAAGGGTGAAAGCAGCGATTCTTTGCTTAAAATTTAATCTGTTTTTTAATAAATATTTGCTCTTGAGATCTTATATATTTGATATATATTTATCCTTATCGAGCCCTCTTTGGATTTTAGTCTTCAAATTGATTATTATTACTATATGAGATCGTGTAGGTGTCACGACAAATGAGATCGTGTAGGTGTCATTACAAATGAGATCGTGTAGGTGTCACGACAAAAAAACACACAGTCCACGCTGTAATGTGGCCGTGTAGGCAACACGGTAAAAACCTCCCAGACCCACACTGTAAATGTGGTTGGTGTTAGGAAGGGCATCCAACTGTAGAAAACCTGCCAGACAGTCCTATGCGAGCAAGACAATCACTCTTGCCTCAAGTGGGACTACCCCCGTCCAAACCCATGCAAGCGTGGAACACGGACGTTAAACGTTGATGATGATGATGATGATGATATATATATATATATATATATATATATATATATATATATATATATCAGTATGGATGTAGTAAAATCCAGTTAGACCATTAGTTATCAGAGTACTCTATGTAGTAGAGTGGGTAATATGAAAAATTTGGGATACTGATGGCTGACCTCCGGCCGTTTCAACTGCAGGATCCAGATCTAGCTGTTGAAACAGCCGGAGCTCAGGCATCAGGGTTCCAAACTTTTCATATATATATATATATATATATATATATATATATATATATATATATATATATATATATATATGAAAAGATTCAGGACCCCAATGGCTGAACTCTGGCTGTTTCAGCAGCTAGATCTGTTGAATTACCAACAAATTGAATATCCCTTTTGCTTATATATATATATATACAAGGAGAGAGGGGGGGGGGGGGGGTTATAGTATTATTCAATTTCCATTTGGGTAATCAATTAATTTGATTACTCATCAAGAATCAAAGACTGCTTACAGTAGTGTTTTACTCAACAGACGAATTATTCAAATTGGTAGATCCTGTGGTAGTTCCAAGTGTAACTCTGAAGAGTACCTGTGTCTCATGTGATTTAATCATAATCAATAGTTTGTCTTCGATGATTGAATATATTGATTGATTTTTTTTTCTTTCGATGATTGATTACATATATTGATTTTTAGTCATGCTCTCCAGGTATGAAATAGCACTATAAGGTTTCACTTACGACCCCATCTGTGTACATATTCATCTATAGAATATGTATTTGGTATATATACACTATACTGTGTTTCTTTTATGATATATGGCCCTTTCTCAATCTATATAAACATATATCTTTTAATTTGGTTATATATATATATATATATATATATATATATATATATAATTTTATGTCCGCTTTTCCCTGCTTGCATATATAGAAAAATGTGAAATAGACAAACAATAAAATAAGATGAAACAAGATGTTATGTGTTACCTTATTTATTTATCTGTCCTGATAATTTGAGATAAAATCTTTTCTTCGGAGGTGTATAACAAGGGACAGGTTAGGAATCGGTAAATATGCTAAGTCATGTGGCTGGAAGTGGTGGACAGAGGTGAGGGAGAAGGGGAAGGGGGGCATAGGGCTCTATCCCTCTTTTATTTATATTTTCATTATTTATTTATTTGCAAGAGAAAGGTCAAGAAGGCCATAGAGTTCTTTCCCTTTATATCTATATATACATACGCACAAAACACACTCACACACACACAAACATATATATATGTGTGTATACATATGCACAGGCACACATATGCATATATGCCTACACATATATGCACATACATATGTTCTCATAAATAAAGACCCTGGGCAGTATGTGTCTTAGTATTCTAGGGCACAGAAATCCTTTCTCAAGTTATCTATGTGTGCATACATTTGCACATTCAAACACACCTATATAAATATATATATATATATATGAAAGTACTTGTTCAATTAACACTTAACATTTAATATTCTACCACACTATTTCATTCTAATACCATTATAATTTTAAAGGATTGTAAATAAAACAAGTAAATCAGACAAAGTTGGAATTCCTTTTATTAATATATATATATATATACATATATGCACACACACACATGTATGTATACACTTATATATACATTTACATGCATAAGCATGCTCATACACACACACATACAGACACATAGATATGCATTGTATATTAAGTATTGCATGCCTAATTCTAGTCTATTATTGATCCGCGGTTGTGTTTTGGCTATGATCATTTCTTCTTTTATTCTTAGATTCCTTATATTTCTGTCTCTGTCTTCTATCGTAATTGCTATATTTTTGTCTATATTGTTATATTTGTGTTTTTATAGTTCTCTATGTGTTCTTTGAATGAGAAAGTATTGAAGTGTTCTTTAATTCTAATGTGTAATTGTCAAGTTTTAGTGCCTATATAGAAGTTATCACATTTTTTGCACTAGATTCGGTACATGACCTATACATGCTGCCATATGTCTGTGTCACTGATGGGGTAGTTAGCTAGCGTGAAATATTTGTTGTGGTCTTTGGGTCATTTCCTGGATAGTTGTTTATGTAGCAAAGGGCTGCATTGGGCTTGTTGTAGATCTAGCCTTCTCTTCAGATGGTTTTGTGGGTTGCCATGGTTGTATCATCACTGAAGTGTGGCAACATCAGCAAGCAGGTGTTGGCTGAGGTTGTCTTTCGGTTGCTCTGTTTCCTGTTTCTCACGCAGCTCATAGTAGATGTCGGGTACCTGTTTATCTTCAGTACTTCCACGAAGTTTATGGTGTGCATGTCTCAGTCTCCCATCTTGTTGCATTTACTCCGTATACATGTAAGTTAATTCCTTATGTATCCAGACTTGGCACTAAGCAGGAGGGTCAATCTATAATGAAGAAACCGGTCTCTGCTGGTGGCTTTTCTGTAGAAGTTGGTGTGGTTGCCACTGCCTTTCATTATTCTGAGTTGGATGTTGGGCAGGGAAAGGGATCCAGTGTCATTGGGGTGTTCCATGCTGAATCTTATGTGTTTATCCATGCTGGAGAATGTCATGTGTATATCCCTGTCTGCTTTTCCATGGGATAGTGTCAGGATGTATATGTCATCTATATATCGGGTGAGGAATGCACAGGAGTGGCAGGTGTTGAGAGCCCGATATTCTAGCTGCTTCATATAACTATATATATATATATATATATATCATCATCATCATCATCATTTTACGTCCGCTTTTCAATGCTTGCAAGGGTGGGACGGGAACTGATTCTAGCTTGATTTCTACAGCTGGATGCCCTTCCTAACACCAACCTTATTTACAGTGAGTGCTGGGTGCTTTTTTGCTGTGGCACCTCCATGACCACTTTGCAGTGGAATGATATGGACCCCAGTCCTATCATCTCATTTCTACAGCTGAGTAAACTGGAGCAATGTGAAATAAAGTGTCTTGCTCAAGGAAAAAACACATCACCAAGTCTAAGGAAGTAACACCACAAGAGCATGAAGATAGGGAGAAAATCCTCAACGCCCATATGATGATGTGGACAAACATAATGCAGCCCAATAAAAGGACTGCCAACAACTTCCAGGCCTGGAACAATGACGTGCCAGCATTGTATGGGCTTCGAAAAGATCATAAACGAGCAGTGACCCTGTCACAGGACCACCAACACGGCCAGTCTGTGGAGCTAACATTGCTAGTAACTACAGACTTTCCTACTTCCTCTCCCTGATCATACGCCCCATCATTGAAATGTCCCCAGATATATGTGACAGCACGGAAAACCTCCTCAGCAGAATCAGCAAAAATAACCAATCTGGGGACCTAACAGACTGTTTAATAGGTAGTATGGATGTTGTGTCCCTATATCCATCCATTGACGTGGATTTTGCTGTGTAGAAATGCGTAGAAATGATCAGTGAGAGCAATGTTGAATTCCGTGGGATTGATACCAGTGAGCTGGGACTCCTACTTTAACTTACCTATAGTAATGATTATCTAGATACATATGACTGATACATATGAATGAATGGCTTGTGAGAGCTATACAAGTCATGTATAAAGAAACAGTCAGCAAGGTTAGAATTAACAACAAATATAGTGAAGAGTTTAGCGTAAAAGTTGGTGTTCATCAGGGCTCCGTCCTTAGCCCCTTACTATTTATTATTGCCCTTCAGACTATAACAGAGGAGTTCAAGACCGTCTGACCATGGGAACTCCTATATGCAGATGATCTAACACTCATAGCTGAATCAATGGCAGGCTGTATGATGCCTGCATACGAACAGCAATGTTACATGGCAGTGAGACTTGGGCATTGTGTGCAGAGGATATACGCAGACTGGAGAGGAACGAAGCTTGCATGCTCCGTTGGATGTGTAATAGGAATGTACATGAACGGCAAAGCATAAATGAACTAAAGTAGAAATTAGGAATAAGAGGAATCAGATGTTGTTTACTCGAGAGAAGACTACGTTGGTATGGTCACGTGATGCGCATGAAAGACGACAGCTGTATAAAAAAGTGCAGGGCGATAAAAATCGACGGTAGCCACGGAGTAGGCAGACCCAGAAAAACCTGGGACGACTTGATAAATTCCGACCTCACACACTTACACCTCTCCAAGACAATGTCACTGGACCGAGATCTTTGGCGCTACACAGTAATACAGAAGACCCGCCTTGCCTAAGTACAAAGCGAAACCTACAGTCAGTAGGCACCTCTAACAAAAATGCACCCCCCCATCCACACAACCCCTTTCGATGTAAAGTTATGTTGGTACCACAACATCCAGGCTGAAATAAATGAAGTCGTGTAGGTGTCACGAAAAAAAAAACACACAGTCCACGCTGTAATGTGGCCATGTAGGTAACATGGTAAAAACCTCCCAGTCCACACTGTAAACGTGGTTGGTGTTAGGAAGGGCATCCAGCCATAGAAAACCCGCCAGACAGTCCTATACGAGCAAGACAACCAATCTTGCCTCAAGTGGGAAAATTCCCGTCCAAACCCATGCAAGCGTGGAAGATGGACGTTAAACGATGATGATGATGATGATGATGATGATGATGATATGACCTTAGCAACCTGTGCCATACAAGACCAGCAAGAGGCAAACCACCTACCATTACCTCAATGGCCAAGAAAACCCACACAGAAAGATGGAACGGGTGGACCAGAGCCATACGGACCCCCGAAAACCACGATGAACTAAAGAAAATGATTGCACATGTGGTGTGGGCCAGTATAAAATTAACCCTTAAGGAACATATGTTCAAATTTAATGGAAAAACATATGCCCAAGAGGAGGGAGCAGCCGTTGGGGTTAGCATTGCAGGTGACCTAGCTAACCTATTCATGGTATGGTGGGACAATAAACTTAAACTTAAACTTAAAGAAGAATTAGAAGACAGCAACCTTTTAACCCTGACAATGTACTCCCGCTACGTTGATGATATAAACATCGTAGTAAAAATACCCCACTAGAGAACAGTCAGGAATTAGAGAAAAACACCATGGAAAGCATCCAGCAAATAGCTAACTCCATCCACCAGAGTATTAGAGTTACTATAGACTACCTAAGCAAACACCATCGATTATCTGTACTAGACACAGAGCTCTGGTTAGAAACCATTAATAACAAAAAACAAATCCTCCATTCCCATTATGCCAAATTCATGACTTCCAAATATCTGATCCACCGAAACTCAGCTGTTTCGGATCATACCAAAATCAACATACTGATTACGGATTTGGTACGGGTGATGAGAAATGTGTCCCGCATGTGCAACCCCAAAGAACTAGAGAGACACATACAACACTTCATCCACCATATGCAGTTCTCTGGTTACAATCAGAGAGATAAAATCAGAGTATATAGAGGAGCCAGAACCAAATGGGAAAAAATGGTAAATAATGATACAAATCGGACCTGCCCCTTGTATAGGAACAAATTTTGGAATAGAATAGAAAGAACTAGGAATAAGGTTAATAGAATAAACTCATAGTATGATAGCAATAAATACCAGAGTGTAATGTTCATCGATACAACCCCTAGAGGTGAATTAGCTTACAAATTTAGAAGGGCCCTAGATAAACATAAACTTAATAATAAGATAGTAGAAAGACCAGGTACCTCCATAAAAACACTTATTAGCAATACATACCCTTTTCAAAGACCTCCCTGTATAGATAAGAAATGCATAATCTGTAAACTAAGCCCCCCCCCCCCCCCCCCCTGTAAAACTAGAAATGTACTGAAGGACAATGTAAAGATAAGAATATAGTGTACATAGGTGAGACAGCTCGTAGCATAGGTGAACGGTTAAATAAACACTGGCAAGAACTTCAAGATGTTAAAATAGAATATAAGGGCAAATTAGAGAACATAGAAATAAAAATAGAATCTACACACATAAAAGACGCAATGTTTAGACAAATCACTGAGGCAATAAACATAAATGAATTCCAACCAAAATTAAATAGAAAACATGAATGGAATAGCAATATCACAACTTACAACTAAGGACAAAATGAAAACACACACACACATAGAACAAACAACTAACTAGTAACAAGTAAATAAACAAATAAATAAACAAATAAAAACACACACAGTCACCCGGATGTAACACATGCACAAACTAAGCACACAACACACACAAAAACAAGATGGTGTAGGACAGAACAAAGGAGAAGCACAAAACAAAGAAAAGAATCCCCAGTCACTGAAGAGGTCACAGAATGTGTGACGAAAGAACTTTGACAATCTATGAACAACCGTCCGGTTATGGAACCAACCAACCAACCGGAAATTTATAAATTTAATTTATAGTAAATTGGAGTGAAAGCAACTGGTGCGTGCATTTCTTATTGGCAACATGACCCTCCAAAAGCATAACAACATCGGTTTCAACACACGTTTTCAGATAAAGAATCTTGCTAAACAAATTCAGAAACGAAATATATATATATATATCATCATCATCATCATCATCATTTAACGTCCATCTTCCACGCTTGCATACATATATATAAGAAGGGCATCCAGCTGTAGAAATCAAGCCAGAATCAGTTGCTGTATGAGCAAGATAAGGTCAGCCGCCTGGACACTGCCCATAACAGGACAACCCGTCTAACACATTCTAGCATGGAAGAACGGATGTAAAACGGTGATGATGATGATACATATATATATACATATGCACACAAGCACAAATATATGTAATCTTCTGAGTGATATTAGGTAGGCAAAGAATGTGGAAGTTCATTTGGACCGTACATATAATTAGAAATTTCAGCCTTGTCACATACAGTGCCGAATCTCACTGAAAATTGCATGATGAGTATATGTTTCAATGGAATACTCAGCCACTTACATGTTAATTAGATGAATGGTTATTACACTTTATTAGACAACAGAACACTCATCATTTATACTAACTCAAATCCATTCGCATTCATACACATACATACACACACATATCTATATATATATATACATATATATATATATAATTATATATGAATATAAACATAAGTATACATGTGAGTGTGTGTGTGCATGCGCATGTATGACTACGTATCTATATATGTACATACGAATGGAGAAATACACTGATAGTTCTGGTAATAATAGGATAGAATCACTTTACAATGCTTGGTATTATCACCTAATTACCTAATTATCTCCCCCTTATACTTCTGAACGTTGCTATTATTAACCAATCATTTCCCTTCATTGTACCAATCTGAATTTTGCCAGTTTTCACCGAAGTAATTCGCGAAGGAATTGAATTAATAAAAGTATTAATGTAATTGTATAGAGATAGAGTATATGTATAATATGATGTACAGTAACAGTTGTAGAGCAAATATCTGTAACTTCAGCAATAATATAAAGATTCAGTGACGATTGTAGTAAGGAAGCTGGGTGGATAGTTGGCAGATATTGTAAAGCTTCTAAACTAAGAAGTTCTCTTACGAACCACACGTTTTGAGGTTCAGTCTCACTGGCATTGTAGCTTGGTCAAGTGTCTTCTGCTATAGTCCCAGGTTGATCAATGCCTTGTCAGTGGTATTTGTTCGATGTTAATTGTGGAAGCCCATTATGAGGTGAAGGATGTGTGAATGAGCACTCAATACCAAAGTAGAGTTGAATAGTATTCTTTATTGTTACTAAATGATGAGTTATGATATTCTGCAATTTTATTGGGTTAAGAGGTGCCTACTGATTGTAGGTTTGTATGCAATGGCAGTTGGGTCTTCTGTACAACTGCATGGTGCCAAAGGTCTCGATCCAGTGTCATTGCCTTAGAGAGGTGTAGGTGAGCAAGGTCAGATTTTATCACCTCGTCCCAGGTTTTTCTTGGTCTACTCACTCCGTAGCTTCCATCAATTTTCATTGCTCTGCCCTTTTTTATACAGCTGTCGTCCTTCATACGTATCACATGTCCTTATTAACACAATCTCCTCTCCAGAACACATCATTTAATACCTCTTATGCTTAGTCTCTCTCTTAATTCGTTTATGCTTTGCCTTTTGCGCACATTACTATTGCACATCCATCAGAGCATGCAAGCTTCATTTCTTTTTAATCTACACAGGTCTTCAGCACGCAATGCCCAAGTCTCACTACCATGCAATATCACCATTCGTATACATGCATCATACAATCTGCCTTTCATTTTTAGAGAAAAACCCTTGTGTGGCAAACAGCAGTATTAGCTCTCTGAACTTTTTCCATCCTGCTCTAACTCTGGCTACTACACTTTCAGAGCACCATCCTCCACTGCTGATTTTGTCACCCAGGTAACGGAAGGTGTCTACAATTTCTATAGAACCATCTGGGCAGTTGAAGGAGATAGCATCCAGTGGGTCCTTGCTACTTACTGCACCTGAGCATCGGCCACATATAAAATCTACATTCTTAGCTAGCTTACCTCTGATCCGACTACATCTTTTATGCACTAATAGTTTGCATTTGAGAGATAGAATGGAGTTTCTGCCTACTCCTTTCTTACACACTGATCATGGCCATTTCCCAGAGAGTACCTGTGCCCTATTCTGCTTTCTACACACTAGAACCTTAGTCTTAGACAAGTTGACTCTAATGCCTTTTGATTCAAGGCCATGCTTCCGTGTTTGGAACTTCCTCTCTAGTTCAGCTATGGATTCAGCTATGAGAGTTAGATCATCTGCATATAGAAGTTCCCATGGGCAGCCAGTCTTAAACCCCTCTGTTATAGCCTGTAGGACAATAATAAACAGGAGGGGGGGGGGGGGGGGGCTAAGAATGGAGCCCTGGTGAACCCCTACTATTATGCCTTCCACTACTAATTTTCTAAGAGCCCATATGTACCTTAATATTTTTATGTGGATTAGATATCCAGTGTTGAAATGTGTGGATGAACACTGACATCTGTTTGCAATTAATGCAATATGTAGGGTTTTTATATCGAAAAAGAGATTGAAAATTTTAGCTTTTCATATTACATTTCTTAGTCATGTGTATGATTTGTTCATGAGTAAATGGTGATTGCTTAGAGATCTAGAGATCCAGGCCACCTGGCATGCACGAACCAGCCAGAGAATACCTTCACTCTCCCTAATCTTAATTTTCAACCCCTCATCCACACCAGCTAAATATCCCAACTTAGTCCTTCCTCCATCACCTCATGTTCAACTTGCATACTCATCCCTGCCTCAAAACTTACCCTCCATATTTCTGCATACAAACATGGAAAGTTGAAAATTCTCTGCATCTGCTCTTCCACAATGATACTACCATGGCAAAAATCACTTTGTCCACTCTCCATGGTGTTATGGCTCATGCCACAACAATAAATGCATCATATCAACCCTGTAAGGTTTCACAGAATTTAACCAGCTCGCTGTACTTCCTGGCTTTCCTGTTGATTGTATCATCAATGTTTGCCTTCAAAGCGACAGTAAGCTCTACCATCTTTATCACCTTCCCTTTCTTACACCACAAAAAGAGGTTGGGGTTATAGTGGTAAGTAGGATGAAGTTGTATTTGCTGTCCTAGTCAACTGCGACTTCCCACATCCCCTCCCATTTTGAGTCAGTCTTCTTTCTTACACTGCATTAGCCAGTACTCTAAGCTCCTAGTTATGCCAACATGTGTATTTGTTTTTTAAACCCAATGGGCACTGGACAGTATGTGTCTCATCGTTCCAGCCACTTTGCATATATACATATGTGTGTGTGTGCTATTGGAAAATACAAGTTTTAAAAGAAAGAAATGCAAAGAAATATGTGTTTCACAGCATCATCTTCATCTTGTAATTTAATAAGTCTAAATAGGATATTTATTATGAAAACTTATGCTTTTCCCAATAATTGAAATGAGAACACAAAAAGATGTGTAAATGAATATATATTGAAACACTGACCTTTTGAATGTGTACAAATAACCAAAAATTACAAAATGTCCTCTATATTCATGTACAAATAAGACTTTAGAATATTCTGGAAAGTGCATGATTGTCATGACTCATTGGACAATATTGCCCATTGAGCAATACTTGTCCTAGTTTTGACTAATCCCTTTTGCATGTCAAATATTCACAAATCCGAAGTTTGGATTATTTCACAATTGTGAAAAAGCAATGACTAGGTTTTTCTAGATAATTTGACGGTCATGATTTCGATTCTCACTTGTTGATCTTCTAACACTTCCACCTTGAATTCGTTGGACATATGATCAGAGATGAGGGTTTACCTTCAGAGGCAATACTTGTTTTCTTTGGTGAGTAGAATGTCAAAGTGTTTAGTTTGATCTTTGACTATTGTTTGTGAGGGGTAGATTAAAGGTGTCTAAAATGAAATCAAGTGGTAGCTGCAACCCATGCTGAGATTGATGTAAAACTCTGCTTTTGTAATGTATGTTTAATATGTATGGTTAATATGTTTAGTCCAGACATTTGGTTGAACTTTGACACGAGAAATCACTTTTCTCCATTTGCGTACAACCACCCCAGTTGTCCATCTTATTGTTGTAACGATGGTTGTGAACAAGCCAGTATCACCTGGTTGCACCTTCCATACTAATTGTGATTTTTTTTATTTTTGTATTCATTATCATCTGCATTCTGATGCAATCAAACGCTATTTGTAGTTTTCTTCCAAACATATATTCACCTGGTGATTTTCCACTTGGTACATTTGGATTAGGGTAATTATGTATTAGGGAAGGATATTTTTTTTTATACCCCCTCTCCCTTTGACTTTGATAACACCCACTTGAATGTATCGACGAAGCATTCTGCCTAACCATTAGACTGTGGATGATAGGGCGATGACTTCATATAATTGTTTCTACTTTTGGCACAAGGCCATCAATTACCCAGTACATTACTGGTACTTTATTTTATCGACCCCGTAAGGATGAAAAGCAAATTTAACATGTAATGAATGCTGTTTTCATTGCATTAATCAGAAAAAAAAATTGCATTGATAAAGTGATTACCATTGTCTGTAACAATAGTTTTAGTAATTCCAAACTGACTACACAACTGTTTCAAAACAACAACTGTTGCTGCATTAGTAATGTTTGGTATTATTCTTATCTCTGGCCACTTTGAATATGTGCCAACCAAAATCATATAATACATATGACTCCATCAACAGGACCAGCAAAATCTGCATGAATGCAGTTCCATGGTTGATCTTGTGGCCAGCTTTGTGGTTCACTTTTTGGCAGATGTTTAAGTACATGAATGCAGCCATCAGAGTTTTTACAGAACTACTCTAGATCTTGTTCCAGATGTGGGCAATAAATAAAACTTTAGCAGATAATTGTTTATGTTATTAGATCTATTTTAGCAAATGAAATAATATATTATTTGTGATAGTAGCACACGAGGATTTGAAGTATCAAGAAAAGTAACGGTTTGTTATGTGTTAGACAATGTTAGCTGAAAGTGAATGTATGTTGTTTGTCGTAAAGATGAACGTAACGTACAAGTTGAAGTTAGTTGTTGTTCGGTCGTAAAGTTGTAGCCACGAAAGAAGTGAATTTGCTGTTGGAGTGATAAGACATTGGGAAAAGGATTTTCCCATATCACGTCCAAGGAGGTGGTAGAAGCATTACAAGACTTTAAGACTTTTTACATTATTTATTTACAAACTGAGAAGATTACAAAAGTAGTGTTGGTATGCCAAATAATGAGAACAAACAAATTAAGTGTAATATGCGAAGAAGGCACAGTCACCACCTGACATGTGGCCGGCCAGGCTGAAGTTGTGGATTATCGCTACATGTTGGCGAGTTGTTGGCACCGAAAGGAAAATGGATGTTGACTTCTTGGTGTCAAGGCAGCAACTGTTTATAGTGAAACAAAAGAAGTGCGAAAATCTTGTTTGGTAAAAAGTTGATAATATCCATGCACGACTTACAATTGGTCTACAGTAACCAAATCATGCATGGATAGATTATTGTTACGCGCCATGAAAACAGCTCCGCTACAAAACTCTGGTGATTGCTTTTACCCAGTTGATACCTGGATGTCATATGTGAAACTGCTTGATGACTGCTATCTGCAGCAGCTCTCGTACCACAACTCGTTCACCAAACACTAAACATCCATTGACCACAATGAGTGACAGTGATTGAAAATAGTTTTATTACGCCATCATTTAATTTTGGCCACCACAAACGTAGATAACTGATAACTTGTTGAAGGAGCTTGTTTTTGTGTGTGGTGTTTAATGTGATCTGCTGTTATTGGTAGCACCCAGACTGCCTCTGATAGTATTTTTGTGCCGCTTTTTCTGTCTCAACTGTTGCCATGATAACCTCTTCTTCTGGTGGTGTGTAATTGTCAATAAAATGAGATAATGCGTCAGCAGCTTGACCAAATTCATGTATTGACTGATATTGGATTTTGAAGTTGTATGCCGTTAATGTAGTTGCCTGTCATTGTAAACAATTTGCTGTGTGTATTGGTATGCCTCTCTTGAAGCTAAAAATTGCCAGAAGTGCTTTATGATTTGTAAGTAGCATAAACTTCTGTCCCCACAGCATCTTATAAAACTCTTTACAGCAAATATTAATGCCAAAACTTCTTTCTCAATTTGACTGTAATTTCTGTCTTGTTTTGACAATGAGTGAGCTGCCTGTGTGATGACTTTCTTTGAACCATCAGGAAAACAATGAGATGACAGCACTGATTCCTACGTTGGATGCGTCAGCTGAATCTTCTGTGGGAAGATATGGATCAAAATGTGTCAACAGCAACTCTGAATTTAATAGATTCTTGACCTTGTCAAAAGCGTCTTTTGGTTTTGGGCTAATAATTTATTCAATGGTGTTCCAATTGTATGTAAAGATGACAATAATACACTGTAATAGCTGACTTAACCAAAAAATGCTTGAAGTGTGTTAATGTCATGAGGTACAGGCATTGACTTGACAACTGTTACATTATTTGGGTCCAGAGGGTATCCATCTGAATCGATGATAAAACCAAGATATTTGATTCTTTGCATTCCATAGCAACATTTTTCTGCTCATACTTGCAGGCTGATATGTTTCAAATCCATATCCACTTTGTTATAAAGATAATTTTCATTTAGTCCCATAACAATATCATCTAAATAGTTGCCACATCTAAATAGTTTTGCAACATTGTATCATTTAATCGTTGAAAAATAGCTGAGGTTCTTTTCATCCCAAATGGTAGTCATGTAAATTGATAAAAATCCTTATGGGTGCTTATCAGTAATTCTCGTGAACTTTGAACTATCAAAATTTACAAATATGCCTCGGCTAAATCAAGTTTTGCAAAAAAATCTTCCCACCATTAAGTTTTGTGAATAAGTTGTCTAGCAATGGAAGTGGATACTGATGATCTTCAAGTACTTTATTTGGTCTTGCTGAAAAATCAGTACACAATCTAATTGACCCTCTTGGCTTTTTGATCACTACAATTGCTGCTGCCCAAGTTGAATTAGAAACTGGGGCCAAACTTCCACTCTATTTTAGATGGGTGAGTTCTTTCTCTAACATTAGCAGGATCAAACTGAAGTTTAGTAAATGTGTTGAGGATGGATGTCACTGTATTATTTGATGTGGATGCCAGAAGATGCACATTTAATTTGCTCAGCATGATTTCAATTAATTTGAGTTGAGCTTCCTCTGCTTGCTTTGTTGTTGTTGAAGCAACATTTGTAATTGTTCCATGGAAATTGATATGTGTTTATCTTCTCGTCCCAAATTTATGTTTTCCCAAACAATTGAAAGGAGAACATAAAAAGATGCATAAGTGTGTGTATATATACCCATGTTAGATGAAGATGATGATGATGATGATTTAACTTTGGATCTACACACACATATCATCATCATTTTACATCCACTTTTCCCTGTTTGCATAATATTATGTCCTTATGGATAAATGAATACACTGCAACAGTGTAATAACAATATAATCGAAACAAACGGCAATAACCACACGTAATGGAACAACAATCTTTTAAGAAGTAACAATCCAACATGCTAATCCGAACTGTGAACTTGAACTCCAGCTTTGACTATCAACATACGAACTGTGGAACTAGTACCAACTTGCCCACTTACTCAGGCCGCTAATATTTATATGTAGTGGTCCAGACCCTTCTCGCCAACAGATGTTATCCAACCATCCTACTCGGAGTCTGTCCCTGGGTTTCTTACCAGTTGGTTTTGCCTGCAAAATCTGTCCAGCAATTCTTTCATTAGACATATTAACCACATGTCCATAATATTGGAGCTGTGATCTCTCAATTTGAGGAAGTAGTAGCTCTATCTGGAGCGTCTCTCTGATCTCCAAGCTATGTACTCTATTGAGTAACGTTATTCAAAACCCTTCACAGGAACACCATTTTGGCTGCTTGAATTTGAGATCATATTCTTCCAATCATAACCTAAGATTCATGACCATGGGTTCGGTAAGGGTTGACACAAATACTGAAGTGAAGATAGTAAGTTTGGCTGCAAACTTGAACTCCAACTTTGACTATCAACATACGAATTGTGGAACTAATACCAACTTCACCCACTTACTCAGGCCGCTACTATTTATATGTAGTAGTCTAGCCCATTATTGCCAGGGGGGCATTGTACTCTCACACAACACATATATATGTATATATATATATATCGAAAAATGTTCAAGACCCCAACGGCAGAGCTCAAGCCATTTCGATGGCTATTTCTGGACTAAATTAGTCCAGAAATAGCTGTTGAAACGGCTTTAGCTCTCCTGTCGGGGTTAGGGTTAGGATTAAATTAGTCCAGAAATAGCCGTTGAAACGGCTTGAGCTCTGGTCTTGAGCTTGGGGTCTTGAACATTTTCCTATTACCCTAAGTATTGAGTACTCTGGTGCGTTATGGTCCATCTGGTTCCTTAGCACACTTCCTTTGTTGTATATATATATTGAAATACTGAGCTTTTGAATATGTACAAACGACCAAAAATTACAAAACGTCCTCTATTTATGTACAGATAAGACTTTAGAATGTTCTGGAATGTGCATACATGTCATACACTGATTGGGTAATAATAGATTTACCCTATGAGAAATACTTGTTATCTTAGTTTCGACAATTTTGCATGCCAAATATTCACTCATTTGCCTTTTTTCCTGAATGGATTATTTTGCATTTGTAAAAAAGCTATGACTTGGTCTTACTCGATAATTTGAATGTCATGGTTTCGATCCTCACCTGTGGATCTTCCTAACAAAACTGTTTCAAAGGAATGTCATAAAATATAAAAATAACAATAACAAACATCAACTAAGAATAGCTCCCCAATAAAATGGTTCTACATTTTAATGTAATTCTTGGAAAACTCCACAGAAACCCTCTCTCAGTTTCTTTCCTCTTGCTTAGAAAATAATAGTATGTGTAGAAACATTTAATCTTGTCAATCTCACTCCTCTATTATGAAATACGAAACATGTTTGCTAATTCAGGCACAAGATGAGCAAATAAGGGCCCTGGTAATTTATTGGTTCATTATTTTACAGATCCAGAAAGAATGAAAGACAAAGTTCACTTCGGTATGATTTGAACTAAGAACATAAATAGCTGAAACTTAATGCCTCAATCTATTTTGTCTTTTAGCAGATATTTTTCATGGTTTTAGTGGCTGTCATTTTAGTGGTTATGTGGTTCATTGGGGTTATGTTGATGGTGGTTGTAGTGTTATCAAATATTGAAGCTGGTTGTTGAGTTGTAATGTGTTTTAAGAGTTATTGTACATGTTGATTGGTGCGATTGAGGAATGACCAACACCAACGATGAATTGAGACAAACTAACAAGGAAACCAAACTGCTAATTTTGATATTTTTATTTTTTTCATGGCATATAATGATTTCTAGTATAGGCACAAGGGCAGTAATTTGGGGGGAGGGGGAAGTCGACCCCAGTACGTTACTGGTGCTTTATTTTATTGACCCCGTAAAGATGAGAGGCAAAGTTAACCTTGTTGGGATTTGAACTCAGACCGTAAAGGGCCATAACTCTATTTTTGCAAAGTATGGTGTCCGACTCTCTACCGATACTGGCTTCATGGTATATAATGAGACCATGTAGCAAAACAAGACACAAACAGTATATGTAAAAAGTTTGTTGTAACAGAGAGTGTTTCATCAGGTTGCTAGATGTAGTGTTCCCAGATAAAATTACTTTGTGATGATATGTCGGAGTTTGTGAGTATGTGCCTGAATGCAGTGATGTCGGTTGAGTTAGGATATTGCCTTGTGCATGGCAGATTTACAAGCCTGGCTGCAGAAGTGCCTTAATGACGAGTGACTGCTAAAGCTTGGCATTGGCTTTCAGCTGTCTCAGAGACCAACAAGAATGAGAAGAGACACAAGAGGGTGAAACTGAATTTTTTCTGCCCTTAAATACCTGTATGTTTTGTGTTAGTTATTTCTGGTTATGACATTATAGCTAATGTAGAAGTTCAGTATCCACAGATATACCGGTGATGATTTTGCTACAGCCAGATGCTCTATAATAATGAATACTACCACCACAACTACCAATAGCAGCAGAAGAAGAAAAACACTCAGTAAAAATCCCAAATAAAACAAAAGAAAAAAATATAAACAAAGAAATTAAATGACAAAATAAAACAATAATAGACAGCAACACCAATAACAGACAACAACAACAATAACAATAACAGAAACCACAAAAAATAATACCAACAACCACAACAAAAATAACAACAACAACTACTACCACAACCATAACATCAACAACAATATAAACTGTATTTTATGAGTTGTGAGAGTCTTGCTTGGTCTCCACACAGTCTGAATGGAAAAACATCTGATTATGATCAGTCTTGATAAAATAGACAATAAGACTTCTATAAATCAAGAGTATCTTGATTTATAGAAACTGAAGATGATTGCATCTTTTGTCATTCTCTATTTTGCTAGATTGCCAAATCATATGAGCCCCCATGTGAGCATCACTCTGGTTGAACAGTTAAAATGCTGTTATTTAAAGTTTGTAATGTGGCTGATGATAGGAAAGGAGCCTTGTCTGGGTGTCACTTTGGTCGAACAGTTAAAATGCTATTAGATAAAGTTTGTAATGTGGTTGGTGAGAGGAAAGGCAACCAACCATAGAACACTTGCCAAACCAAGGAGTGGGAGAATCTTTCTGTTGTGTCAAAGATATGGCAACCTCCTTAGTGCTGGTGATCTATACAAAAAATGCACCCAGTGTATTCTGTAAAGAGTCTGGGTATAGGAAATGTATCCAGCCACTGAAAAAGTATGCTAAACAATGGGCCAAGCAGACTCTTTTGGTGTGTAAAATGTATGACAACATCCCTAATAGCAGTGTCACAATAAATTGCACATGGTGTAGTGTGGAATAGTATGTTGAGCTTCCAGCCCATCAGAGACATTGATAGGATATGAAAACATCTGTAACCAGCATGCCTGTCCATGGCCCATCTCAAGGTTGGTGTCTTTGCTTGAGTACTGACTGGTCAATGACAGCATGTCCAACCTTTGTTAGCAGGGAAAAAATGGATGTTAAAAAATGGTAATGATGAGAATGATGATGGAGCTGATGTATCAATACACACAAACGAGTATAAGAAGAGAGAGAAGGGCAGAGAGAAAGAGTGAGAGTGAGAGTGAGAGAAAGATAGTAAGCAGGCGAATTTTCAAAATGGATTGATAAACATATAAATAAAACCAGAAGATATATAGTTAAAGTAATACATATACTTCATATACATTGAAACATATAATACACATCAACAAGCATGAAGCATATTTATTTCTTAGGAAATATCCAATTTGTAAAAGTCCTTTGTATTTTTATTGGCTGCTTTTTCTTTATCCATGTAGATAAGATTTACCAAAAATTAATATGAAAAACAATCATATATATATATATATATATATATATATATATATATATATGTATATGTAATCTGCAAGATAATTGCAAGAGGAAATATATGTATATGTATATAAATTGTCCTTGTTGTTCTTTGTTTTCATTTGTTTTATATAATTAGCTATTTGTTTTGCAGAAACTTTTTGTTTCTGTTCTCCTTCTGTTTAAATATTCTCTCCTTAATAAACGAAGTAAATAAATTGCAATCGAAATTAATTAACTTTCCTTTACAACATTAATAGGTTTTCGTAATAAATATCATAACTTGGCTTATTAAACTGAAAGATGAAGATGATGCTGTGAAGTACACATTTCTTTTTATTCTTTTAAAACTTATATTTTCCAACAGCATACTCACACACACACACACACACACACACACACACATATATATTCATATATACATACACACACATATACACACACACACACATACACACACATATATAAATACCTATACATATATAGTGGTACACACACATTTTTATATATTCTCATATTTGTCAGCATTATTCGGTGGATTGGCAGTATCGGTAGAGGGTCGGACGCCATGCTTTCCAGCATAGTTACGTCCCTTTACGATCTGAGTTCAAATCCCGCCGAGGTTGACTTTGCCTTTCATCCTTACGGGGTCGATAAAATAAAGTACCAGTAATGCACTGGGTAATTGCTGGCCTTGTGCCAAAAGTGGAAACAATTATTATTATTATTATTAATATTATTATTATTATTATTATTATTATTATCAGTGTTTTAATTATGTTTATCATTGCCATTCTTATTTTTCCTCTTTTTACTGTCCTAATTGTAAATTTGATATTCTCTAAGATAAATAAAATACCACACATAATGTATATGAAATGGACACAAACAAAGTTTTTATCCAATATGATACAATATGTTTTATAATAAAAGATACACCTTCATTATCATATCATCATGATTGTTTTACATCTGTTTACGACACTGGAGTTTTTTGGATGGGTTGACATTGTTTGAGACTAGATTGGTTGGAAAGTCCACATCTCTCTCATATGTTACACTCATAGCATAGATGCTACAGCTGGAAGCCCTTTTTAACTCTAGCGAGTTTACAGAGTATACTGGGTGTATTTTATTGTGACACAGTACTACCACAATACCGGGTGTACTGTGTGTCAAACTATCATTATACAGGGTGTACTGAGTGTATTTTATTGTGACATAGCACTACCACTTTATAGTATGTCAAAAAACCACCATACAAGGTGGGCTGGAATTATTTTGGTATTTTTATTTGTTTCGTGGTATATAATGAGATCATGTAGCTCATACAGAACCATTCTGGTTTGGTTTCTATGCCCTTCCTAATGCCAACCACATTTACAGTGTGGACTGCATGCTTTTTATTGTTGCACTAAAATTACTATTTTACAGTGTGGCCTGGGAACTTTTGTTGTGTTTCCAATACGACCATTTTACAGGTTGGGCTGGGTATTTTTGTTGTGTCACTATCACAACCTCACACAATAGCAGCTTTGGGATGTGTAATTGTGTGAGATCAGTTTTTATCTCTTCATCCCAAACCTTATATTGCCCACCAGATAACAACGTGTAATGCCAGAATTGTGTAAATGCCAGACCCCCCCCCACCCCACTTCACTCTTCTAAACTGTATATTATCAGCAACCACTGCAACCCCCTAAGCCACACTAACTATGGGTAACCCAACATAAAAAACAATCTGTTTCATATATTTCACCACTCTTATGTGTTATATGTTATATGCCATACATTATACTCTACAATTCCATGACCTCCACCATCCTTATATTCTTCTAATCCTTATATTTTAGTTTACTTCACAAAATATTATTATTATAAATTTTTAATTTTTAACTTTTATATTTTAAATTTTTTTAATTTTTAATTTCCTATTCTCCATTTTGTCATTCTCTCATTTTGTCATTTTTTGTCGTCTTTCAGACTTTTCACTTTTTTCATTTTTCCATTTTTCATTTCTCCTTCTCCATTTTTCATTTTTGCAGCTTTTCCAATTTTGCCTTATATCATGTGGGTGTAAGGCACATATAGGATATAAGTTAGGAGGAATTTATTCCTATATCTAACTTATATCTTATTTGTGCCTAACACCTACAACACCCCGCTAACACCACTATCATCATCAAATATAATTCCATAATATTTATATTTTCATAATCTTCATTGTAGATATATCTCCATAAGTTATAATCATATATCTTATGTATTTCACATATTTCCTTAATACCCTGCTACAACTCACTCATTCACCCATCATAACTTCTATAATTTTATATTAGCATAATCTTCACTGTACTTAATTTGTAAATTTTAAAACTACATCGCTTTACACACTTTAGTCATT
Organism: Eledone cirrhosa; assembly: GCA_964016885.1. Lineage (NCBI taxonomy): Eukaryota > Metazoa > Mollusca > Cephalopoda > Octopoda > Eledonidae > Eledone > Eledone cirrhosa. The sequence continues at coordinate 253,733,821 of OZ024742.1, forward strand.
CTCACTACACCAACACAACCGCCGCCAGCACCACAATGCCACACCTCAGTACCCTTACACCATCCACCCATCATATATATGTATGCATTGGAACTTGTATATTCATACTCATATCTGTATGTATATATACATGTCTGTGTATAGGCATGTATTTATTTATATATTTGCGTATATTTTATGTGTATATATATGTACGCAGGTTTGTATGTGAATGTAGGCATTCAAAAGCATGTGTATGTGTGTGTATGTATATATATATATATGTGTGTGTGTATATATATATGTGCATATATATATATATGTGTGTGTATGTGTGTTTGTTGTGTATATATGTTCAGTTTGCATGTGCTTATATGTATCTTGTATACATATGTGTATATATATTTTTTCATAATTATTTTATAATTTTTATAATTTTTATAATTTCTATAATTTTTTTATAATTTTTTTATAACTTAAAATTTTTTAATATATTTTCTTAAGTGCATTTTATATGTATAGATGTGTTTGTATGTATATATGTATATTTATTTACATATATGTAAGCACCTGCATATGTGTATTTAGTGTGTATGTATGTATGTATATATACGTATATGTGTGTGTATATATATTTATATACATGTGTAATTGTATCCATCTATAATTGTATACATATGTATATCCTATCCACCACTTCATCGTGCCAACCCCACCAATGTTTTCACTAATCCATTACATTCATCACCTGCCTCCCACTGACCACTTAAAATTCTATGGCTATGCCCACTACCATACTATAACATCTTTGTTCATAAAGAAATGCCATATGTAGAGGAAGGTTCTGATAGAAAGGACCCATCCAACCAATGCAAGCATGGAGAGCCAGATGTGAAACAATAATGGTGATGGTGATATATTTTTATAGCTGCAAAGCTATGCCAGCGACATTGCCAAGAGTTTCATGCTCGTAAAACACTGTTCAAGGTTTAGTATTGATTCTTGTTTCTCCCATTTACACAGCAAATTATATATATGATGACTCTGT
>OZ024742.1:253735047-253777547 GCA_964016885.1 Eledone cirrhosa
CAGTTTCCATCTACCTCATTTCACCCACAAGGCAAGGGTCAATCCAAGGCTATAGTAAATGACAATTGCATAAAATGCCATGCAATGAAATCAAACTTTTTAACTATTTGGCCGTGCAGCATCAGAGATGGACATGGAAGTAAGTGTGCTTCTCATACACATACACAGAATAGCTAGAATTGAGAAAAGGCCAAAATAGATATTTCTCACAGGGAATTGTATCTCAGTTTCTCTTCAACTGCTCCATATCTTAATCAGAAATAAAGAAAATTAATTAAAAGCAAACATTTTTATTTCACTTCTGTTTTACTTTTAATGACCCCTCCCACATGAAATCGCATTAGCAAGGCATTCTCGAAAAATAAAAACAGCACACAAACTGCATCACATTAAAAATGGTAGCATTTACTTTAATATTGCAAATTTTCACAATTTATCTACCAGCAAAGATGCAATAAACATTTGAATTAACAAACCTGCTTTTTAGATATTTTCTGCTGAATAATTACAGGATGCTAAGAGTTAAATCTCAAATTTTCTTAACAGAAAACCACACAATACTATTACACATTTAAATTAATGTAACTCCCTTTGTTTTTCATTGAACTGAATGAATATAATGTAATGTAATAATTGCATTCCCTGCACTGATGAGAAGTTTATATCGGAACGGTCCATCTGTTGAAATACAGTAATATTATTATTAAATATATGTCTCAAATTATCCATAGTAATTTGGAAAGCAATAGAAAATGAATTTTACCCACATCTCTCAACATATTCCTTACACAAAATGAATGTACTAATTCAATAAGTACCTGTACATCTTTACATATATATATATATATATGTGTGTGTGTATGTGTGTGTGCGTGTGTGTGTATGTGTGTATGTGTGTGTATGTGTGTGTGTGTTTATGTCTATATAAACACACACACACACACACACACACACACATATATATGTTACTCATGTATAACCAATATAGTCTCACTTCTGATCTAGTAAGTTTACATCTTACCACCTACCAAAGAAGGTAAATAATTTAATTACGTACGAGTTCAATGAACAAACTGAACTAAAATATAAAGAAAATATGTGGAAAAAAAAAACACCCTTCGAGTTTGATAGAAAACTTTTAAACTCAAATCATGTATATATTGATTACTAACTTCTGTCGATAGCAGATATCAAATTTTAGATACATTTATTGAATTAAATTTCATTTCAGATTATTTTACGCAAAGAAAAGCAAAGCAAAGAAAATTAAATAGCGTTAAAGAAAGTTTGAAAAACGTAAAGGTTTTTCACAGTTGCTTGCTGCATGGTATGTTGGCATCTTTACAACACATCAAATAAGAACTATTTTCGTAAAATTCACAAACTGAAAATACAGCTATATTGATCAAACAAAATTCCTAACAGACTGACAAATCTACAGTTTATGACAACATTTGCCTTTCAAAAGAATAAACTTTATTTAATACGGTGGCATTTCTGAAAGAAGCTTTTAAAATAAATTGTTGATGGCTATAACATATGTGAAGGCATGTCATTTAGTGGTTAGTGTGTTTGGTTAATGATCATAACATCATGGGTTCAATTTCCAGTAGCATGTTGTAAAGATAAGGAGGACACTTTATTTAGAGTTGCATCAATCCACTCATTTGTTGTACTTATAATTTGAAAGGCCAGGCTTGTCACACTCTGTTTCATATTGAATCCCTCTGAGAATTACATTAAGGGTGCTTGTGTTAATGGAATGTTTAATTTAATGAGCAGAGTGTTCTGTTAATCCAACTACTAGTACACTCATCGTTGAAACTGATAGAAGTCTGACACTATAATATGATTATTATATTGGACTAGGAGAAAATCTCTAGGATAGGTAGCTTAAGCAAGCCATATATGCTTCTTAGGAATGGAAAAAATATGCTCACCTATATATATACGGTGGGATTTATACATTCTACGAAAAAACACCCAGTCCACCCTATCAGGTGGTAGAGGTGCTGCTATAAGAAAATGCACCCAGTACATAGCATGAAGCAGTTGATGTAAGGAAGGGCATCCAATAGTGGAAACCATTCCAAAATAAGGGATGAATAAGGCACAGTTGTCTGGCCTGCCTGTTTAGCTTTAGAATGTGACAACCCAACAAACCTATGTAAGCATGGAAAAGATGTAAAATAAAGATGATGTTCTCTGAATTTATATGTAATTTATATTTATGTATATGCACACACACATATATATATACTTGTATACACGCACAGGCACACATATATATATATGTGGGCATCATTGATAATAATATGGTAGTGAATTTCATTTCTGTGTTGATTCTTAATAGAAACTGATAATGCAAGGGTCTTTATTAAAAACACTGACATTTCAATCTTTTAGAAGTATACCTGTATATTCATTTTCACTTGATTTTTTCTCATTTGATTCTCATCTAAATTTTCTGAATCATCTTCTTGGTTATTCTTCTTATCATTGCTTCAAGCTTTTCATTGGTTTTACAATGGTTTTGCTTTCATTTTACATGAAGTGATTTTAATTCTGATAATAGAATCATTATTTTTACTGATTAGCACCAAATTTAAATTGTAACACGCTCAACGTTTATCATCATCATTATCATAATGTAGTAATTAGATTGAAGTTTTTGCTTAGTTTTTTATGTTAAATGAACTAACAATTAATTATTCCACAAACATCTGCCAATGTGAAAATTTAACTACCATGTATAATAATGATAATAATAATTGTTTCTACTTTTGGCACAAGGCTAGCAATTAACCAGTACATTACTGGTACTTTATTTTATCGACCCCGTAAGGATGAAAGGCAAAGTTAATCTCGACAGGATTTGAACACAGACCGTAAAGGGATGTAACTAATAATAATAATAATTGTTTCTACTTTAGGCACAAGGCCAGCAATTATCCAGTGTATTGCTGGTACTTTATTTCATCGACCCCGAAAGGATGAAAGAATAATAATAATAATAATGCTTTCCTTATTAACCACAAGGGTTGACACAAAGTATAACATTAAGGCCAATACAGGACAATACAAATGGGAATTTCTGCATGTAAAAAAAAACAAAATCAGAGAGTGACAAAATGAAATAATGAAAGATTCCCAATAGGGGGAGAGACCTCTGAGGGTTGCTCGTGGAGAAAGCCCACAAGAAAAGCCACGGTTACCCTGACCACTAGGGCAAAAGCCCTCTTCCAGTTTTCCTCCTACAATGCTACAGGCACACGCTCAGGGTAGACCCATTCACACGGGGCATTCTTGCCTCTCTCACCCACATTTCAACAAACTGGCTGGAGGTCAGCACTTCCCTCTCCACCCTGATATTCCTCTTCAGGTGAAACCTGAAAAAGTTAATGAGGGCATCACCGAAGAGGAAAGTACCGGTCCTCAACCCTTTCAGACGTGTCCACCATACAATCTCTTTTACCATGGCTACCAGGCCGATAAAAACTGCCTGCCCTTCTCGGCTAAAGGAAGGTGGCGGGGAAATCTTCACGATGGACTCAGCTGATAGCCGGATCAGTTCTACACGTGACAGCAGGTGTTCGGCATAAACCAACAAATCAGCAATGCTCGGACACTGGACGAGTGCATGCAGGACGGTTTCATCGCCCTGTGCACATCTTGGACAGGCTCAGCTGACGGCACTTCAATGCCTGTAGAGTTTATCCCGAACTGGCAAGGCTCCTCGGTAGCACTGTCAGGCCAGGGATTTCTGGAAGTTGTCCATGGGCCTCGGCCCGAAAGTTCTCCCGAAGAGATTGGCTAGTTGGATTTCGTCGATGCCTAGAGTCTCCCCAAGGACATTGCTGCTCTTTCCTTCCATTAATCCTCTATAGAAAGCCAAGGTGGAGTTTCCAGCAATTGTATTGCTCGACTGGTCGAGGGCTGTAAGCGCCTGAAGACATTCTAGTCTCCAAGCGCATCCTGTCGGTCTTCGCTTGACCCAGGACTGCAGCTCCGCCAAGGAGACAAGCTGGGGAAACATGTGTCTAGCAAAGGGTGACCACACCTGATCACCGTCGAGGAAGAGGTGGATATGCTGTAGCCTGATCGCATGTCTGCGCATCATCAGCCACGGAATGCCCAGTCCTCCGCATAGTGGGTGTTGACAGCAGATGGACCGCCTGACCAACGGAGCACGTCCCTTCCACAAAACGCGAAAGAGCAAATGCTCCAGTGCAGTCAGGCAAAGCTAAGGACAAGGCACGACGGTCAGGCGGTAGTAGATGACGGACGCGATGTACGCATACGCCACCTCCGCTCGACCTTTCAGGGATAGCTTCCTCTCGGCCCATTTCTGGGTGAGAAAAAACACCTTGCTCGTGACCTGCTCCCAGTTTTTGTCCGGCTGGAGGTCCGGACCAAACCAGACCCCTAGCAATTTAACCGGTTCGTCCGTATAGCGCCCGACGACGCTGTTGGACAGCATGGACCTGCCTCTCCAGATGCCGAGTTGCAGGCCTACTGATTTTTCCTGGTTGATCATTTCTCCTGTCACTACCTTGTATTCTCTTAGTGCAGTGCCGATTGCCTCGATGTGTTTGGTGTTCGACACAACTACGGTGATGTTGTCTGCATAAGCTGACACTGTTCTTCCGCATCCTAGTTCACGTGGGACCCCCCTCAATGTCTCCAGTTTGTGCAGTAATGGCTCAAGAGTCAATACATACAACAAGGATGAGAGAGGACATCCCTGGCGGATCGAGCGCATGATGTTGAACGGTTCTGAAAGGTGACCATTCACTCTCACCACAGAGCAGATGTCGCTGTGCATGGCAGCAATCCAGCCTCTGAAGACAGGCCCAAAGCCAGCTGCTCTTAGGACTGCTGCCAGATAATGATGGTCGACCCTATCGAAAGCTTTTGACTGATCTAAATTGATCAAAGACCCACCCATGCCAGGTTCCCTAGCTACACTCTCTACGATGTATCGCATGAGGTGGAGGTTGTCGTGGATGGATCTGTCGGGAATGGCATATGTTTGCACCTCTCCCACCAGACCACCAACGACAAACGCCAACCTCTTTTCTAGCACCTTAGCCAAAATCTTGAAGTCTGTGTTTAGCAGAGTTATGGGCCTGAAATTTTCTATGTTATCCCCCTTGTTCGGATCCTTTCTCAGCAGCGCCACCGCTCCTCGGCTCACAGAGCTGGGAATTCTCCCGTTCTGTTGCCAGTTGCAGTAGACGTCTGCCAAGAGGTCTTCGAACAAGTCTGGCATATGTATGTAAAGTTCGTAGGGCAGACCTTCCAAACCAGGCGATTTACCCATTGTGCAGCTAGTCATTGCCTTCCGTACTTCAGCAGCTGTTATCGGCCTTTCGCAACACTCCGCCTCAGTGGCCGAGAGCCGCGGCAGTCTGTCGAGGTAAGCACTGAAGTCCATTTCGTGATGCGGCTCGCCATTGCCCTCGATCAGCTGAGCAAAGTGCTGCTGAAAAGCCGCACACATCTGCCCAGGATCGAATATCATGTGCCCATCGTGGTTCGCCAAAGACCGGATCGTGGCTTCGTTGCCACGACGTGCCTCCGCCACCCGGGCCCATTGAATGGCTTTTGTCCCCTCGTGTCTGAGAGCACGCACCCTAGCTCTGACAAGGCAGCCTTCATGCTTAGCATTGAAAAATTGGTCAAGAGCCAATTTCGTTGCAAGCACGTAGGTTGTGATGCCTTTACTAAGCGCCTCGTCTAATTTCTTAACTAGATTTCCTTCTGCTCTATTTTTCTCTGTTACTAGCACTTTACTAAACCTAATGGATTCTATTCTAATCGCTATTTTCATGGCAAACCACCGTTTGTTGTTGCCAATGGCCCCTGTCAATGCCCGCTTAACTAATTCGCTAATCTGGTCTCTGTAAGCTTTGCGCACTGTTGACGACGCATTTAGTTTCCAGTAGCCGGGTCCCTGTCTATGAAGCCTATCTAAGTTAACCACAGAGATCACGAATTTGTGGTCCCTGTAGCTGACTATCTTGAATTGTGGACAGCCTATGCTAGACCTATCTATTTCCCTACAAAATACTCTATCTAGATATAATCTGGATGACCCGATATGGTTTGTCCAAGTCCACATTGGCACATTCAGGAAATCCAATCGGTGCCTGTCTGACAGTTGAAAATGTCTGAGTAGGTTCGTGAGGCTTTTACACCCTCCTCCCCTACCTGCTAATCCCACACAATCCCGGCGTGCATCTAAGATCCCGTTCTAGTCGCCCACTAACACTAGAGAGCGGGACGTTCCACGAAAGGTCTCCAGACACCGGAAGAATTCAGGCCATCCTGCTCCTGTTGGGGAGTGTCTAAATGTGTATCATGCAATATTCTATTTTAAAAGAGAGTTTGTATAAGCCCTATAAATCCTTTGGTTTGACTTATATCTACTGTTTGTTTACATCTAAAAACTAGTGATTTAACAAAAAAGTGATTGATAAAATATATACCAGTTTTGGAAAATTACATACTGAGTTGGATAAAATTGAATAAATATAGGCAGTGCCCCAGCATGGTTGCAGTCTAATAAATGAAAAAATAAAAGAATAAAAGAGTATAATATGGCTAAGAGAAAGTACTCTAGGGTTGTGTTCTACATACTAAGTATGCAACAGTATGATGCCACACATGTAATACACAGTGGTAAGGTGTTATATACTAAATATACTGTAGTAAGTTGTTACATACTAAATATACAATGGTAAGGTGTTACATACTAAATATACTGTAGTTAAGTGTTACATACTAAATATACTGTAGTAAAGTGTTATATACTAAATAAACTGTGGTAAGATGTTACATACTAAATATACTGTGGTAAGGTACTACATACTAAATATACAATGGTAAGGTGTTACGCTTATGAAATATAGTGAGTTGATATACTTTATTCAGTCAACATTATCTTTGCAGTTAGTAGACAAAAACTCCCTCTAGGGCTTTTTCACTCTTTTGTTACCACATTAAAAAAATGTATTACCTTTGTGCTTTAATTATCAAAGCAATGAAGAATTGTGAAAGGTTTATTGAAGTATCAAACTTTCCCCTTTAGAATATAAGAGGAATATTTAACTATTTAAATCTAAAATTATTTGCCATGTGATAATATTTCTGTTCAGGGAATGAAGTTTCATTTGATTTCATGTTGGATCATATTTAAAGATTTAAAATACAAAAGCAACAAATATGGAAAATAAACCTAAAATATTGGATCTTGTCTTATAATTTCAAAATATCTTGTTTTCTAGCAGAGTTGTGAATGTAATATATTGTAATGTAGAGTTAAGTAACAGAAATATTCTCAACTTTATAAACACACACACATAAACGCACACACATATAAACACACACACACAAAGGCATATATATATATATATATATATATATATATATATATATATGTGTATATATGTATATATATATGAGTATAGTAATAATAATAAATTTGAAGACTAAAATCCAAAGAGGGCTCGATAAGGATAAATATATATCAAATATATAAGAACCGTAGAGCAAATATTTATTAAAATAACAGATTAAACTTTAATCTGTTATTTTAATAATTATATATATGAGTATATATATATATATATATATATATATATGAATAAAGTTAGTCCTTCATCAGTGATTTTCCAACCATCATTGGTATTTCATCGCTTTAAAGACCATATACCTCCGGTTGGTGCGAGCAGCGGCTAAAAAAAAGTCGGTGGGACATGTAAATAAAGGGGACACGAGTGTAAACAAACAAAAATGGTGAAGCAACGAAAAGTGAGGAAGAAGGAGTCAAGTCCAAAATTTTTATGAATCTAAATTCGGTGAAATCGTGAACGAGAGAGAATAAAGACCATCAAACCTGGTTGAAATGTGAGCAAGGAAGGAATTTCGCACAGGTCTAACAGGAGGAAGAAGGGGTCTAGTCTGTGAATTCGGTAAACATAAGTTCTGTGAAATCGTAGATGAGAGAGAGAAAAAATGCCGACCGGCCTGGCCAAGCGTGCGAAAGAAAAGAATTAGGCACAGGTCAAACGGGAAGAAGGAGGAGGAGGAGAGGTAGTAACAGAGAATGAGTGAGTGAAGGGTGAGGAAGAGGCTAACAGAGAGAGTGACTGCTAGAGAGGGTAAAGATACAGAAAAAGAGGAAGCAGTAAGAACGAAATAGACGGGTAACAGCAGGGGAAAACATATGTGTAAATATGAGAATAAACGTGCTGCGGGGTTGCTAATGGGTTACATATGAATAAAGTTAGTCCTTCATCAGTGATCTTCCAACCATCATTGGTATTTCATCGCTTTAAAGACCATATACCTCCGGTTGGTGCGAGCAACGGCTAAAAAAGTCGTTGGGACACGTAAATAAAAAGGATACGAGTGTAAACAAACGAAAATGGTAAAGCAACGAAAAGTGAAGAAGAAGGAGTCAAGTCCCAAATTTCTATGAATTTAAATTCGGTGAAATCGTGAACGAGAGAGAATAAAGACCATCAAACCTGGTTGAAATGTGAGCAAGGAAGGAATTTCGCACAGGTCTAACGGGAGGAAGAAGGGGTCTAGTCTGTGAATTCGGTAAACATAAGTTCTGTGAAATCGTAGACGAGAGAGAGAAAAAATGCCGACCGGCCTGGCCAAGCGTGCGAAAGAAAAGAATTACGCACAGGTCAAACGGAAAGAAGGAGGAGGAGGAGGGGTAGTAACAGAGATTGAGTGAGTGAAGGGTGAGGAAGAGGCTAACAGAGAGAGTGACTGCTAGAGAGGGTAAAGATACAGAAAAAGAGGAAGCAGTAAGAACGAAATAGACGGGTAACAGCAGGGGAAAAAATATGTGTAAATATGAGAATAAACGTGCTGCGGGGTTGCTAATGGGTTACATATGAATAAAGTTAGTCCTTCATCAGTGATCTTCCAACCATCATTGGTATTCATCTCTCTCGTTCACGATTTCACCGAATTTAAATTCATAGAAATTTGGGACTTGACTCCTTCTTCCTCACTTTTCGTTGCTTTACCATTTTTGTTTGTTTACACTCGTGTCCCCTTTATTTACGTGTCCCAACGACTTTTTTTAGCCGTTGCTCGCACCAACCGGAGGTATATGGTCTTTAAAGCGATGAAATACCAATGATGGTTGGAAGATCACTGATGAAGGACTAACTTTATTCATATGTAACCCATTAGCAACCCCGCAGCACGTTTATTCTCATATTTACACATATTTTTTCCCCTGCTGTTACCCGTCTATTTCGTTCTTACTGCTTCCTCTTTTTCTGTATCTTTACCCTCTCTAGCAGTCACTCTCTCTGTTAGCCTCTTCCTCGCCCTTCACTCACTCATTCTCTGTTACTACCTCTCCTCCTCCTCCTTCTTTCCGTTTGACCTGTGCGTAATTCTTTTCTTTCGCACGCTTGGCCAGGCCGGTCGGCATTTCTACTCTCTCTCGTCTACGATTTCACAGAACTTACGTTCACCGAATCCACAGACTAGACCCCTTCTTCCTCCCGTTAGACCTGTGCAAAATTCCTTCCTTGCTCACATTTCAACCAGGTTTGATGGTCTTTATTCTCTCTCGTTCACGATTTCACCGAATTTAAATTCATAGAAATTTGGGACTTGACTCCTTCTTCCTCACTTTTCGTTGCTTCACCATTTTTGTTTGTTTACACTCGTGTCCCCTTTATTTACGTGTCCCAACGACTTTTTTTAGCCGTTGCTCGCACCAACCGGAGGTATATGGTCTTTAAAGCGATGAAATACCAATGATGGTTAGAAGATCACTGATGAAGGACTAACTTTATTCATATGTAACCCATTAGCAACCCCGCAGCACGTTTATTCTTATATATATATATATATTTCATCTTACAGACCCCCCCCCGGCCTGAACTCCCCACCCTTATTCCTTTAGCGTTCGACCGCCCCCCTCCCCCACTTATCCCCCACTAACACCACTAACACACCCCTCCTTTTCACCGCCCACCCCACACTAACAATACTAACACCTCCACTCCACCCCTCATCTAACCACCCTTCCCCAACTAACATACTAACATCCCTTCCCTCCCCTCTTCTCCTCCTCCCCCCTCCTGATCACACGCACACACTTACACCACCCACCCCACACGCAACTAACATCACTAACACCCTCCAACCCCACGCACACGTACCCACACACCCTCGTACACCACCAACTCTACACACCCTACCCCCACTAACCCCCACTCACACCTGCATTCCACCCCTCCCCACCTCCCGTCTACTAACACCCACTAACACCTCCTCACCAAACTACACACACACCAGTACACCACACTCCCTCCATAGAACCACACACACCCTTCTCTCCCCACTCCACACTCACTCATCCCACTAACACCCCTACTAATACACACACACACACACACACACACACACACACACCCTCCTCACTCCAACTCTCACACCTACCCATCCTCGCCTCCCTACCATTCCGCTGACTGCTGCTATGCCCTTCCGACCACTGTCTCAGCACCAACTGACCACAGCACTTCCACTGCTGACCACTTCCTGTTGCGCGCGCACCCCACATCTCTCCTCTTCCGACCACCGCTTCTTGGATTACCCACACGCGTTTTGACTTCCAACCAAAATCTCCATACATCCGTGTAACTTACCACTTTCAACCATCCTCTAACACCATCACCTATATAACTCACCCACACACACATCCCAAAACAAATTTTTTTTATCTACACGCCACCCACACCCACAACACGCTTAAACCACACACACGTGCTTCCCACCACATATTTACACCCTCAGCCCCCTGATTCCTCTCTCCCCCACCCCCTATCCACACACGCACAGACCCTCCGACACACAAAAACACCCCCCACACACACCTTCCTGAACATGCAACCCCGTTCTTCCCCCAACCCTCACTTTCACATACACACACACACACACGCACACCTAACCACACACACCACCTTCAGCCCTCCCCGCTCGGACACCCCGTCTCCCTCTCCCCACTCCACCCGCCTCCACCTCTACTCACCCCACACCCTTCCACCACCTGTTTACCCCCCCTTTTAATTTCAGTTTATTTTGATCATGCCTTTATTTTTAAATGTTCTCATTCCTTGTATTTTGATCATGCTTTATTTTTATTTATTATTTATTATATTTTTGTCTTTATTTGTTAATTTTTCATTCGCACCGTTTCCTTTCGCTATATGTCTCTCCACCACTCCCCTACACACCTTTTGAACTCTTACCTGAAGAAGGGCTTATGCCCGAAACGTCGTCCTCCACCTACCCCCCACTCTCCTGAGCGTGAATCTAATAAACATTTGTCGTACTGCCTCTCTGTTCTGTCCCTGTTCAATTTTTTATTATATATATATATATATATTTATTAAAATAACAGATTAAAGTTTAAGCAAAGAATCGCTGTTTTCACCCTTAACGGGATCTTCTGAAACTAACAAAGTCAATCTGTAAACGCAGAACTGGATATTTCAAAAAACGTTGCAACCGGAGGAAGACAGGAAGACGATACTTTGGTTCATGGAAACGTTCGCTGGCAAAGAACGGGAAAAAACGAATAATACGTCATTAATAGGAGCGGTGAAAAACAATTACGCGCAAAGACAGAACAACGTTTATGGTATAAAAGAGGTCGTAGACTAATGTTCTCTTAGGTGGTGCATAGAGACGTTCTCTGGCAATGAACGAAAAAACGAAGATAATAAGTCATATGTGGAGGGTGGAGAACAATAGCACGCAAAGACAAAACCACGTAAATGGTATAGCAGAAGTTGTAGACTAAAATTCTAACTAGGAGACCAAATGAAACTCCGCTACAGAGTTAAGAACAAAGTAAATAAATACAATACAGAAGTAATAGAAAGAGAGATAGAAAAAAGGTGGAATTGGAAAACCACATGCGTACATATATATATATATATATATATTATGAAGAGAGAAGAAACATTTAGATATAATTAGTAATAAAATGTATCATACCTAAACTGTTCCTAAATTCCTCGACTACGTAGTTTCGTGGCATAAACAAAAACAATATATCAAAGATATAGAGTCCTTGCGAGGTCTGCCGACTTATCAAGAGGATACCTCATTTTACTAGTCTCAAGAACGCGTCTACACGACGTGAGAAAGAATCCCAAAAGGCGGAGGGGGAGATAGTCACGCGATATAACGGTCGAGAAACAGAGCTAAGCCTCTTATAACCACGAAGAAAATACCACGGAGGCGGAGGGGGTATTCATATCGAGGCCGTAGAAGAGGTAGTGAAGAAGGCGAGAAGTATGAGTAATGGAAGCTTTCCAGTTGTCCCCACACCTCAAAGATTGCTCGACCAGAGGGAGTTATTAATATATTTAGAAACACACAGATACATGCGGACGCACACATATATACATGAACGCATCCGCACCCAACTGTGAGTTAAGGGTGCCAACTTCACCGATGTTGCTCAATGAATGACTGGGACAGACCAATTCAGTTTGAACCAGACTGAACCAGTATCAGAGTTAAAAATACATTATGAAGAGAGAAGAAACATTTAGATATAATTAGTAATAAAATGTATCATACCTAAACTGTTCCTAAATTCCTCGACTACGTAGTTTCGTGGCATAAACAAAAACAATATATCAAAGATATAGAGTCCTTGCGAGGTCTGCCGACTTATCAAGAGGATACCTCATTTTACTAGTCTCAAGAACGCGTCTACACGACGTGAGAAAGAATCCCAAAAGGCGGAGGGGGAGATAGTCACGCGATATAACGGTCGAGAAACAGAGCTAAGCCTCTTATAACCACGAAGAAAATACCACGGAGGCGGAGGGGGTATTCATATCGAGGCCGTAGAAGAGGTAGTGAAGAAGGCGAGAAGTATGAGTAATGGAAGCTTTCCAGTTGTCCCCACACCTCAAAGATTGCTCGACCAGAGGGAGTTATTAATATATTTAGAAACACACAGATACATGCGGACGCACACATATATACATGAACGCATCCGCACCCAACTGTGAGTTAAGGGTGCCAACTTCACCGATGTTGCTCAATGAATGACTGGGACAGACCAATTCAGTTTGAACCAGACTGAACCAGTATCAGAGTTAAAAATACATTATGAAGAGAGAAGAAACATTTAGATATAATTAGTAATAAAATGTATCATACCTAAACTGTTCCTAAATTCCTCGACTACGTAGTTTCGTGGCATAAACAAAAACAATATATCAAAGATATAGAGTCCTTGCGAGGTCTGCCGACTTATCAAGAGGATACCTCATTTTACTAGTCTCAAGAACGCGTCTACACGACGTGAGAAAGAATCCCAAAAGGCGGAGGGGGAGATAGTCACGCGATATAACGGTCGAGAAACAGAGCTAAGCCTCTTATAACCACGAAGAAAATACCACGGAGGCGGAGGGGGTATTCATATCGAGGCCGTACAGTTTTAACTCTGATACTGGTTCAGTCTGGTTCAAACTGAATTGGTCTGTCCCAGTCATTCATTGAGCAACATCGGTGAAGTTGGCACCCTTAACTCACAGTTGGGTGCGGATGCGTTCATGTATATATGTGTGCGTCCGCATGTATCTGTGTGTTTCTAAATATATTAATAACTCCCTCTGGTCGAGCAATCTTTGAGGTGTGGGGACAACTGGAAAGCTTCCATTACTCATACTTCTCGCCTTCTTCACTACCTCTTCTACGGCCTCGATATGAATACCCCCTCCGCCTCCGTGGTATTTTCTTCGTGGTTATAAGAGGCTTAGCTCTGTTTCTCGACCGTTATATCGCGTGACTATCTCCCCCTCCGCCTTTTGGGATTCTTTCTCACGTCGTGTAGACGCGTTCTTGAGACTAGTAAAATGAGGTATCCTCTTGATAAGTCGGCAGACCTCGCAAGGACTCTATATCTTTGATATATTGTTTTTGTTTATGCCACGAAACTACGTAGTCGAGGAATTTAGGAACAGTTTAGGTATGATACATTTTATTACTAATTATATCTAAATGTTTCTTCTCTCTTCATAATGTATTTTTAACTCTGATACTGGTTCAGTCTGGTTCAAACTGAATTGGTCTGTCCCAGTCATTCATTGAGCAACATCGGTGAAGTTGGCACCCTTAACTCACAGTTGGGTGCGGATGCGTTCATGTATATATGTGTGCGTCCGCATGTATCTGTGTGTTTCTAAATATATATATATATATATATATATATATATATATATGTACGCATGTGGTTTTCCAATTCCACCTTTTTTCTCTCTCTCTTTCTCTCTCTCTCTTTCTCTCTCTCTCTCTCTCTCTATATATATATATATATATATATATATATGTAGGACCATAAATTCATGTATAAAATATTTATATTCTTTTTGTTTTATTTATAGATATATTTATATTTTGTTGCTTCACCAAAAATTAATTCTACCATTACTTTTTAAAACAACTTCTTCACTCCTACGATGCCCTGAAGCCTAAATAAATAAATAAATAAATAAGAAAGAAGGAAAGAACAAAATAATCAATCTACGATCAAATGAAATATTTTTGATATTGACTGACATGGTGTCAAATACTTTTCAATAACAAAATGTCTCCATAGGTAGGCTTTTAAGACAATTCGAAACCTCGTTAATTCACCATTACTATGTGAAGTCTCCTAATTGAATCATTGACAGTTAAATGGGATAAAAACCAGCGATCGTAACACAACGGGTCTTTGTTTTTTATTTGTCTGGTTACTTTCTTTTCTAGTTTTATTTCTGTATAGTTTAATGGCATTTTATTCAATAGACATACACTAAAGGATATAAATTTTATCGGGAAATAAAATAAAATAGAATATAAGGAAAAAAGAAAAAAAAACAATTACAATTATAAAAATCAGTCGAACACACCCTCCGCAAAAAAATAAAATATAGAAAGAAGCATAGAGAAAAGGTTCATCAAGCACACCACATCTGAATACATAATATTAGCTAGAAATATTATTAGTTAATGTTATCACACAAGTCTGGATTTTATTTAAATGGACAGACAGAGAAATAAAAGAGTTCAATAGATAAAACGACAAAAGAATGTACTGTTATATTGGTTGATAACTAATAGCTTAATGGACGAAAAACATTTGTAGGTGTAAATATAACTCTGCCAACAACCAGAAGTTTTGTTGTTGTTATTGGATCTATGTCAGTACCACAAATGAGCGTTTCAGTTGTCTGATAAATGGAATAATGTGCACATGAAATTAACATGCAAGTGGCTGAGCATTCCCCAGACTCATGCATCCTTAATGCACTTCTCAGGGATTCTCAGCATGACATCATCATTGTTTAACGTCCATTTTCCTCGCTAGCATGGGTTACACAAGCTGTCCCATTGTGAGAGAAGCCAAGTTGGAGGACCATATTTTGCACACTCAAAACTGATTTGGGCTTGGTTTCTATGACTGGATGTCCTTCCCTTCCTCATACCAACCACATTTATAGTGTGGACTGGGTGCTTTTTGTTGTGATACCTACACAACCACTTTACAGTGTCAGCTGGGTGCTCATTGTCATGGCACCAAGATGACTACTTTATTGTGTGGATTAGGGAGGTAGATATAGGGGTGGGGTATTTGGACTTTGGTGGGGTGATGTGGGTGATTAAAATTGGGAAGGTGTATGGGAGGGATGGCGGTACACACTAGATGTATGCCTCAGCCCCTGCTTATGGGAAGGCAAGTCTTCTGTATTATTGCATAGCACCAGAGATCACAGTACTGTGTCATCACCTTTGAGCGGTCAATTGTGCAAGGTCGGCTTTTATCACCTCATACCAAGTCTTCCTATTTCTTCCAACTCCATGGCTTCCATCAACTTTGAGCACTCTGCACCTTTTCATACAGCTATCATCCTTCATATACATCACATGTCAATACCAACGCAAACTCTTGTTCTGCACACTGCATCTGATTCCTCTTATGTCTGATTTCTCTCTCAGTTTATTTATGCTTTGCTGTCCATGTATATTACTACTACACATCTATCAAAGCATGGAGGCTTAATTTGTTTTCCAATCTTCACAGGTCCACTGCACACAGTGCGGAGGTCTCACTACAATGCAACATTGCTGTTCGTATGCATGTATCATACAATCTGCCTTTCCTTTTGAGGGTAAAATCTTTTGTAGTTAGCAGTGATAGTAACTCCTTAACTTTCTCCATCCTGTTCTCACTCTGGGTACTGTACTTTTGGAACACCCACCTCCACTGCTAATTTGGTCATCCAGGTAACATAAACTATCTATTACTTCTAAAGAGTTCTCTGGTAATTTGAAGGAATTTGTATCATGTGAGCTTTTGCTAAGTACTGAACCTGTGCAATGGCCACATATAAAATCTACGTTATTTGTTAGCTAGCTTGAGAACCCACTACATCCCTTGTGTACCCATATTTTGCATTTGGGGCATAGGATGGAATTTCTTCCTACTCCTTTTCTGCACATGGAGCAAGGTCATTTCCTTGAGGAAATCTGAGCCCTATTTTACATACTAGGACTTTGGTCTTTGACAAAGTAACTTTAAGACCTTTTGATTCTAGATCATGCTTCCAGGTTTGGAATTTCTTTTCTAATTCTGTCATATATTCAGCTATAAGGGTTGAGTCATCTGCATACAGGAGTTCCCATGGACAGTCAGTCTTAAACTCCTCTGTTATAGCCTACAGGACAATAATAAACAGGAGAGGGATAAGAAATGAGCCCTGATGGACACCAATCTGCACGCTAAATTCATTGCTATAGTTATTATTAATTCTGACCTTACCGACTGTTCCTTTATACATGGCTTCTACTGCTCTCACAAGCTACTCATCTACTCCTAGTTTTCTATGAGCACACAAGATAATAGAATGGGGGGCCTCTGTGAAAAGCTTTCTCCAGGTCTAAAAACGCCAAAATAGAGGGGTTTACCTTTAGCTAGGTACTTCTGTAGTTGCCTCAAAAGAAAGAAGGCATCTGTGACATAGAGTGTGAAACGTTTACCCTTTGAATTACTGGTACAACTCATTTTTGCCAACTTAGTGGACTCCAGTGACATAAAATAAAGGACACAAACTGTTTCTGGAAATTGAACACATGACCTTACGATCATGAGCCTAACCATTAAGCCATGCACTTTCACACCAGAGGTTTTACAGACTTAACACTGTAGAATACTAAACATTTACATCTCAGTTGGAGATCATCATTGAAGATCGTTGAAGCTTTATCATGCTGGCAAACATTTCTTAACATTTGTTGCTTGCCCGCCTTCCTGCTGTTTTGAAAAATTGGTTGCAATAGTGTTTTTTTTTTTTATTATTTCTAAGAGAAATCCATATGTTCAGTCATAAAAGTTAAATGAGCATCGATGAAACATTTTGTAAGAGTAAGTTAGGGCTATTATATATATATATATCATTAGGTAAATATACAGGTAAATAGAGTTATGCCAATAAAATTTCCAGCTCAAATTAGTTCTTCCACAATCAGAAAGATAAAACAAATCTTCTCAACACTGGAATAAATTGTAAAAGAGTTTAAGAATCAAACTTCTAAATAGAATCAATGAGCTGACAAATAGTATAGATTTTGACCCAGACATAGCTGGGCACACTGTAGCAAGTCTTTATGAAATTGTAGAAGTATTACCAAGAAGGGTATGCTTGATTCGTGGACTTCAAAAAGGCAAACAACCATGTTCCATGAGACATGTTTTGGAAGATTCTGCAATAATGTGGGATCAATGGACAGCTTCTTGTTGCCTTGGAGCTACCATACAAATGCCCTAATATTTGTGTTGTAATGATTGTACTAAGTTGAAACCATTCAATATGGGTGTAAGACTCCATTAAAGGTGTATATTGTTACCTCTCATGTTCACAATCTTCATGTACATGATTGTTATGCACAGTTGGGTTTGGAAGCTGTATCAACTCTGATATGTAGAGGATCAGTTAGCTAATATTTGCAGACAACATGGTGCTACTTAACTCATGGAATGGTGATCATGAAAATGCCTGGATAG
This sequence comes from Eledone cirrhosa, assembly GCA_964016885.1. Lineage (NCBI taxonomy): Eukaryota > Metazoa > Mollusca > Cephalopoda > Octopoda > Eledonidae > Eledone > Eledone cirrhosa. The sequence continues at coordinate 253,753,163 of OZ024742.1, forward strand.
TTTGCTGCTGAGTTTTGTAAGGGCAGAATGAAAATAAGTGCTGTGACAACTGTGACATTTGTCCTTTTGAGAAAGCCTGCGCAATGCATTCTGCATGCGAGAGGAGGAGGTGGAGAAGTTTAAGTATCTCATGGCTGTTTTCATGAGTTGTGGAAGGTAGGAAGCTGAATTAAGTGCGAGAATTGCTGGAGCTGGTGCAATAATGCACTAGCTTCATTTCGGTGTTCATGCCTACTCTTACTTATGGCTAAAAATCATGGGTAATAACCAAAGAATATGTTGCAAATATAAGCAGCTGAAATGGGGTTCCTCCTAATTTGGGGTAACATTACTTGATAAGATGCATGGCTCAGAGATCATCGAGCCCCTACACAGACAAAGCCAACCTTGGAGACCCAGAGGTTGACCATGTTTAGAGAAAATTGATGAGCATGATTGGTTTCAGCTGGGGATCCAGCTAGATCATTTGGAAACAATTGCTTCTGATAGCACCTCTGTAAAACATGTCTGATGACTTTGTCCCCACAATTCTCTCAGTTAGGGAGAAGAAGAAGAAGAATTTGCATATTTTCTTAGTTATTTATACTTAGTTGGAACAGTAGCATTTCTAAATGCATGTGTGCTTTAACATTTCAAGATCTTCACACCACCATCTTTAGGATCAGAATGGTCTTACCAGTGGCATATTTATCACATGCTTAGCAGTGTTTGTAAAGGATCATGTATGCAGTATCTGTGTGTTAATCTTTGGCCTATTCACTATTGTTGTTATATAATGTTGTTGCATGTATTGTGTGATAATATGTTGTAATACCTCTTGTTGTAAAAGTATGGTAAACCAATGGGGAATTGTTGTCATTTTATGCCTGACGTAATAATTTTGGTCATGAAGTTCACAACTTTTATGTTTACATTGAAATTGTGATATATATATTTCAGTCATAAAAATTTTTCTATTAAGCAATTTATATAAATAAAAAAAAAATGTACCAATGAAATTAAATTAACATTTACATTGATATGGTATGTAGAATCAACACTACTTGCTTAAATTTTATTTCATGAAAATTAATCTTTGAAATACTATTGATACATTTATCAGTAGCCTGAGGTAGAATTTTATCAAACCATTTTTGTTCAGTTACATCCTCTTCATTTGCCGAAGCCATGCTGTCTTTCTTGGTTATTAAAGAAATTGCAAAGTGATGATAAGCTAAGTGAGGTTAGAAATTATTAACTTTCCTTAATATAATAAATTTTCCTAAATTTACCATTGTACTAAGGTTAAGAAAAGCCAGGATTTTCAAACTATATTGGAATCAATGAAATAAAAAAAATAAACCTGGAAGGGAGAAACTAACAAATTCATGCTACACAGCTGTGTGAAATAACTATCAATCAAGACAAACTTCGACTGAAAGAGGAATAAACAAGAGCTGAGTACTTAGAGGTTAAATACAGTCATCATTAGAAACAAACTAAAGAGTAATAAAATATTATGATGAAACTAAAGAGGGTCAAAATAGATTTTCATTCACAAAGTTCCTTAACCACTCAGCCAGGCATGGCTAAGTGGTTAAGGAACTTACTTTACAGCCTGTTAGTTCTGGGTTCAGTCCTGTTGTCTGGCACCTTGTGTGTCTTCTCCTATAACCATTGGTTGATTAAGTCTATTTGAGTGGAACCTGGTAGACACAAAGTGTAAAAGCTTATCGTATGTATGCATGTATGTAGGTATGCATTCATGTATGTATATATGTATTATATATGGTCTTCTGGTTTTATTATTTTATGTATTTTCCCCAATAGAGAGAGAGAGAGCCGGTTTCTTACATAGACACAAGACTCTTTCATTGGAATTTAAACATCAATTATGTAAATACGTACGTATGGATGTTATTGTATGTCTGGATTTGCATGTTTTGAGTTATATATGTGCACATGCATATGTTTCTGTGTCTATACATGTTTATATGCAATTATTACATGCAGAATTTCAGAAATGTTTTACATATTTTTACAATGTGTATGTATGCATGTATGTATGTATGTTCTGGTTTTATAATTTCACAAATTTTTACCAATAGAGAGAGAGTCGGTTTCTAACATAGACACAAGACTCTCTTGTTGGAATTTACACAACATCAACTAGATAGATATGTATGGATGTCTGCATGCATGTGTGCAGGTATGGATGTTATTATATGTGTGGATGTGTATGTTTTGAGTTGTATGTGTGCATGTGAATATGCTTTGTATCTGTACAAGTGTATATGCAGTTATTAGATGCAGATTTTTGGAATGTTTTACATATTTTTACTGTTCCATTAATGGATTATACTTGTAATTTCCTAACTACTAGTGTTTCTGTGAAGTCCAGCTTCTCAAGATTTGTATTGAGGCAGTTATTAACATATCCCAGTGCCCCATTAATCCCAGGCATAAATCTGAAGGTATAGTCAGGGTGGAGTATCTACAGATTTCTCATTGGTTCTGCATAAATATTCTCCATTTCGCTAATCTTTGATATCATATTGGCATCTGCTGGACAGCTAACTTCCACTACTGTGCATGCCTTCTTTTCCCTGTCCCATATCATTATATCTGGTCTGTTATGCCTGCATTTTATTGGGGTTTTTACTGGAACATTTCACCAGTACTCTTTCATATTATGTATATGTATGTCTTCCACATTGCTGTAGGTTTTAATGTGTTTATTATCGGAGTTATCTTTTCTACGGGTAGCATTGTACAGTGTTTTGGCCATTACATCATGCCTCATAGGTAGATAGTACCACGATGACATCTTTGGACAGCTGCTTATGACATGGGTGAGATCTTCAATGTTAATTCTGCAGAGTATGCACTTCTCACATCTAGGTGTTTTGAAGCTGTATCAAGTCTGCATCCCTATCTCTTTTTGAATCAGGTATTTTGACTTGATTTCCTGTTCATGGATTGCAAAAGCATATCCTTCAAAGTGAGAGCCAATATAGTGGTTGTTGGTCCAAGATAGATTACATTGTGTATCTATATTACGCTCACTCTGGAATTTCCTGCCAACATATCCATGCATGATTTTTTGCTGATAAGCATGTAGTTTGCATCCATAGATTCACTGTGTTATTGCTGGTCAACTGTATATGTTTGTATGTATGTATCTATGTAGACATATATATGTAAATAAGACTATTTATTGCTTAACCTGTAAATAAAACACTTAGAAAATACCATAAGCCTGCACTCATAATTCATGCTAAACCAACTCCCTGCTGCATTCCTGATTTTACAAATCAGCCATGGACCATACCAGCCACCAAATGGGAAAGACAGATGTTATCAAGTAGCAACTGTCAGATTACATAGTTTCTTTGTATATATATATATATATATATATATATATATATATATATATATATATATATATATATTCCAAGTATTGGAATAAAACATACTGTACAGCCAATCCATGTTATCCTTCACTCCTTTATTATATATATATATAATAAAGGAGTGAAGAATTATCATCATCATCATCATCATTTTACGTCTGCTTTTCCCTGCATGCAAGGGTGGGACAGGAACTGATTCTGGCTTGATTTCTACAGCTGGATGCCCTTCCTAACACCAACCTTTTACAGTGAGTTCTGGGTGCTTTTTTACCGTGGCACCTCCACGACCACTTTGCAGTGGAATGATATGGACCCCAGTCCCTATTTCATTTCATTTCTACAGCTGAGTAAACTGAGGCAATTTTGGCTTGTAAACATAAATTGCACAAAACTTTCCTGTATTACAGCCTCATATTATACCCTAACGGATAGTACAAACTATACGCGGATATTTTACGTCTTGATGTGGTAGCTAAGTATATGTTATGTTTATACCATTACTTATTTGTATAGGTAAGTATATATTACCTGTATGTTTTGTGAAGGTACGTATACTTTCTCGTACGTATATTTGATTGTGTATGTTATGGCGTATATAATATATTATATATTCTGGTACATGTGCATTTGGTTATGTGTATACGTGAGTTTTGCGTCTGTGTGAGTATGCGGGTTCGTACGTATGTAGGGTCTGTGTATTTGTGTACTTTGTATTTTGGTTGACGTGAGTGTTTTCGCATATGTTTGTGTATGTACGTATATGGATGCATGTATGTATATATTTAATTTCGATTACCTCTGTATTTTATTTACTTTATTCTTATCTCTGAAGCCGAGAATCATTCGGTTTCCTAGATAGAATTTTAGTCTACGACTTCAGTTATACCATAAACGTTGTTTTGTCTTTGCGTGTAATTGTTCTCACTGTAACACATAATGACGTATTATCTTCGTTTTTTTTCGTTCATTGCCAGAGAATGTCTCCATGAACCACCTAATAGAATATTAGTCTACGACTTCATTTATACCATAAACGTGGTTTTGTCATTGCGCGTAATTGTTTTCACCACTCCAAATAATGACGTATTATCTTCGTCTTTTCCGTTCTTTGCCAGGGAACGTTTCCACGAACCAAAGTATCGTCTTCCTGTCTTCCTTCGGTTGCAACGGTTTTTGAAATATTCACTTCTGCGTTCACAGATTGATTTTTTAGTTTCAGAAGATCCCCTTAAGGGTGAAAGCAGCGATTCTTTGCTTAAACTTTAATCTGTTATTTCAATAAATATATATATATATATAACGAAGGAAATGTGGTAAGGAACCAGGTGGACCATAACGCACCAAAGTACTCAATACTTAGGGTAGTAGAGTGGGTAATAGGAACGAGTAGGACCCGACGTTAAACGATGATGATGATGATGATATATATGTATATATATATATATATATATATATATATATATATATATATATATATCATCATTATGTGTGCCTGTGTGTATTTCATGTCTGTGTTTAGGTTTCTTTCTATGTTATATCCTGTAACTAAGTAGTTCAACATAAAAAAGATTAATAGAATAAGTACAAGACTTGAAAAGTTCAGGATTGGTACATTATTTTATATCACCTCCAGAAGAATGAATGGCAAATTTCACAAAATGTAAAGAGCCAAAACAACAATGAAGTAACAAAGAGTAACATAAAAATGCTAAGTAGTAATAAAGAAAACAGTTATCAAAACAGCTAAGTACTAATGTAGGAAATTAGCAACTAAAACTGCTCAGTAGTAATGCAGAAAACAGTAACTAAAGCTGCTATGTAGTAATGTAGAAAACTTTAACTAAAACTGCTAAATATTAATGTGGAAAATGTGAAAAAGGCGGTGGATTGGCAGTATCGGTAGAGGGTCGGACGCCATGTTTTCCAGCATAGTTACGTCCCTTTACGATCTGAGTTCAAATCCCGCCAAGGTTGACTTTGCCTTTCATCCTTACGGGGTCGATAAAATAAAGTACCAGTAATGCACTGGGTAATTGCTGGCCTTGTGCCTAAAATAGAAACAATTAATGTGGAAAATAGTAACTAAAGCTGCTATGTAGTAATTGACAACGTAGAGGACAGTAAATATCACTGCTATTTAGTAAAGTAGAAAAAGCAACTCACACTGTGAGGTTGTAATGTAGAAAACAGCAGCTAACACTATTAGGTTGTAATGTAGAAAACAGGAGCTAACACTGCTATGTAGTAACATAGAAAACAGAAACTAAAACTGTTCTTCATTTATATCTATTTCTTACCTTATCTCTCTATCCTCTCTGTGGAGAAGACTGGATTCTATCCAAGACAAACTGTATATCACAATGGTGCCCCCCTACAATTCCATCAAAAGTTATGTTTTCATAGACAGATATACAAACATCTACTTGTAATAAACATCCTGAGGTGTACTAAGGTATAAATAAGATGCCATCAGCACATCAATGCTGGCATACATACAAACATACATATGCATATACATACATACATTCATACATTCATATACACATACATACATAGATATATAAAAAAGTCTAAAGTCTGTCTTAAGCCAGCAGGCTCATTTGGCCGGTGTTTATCCCGGTTTCATGGTGTGAAGCAACTGAGAGTACAAGACTCCCCAGAGTACAGGACACCAGTCCATCACAGGGTTAAACCCCCAGCCATTGCTGATATTCATTTTCAGCTGAGTAAACTGGAGCAACATGAATTGAAGTGTTTTTGTTCAAGAACACAACACATAACCCAGGAATCGAACCCACAACATTATGATTGTAAGTCCAACACCCTTACAACTAGGCCACGTGCCTCTACCCATATATATATACATACATATATGCATACACAAGCACATACATACATTCATACATACATACAAACATACATAGACTAAATTATATATTATGATAAAGCTGATGAACTTTTTCACATCAATAATTCCATAGAAACTTATCATCATTTCCTATTAAGCAACTTGAATTGATATAGTTATACAAATGAAATATTTATATTAATTTCATCCTAATTTTCTTTAAAATATAAGAAATTTTTTATTAAATAAAATTATTTTAGGAAATAATATTATTGAAGGCAATAATGGCGGTAAAGATGCATTACTACAATATGAATGAACTCACATAAACACATGCATTCACATACAAACATATTTGCATATGCACATGAGCACAATTGCATACACACATACTTATATAAGCTTACATACTTATAAATACAACACACACACATGTACACACACATATATATATATAGTTTAGGTAGTACGGTAAAATTGATTGATTGATTGAGAAAATTGCCAAGCATTTTAATTTTGACACACTTTCCAATCAAATTATTAAAATGAAAACTTTACTTTTCATATAAAATTGATTTAGTAAAATACTTAAAATTAATTAAAGGATGTGGAATTGATATGTAAGTAGAAAGTAGAGCATGAAAGCTGTTTTAAACAATATGTGATTGATATGTGAGTAACAAGTGGAATGGGAAAACTTTTTTAAAGGATGTGTGATTGATATGTGAGTAACAAGTGGAATGTGAAAACTTTTTTAAAGGATGTGTGATTGATATGTGAGTAACAAGTGGAATGTGAAAACTGGTTTAAAGGATGAGTGATTGATATGTGAGTAACAAGTGGAATGTGAAAACTGTTTTAAAGGATGTGTGATTGATATGTGAGTAACAAGTGGAATGTGAAAACTGTTTTAAAGGATGTGTGATTGATATGTGAGTAACAAGTGGAATGTGAAAACTGTTTTAAAGAATGTGTGATTGATATGTGAGTAACAAGTGGAATGTGAAAACTGTTTTAAAGGATGTGTGATTGATATGTGAGTAACAAGTGGAATGTGAAAACTGTTTTAAAGAATGTGTGATTGATATGTGAGTAACAAGTGGAATGTGAAAATTGTTTTAAAGGATGTGTGATTGATATGTGAGTAACAAGTGGAATGTGAAAACTGTTTTAAAGGATGAGTGATTGATATGTGAGTAAATGGTGAAAACCTTTTTAAAGGATGTGTGATTGATATGTAAATAAAAAATGGAATGTGAAAACTGTATTTATATGAAGATTCTCTGGTAAATGTAATAATTCCTATGCCTAAGTCAATGGAAGATATCCTTCTGTCTTTAGCATTTACCCCAACTAAATCAATGCAATGATATGGACCGTTGATTGAAAGAGGAAATAAAATCAATTCAGCTGTAGAAACCATGCCAGACTAAGGGATGTGAGGACCCTTCAGTTGTGTCAAAGACACAGCAGCCTTTCATTTTCCTCATTCTAGATATACTCTGTCATCCTTATTTTAAAGAAATAATATCACGTCAAGAGCTTGAATTGAATATATATATACTGTATATATATATATATATAGATATATATATCAACATGCAAAACTCAAGCCTAATGACTCACAAGAAATCATCATGGTAAAATTATATCTACATAGCAAACTAGGGCTCCGACAAATTAAGGAAGCCACCCATATAATGGAAAGTAAACCCACCCTCAATAGAAAGTATGAATGGAATAGCAACCCCCCACCCCATCCCCATCCGTGATAGAATTCAGTAATAGATTTGTAACTGCCTAGTAATGGTGAGAGGAAAAATAATATTATGCTATGTCAAATAAGACTGAACAGAAGACAGACTCAGGGACATGTGTAGAGATGTAAAAGGAATGCATACACATATACACACATAGATAATAGATAAGTAAAGATACACAAACCTTGGTGGGAGATTTACCTGAACATACACAAATACAAATAAACCACAAACACAGATTAAAAATAAACACACAAACTTACATACTCACACACACCCACAATAACTTTGAAGAGAAACAAGATATAAAGACATGCAAACAAAGAGTAGACATGGAAGAGCAAGAATACTTATTGAGGTATTGTGATGAAAGAGCTTTGAAAATCAAATATGATTAAATAGCTATCCGGTTAGTAAACTGACCAAGAAATGAATTAGTTACTTAACTAATAATAAAATTGAAGTGAAACTCAACCAGTGCTAGTGTTTTTATTGGCAGTATCCGCATCCCGAAGTGTAATAGTATATTTGTGTGTGTGTGTGTGTGTGTGTGTGTGTGTATGCATGTGAGGGTATATATATATATATATATACATACCCTCACATGCGTACACACATAAATACACATCTTTGTGCACACATATGTCTGTAAATGTGTGTTTATAAATGAAATATGTAAAGATAAAAATAAAAAAGCAATACAAACCTAAAATAAAAAAATGACCAGACAATTCTATGTGAAGATGTTTATTATACAATGTATATATATATATATATATACACATGAGAAGAGAGTCTTTGGATAAGTTTCAAACCTTAATTTTGGACAGGTTTCAACAAATCTCTTAGGACTGTCTTTCGATCCTTTCCCTAGTTGACCCTTATCCATCAATTGATAAATGTAAGTAGCCTGATAATTTTCAAAACAACAGCAGCAGCAACAACAATAACAACCATAATTTAATGCGACAAAATTCGAATATATGTCTAGTCTTGCTGTCTTGTTCATATTTTCCAAATATAAACAAAATATTTTGTGTTTTATCCGCATCTGCAGTAACATCTTAGAATACACCTCTGTTGGTTTCGATTAATGGAATAACCAGTTTATTAAATTAAGAAATAAGCAGCTGAACATTCCACAAACATATGTACCCTTAACATAATTCTGAGGGTGATTCAGTGTCACACAGTGTGTGACAAACTTGGTCATTTGAATTAAAAGTAGAGTGTATTTTGTCTTATAGTATAAGTAGATGAGCATTTCACAGACACTTATACCCGTGATATAATAATCAGAGAGATGCAGCACAACATAGTGTGTAACACGACTTACTTTCTGAATTACAAGTACAGTCCATCTTGTATTAAAGTGTAAATGGCTGAGCATTCAACAGACACACATGCAACCATAAGATAATTATCAGAAAGATACACAACATGACAGAGTGTGTAACAAGACTGGCTCATTGAATTGTAGGTATATTCCATCTGATGGACTTCCAATCAGTTTCTGTTTATCTAGTTTCATAAGGCTTTGGTCACCCTGAGTCTATAGTAGTTGACACTTGGCCTAAGATGCCACACAATGAGATTGAACCCAAGACCCTATGATTACAAAGCAAATTCCTTAAACATTCGGTCAAGAGGCATCCACAATATAATATCTATTATATTAACCCTGTTGTGTATTTCATGTAAAACATCTGTCATGGTGGAAATGGAAATAGTAAGAGTGTATGTGTGAGAGAAAGATAGATAATGTGTGTCTGTTTATGGTTGTTATAGCAAATAATATAATTCCAAACTCTTGTTACTTGTGTATATATATATATATATTTATATGCATATATGTATACATATATATTTGTATACACACACATATATATAATATATATGTGTGTGTGTGGGGGGGGGGGGGTATTTTAATGATGCTGGCTTAATTATCAAATCCGTTGTGTATGAGGCAGAGATTACACACAACACAGAAAGTTTTTTATGCATCTCCACTCCTTCAGGAATCCTGATATGAGAACTAGTACAGCTCTGGCAAAAGAAGCATGGCAATTAGAGGAGAAAGGAGTTCCACACTAGATATCTTGGAAGGTAGTTGAAAGATCAAGACCAAACATCAGCGGTATCAAGAAATGTAATCACGATCTGAGTGAGAAATTTAGGATATTACAAAGTTTGTTATCTCTGATAAATATTGACTTGAACTAAACAAGCGAAATTTTTAGAGGATGCCTCCATCTCAAAACACAACTGCTGCTAAGTAGAAATACTCAACTGATTTTCAACCACCTTATATACTCCTGTTATATCTTTTATCTCTCTTTCCACACTTACATAATACAATACACTTTCTATATTACTTACCATCTCTCTATTATATTCCACCAGTTACTACAATATTCCTGCAATACTCTATGAACAGAATCACGTGGTTGATCTCATAATTCATATTTAATTCTTGGAGTTATTTCCATTTGATTTTGATGTTAACTTTCATAAACATGCGTTCCTAGGAAAATTTACTTTTAACGGTATCTTATAAACTCGTATTAGTGGCTGAAGAAATTTGATGCCTCTTGTTTTCTGGAGGTATGGTCAAATTTGGATCTTGAAAACTTGGATAGCACCATTGTTCCATGCATGAACATAAATAAATAATATATTTCTGCTCTTTTCCCAATTAGGCACTGTTTTCCTTTTTCATTTGAACACCTATGGGTATTGTTATATATATGGGTATTGTTATATATATACATACATATATATCATCATGCATATATATACACATACATATAAATCATTAGGGCTTTCCTGATGATTTCCTCCAAATGAAACAGTTCTCGTCCTGTAGAAGCTTTTTCTATATGAAATACTCTACTTTGTATTGAGTACCTTACTTACTGTGGTTACCCCAGGTTGAACTCTGGGTAAACATATATATATATATATAGAGAGAGAGAGAAATAGATAGATATATGAAGATATATGAGTTGCAACATGTAACATGGGGAGTGAGTGGGCCATACCCTACCATGCTGGCCCAGTGTGGGTTAGTAGAGGGTGGATATGATTTTGGCCAGGAAACTCAAACCCAGTCTTTCCAACATCATTGAATGTGCTTGTCATAGCTTGAGTTTTCCTCAGTCCAGCCCTTGCAAGCCCCGTCACCACTTAAAAAATCATTAGCAAATCAAAATGGAAGTTGGCAGGACACATTATCAGAAAGAGTGATAAGAGATAAACCACCAATGTCACCTTCTGCATCTCATGCCAGATAAGCAGGTGACAAGATGACTTCAAGAAAATTGAAAAAAAATTTGAACATATTTGGTATATCATCATCATCATCATTTTACGTCCTCTTTTCCCTGCTTGCAAGGGTGGGACAGGAACTGATTCTGGCTTGAATTCTACAGCTGGATGCCCTTCCTAACACCAACCTCATTTACAGTATATATATATATATCTATATCTATATATATATATATATATATATATATATATATATATATATATATATATATATATAGAGAGAGAGAGAGAGAGAATAAATTCTATATATATATATAGAGAGAGAATATCTATATATATATAGAGAGAGAGAATAAATTCCAAACTTGGAAGCAGAGACTAGAAAGAAAGGGTCTCAAAGTCAACATGACAAAGACTAAGGTCCTTGTAAGTAGACGAGAAAACAGAACCCAGATCCCCTCAGGGAAATAGCCTTGCTCAGTATGTAGGAAAGGTGTAGGTAGGAACTCCATTCTCTGCCCCAAATGCAAACAATGGGTACACAAGAGATGTAGTGGGATCTCAGGAAGCTTAATTAAGAATGTATGCTTCACATGCAGCAGCTGTGCTGGGACAGCAAGCAGCAAACAGCCACAGGAAACAAGTACCACCAATCTCTGGGAGGGCTCTGTAGAAACAGTAGACAGCTTCTCTACCTAGGTGACTGAATTAGCAGCGGAGGTGGGTGTTCAGAAAGTACAATAACTAGGGTAAGAACGGGATGGAAGAAGTTTAGGGAACTACTACCACTGCTAGCTGCAAAAGGCTTCTCCCTCAGAATAAAAGGCAGACTGTATGATGCGTGTATCCGAACAGCGATGTTGCATGGTAATGAGACCTGGGCGCTGAAGGTGGAAGACTTACGTAAATTAGAGAGAAACGAAGCCTGCATGCTCCGATGGATGTGTAACAGTAATATACGTGAACGACAAAGCATAAATGAATTGAGAGAGAGACTGAGCATAAGAGGAATCAAATGCTGTGTGCAGGAGAGGCGGTTGCGCTGGTATGGACATGTGATGCATATGAAGGATGACAGCTGCATAAAAAGGTGCAGAGCATTAGAAGTCAATGGAAACCGCGGAGTGGGGGAGACCCAAGATGACCTGGGATGAGATGATAAAAGCTAACCTTCCCCAATTACACCTCTCAAAGGTGATGACACACGACCGTGACCTCTGGCGTCACGCAGTAATACAGAGTACCCGACCTCCCATGGGTACAAGCTGAAGCATATAGACAATATGCCCCACACCCCCACCGCAAGGTGGTCGTGGAGGTGCTACGGCAAAAAAGCACCCAGCCCACACTGTAAAGTGGACGTGTAGGCGCCACGAAAAAGCACCCAGCACTCACTGTAAATGAGGTTGGTGTTAGGAAGGGCACCCAGCTGTAGAAATCAAGCAAAATCAGTTCCTGTATGAGCAAGGCATGGTCAGCCGACCAGACACTGCCCACAACAGGACAACCCGTCTAACCCATGCTAGCGTGGAAGAACGGACGTAAAACGGTGATGATGATGATGATATATATATATATATATGTGTGTGTGTGTGTGTGTGTGTGTGTGTGTGTGTATGTGTGTGTGTGTGTGTATGTGTGTACATGCATATCTATCTGTATAGATATGTATATGTGTGTAGATGTGTGCGTGTGTTCTAATATATAGGTATATATGTGTGCGTGTCTGCGTATGTGTACGAATGTCTATGTATGTGTGTGGGTGTGTGTGTGTACATGTGTGTTTGTGTGTATGTGAGAGTGTGTGTGTGTGCGTGTATATATATATATATATGTCGCGATATTGGTGGTATGGGATCACTAAATATAGTAGTAAAAGTCAGACAATGACACCCATGTTTGAACATGATTGACAGCTTGACCGGAGGACAGACAAATGCCCCTCAGATGATGATGAGATAATTGTACCAATGAAAAGGCCAATATAACAGGATGCTAATATGTGCTGTAGATAAATAATAACTGAAATGCTTCAACAAACAGAATCGGAGACGAACTCATATACCAAACATATCTGATGAATTTTCGATTACAGAGTCAGTTTTGATCTATAATAGATCATGCCTCGAACTGATCAATAGAGAAACATATGTAATATGTTATTAAATATGGTATGATGCAACACTGAATCCTTGTTCCTTATCATTATATTGGCAGTATCGGTAGAGGGTCGGACGCCATGCTTTGACACATAGAGTTACGGCCCTTTCCGTTCTGAGTTCAAATCCAGCCGAGGTTAACTTTGCCTTTCATCCTTATGGGGTCGATAAAATAAAGTACCAGTAATACACTGAGTAATTGCTGGCCTTGTGCCAAAAGTAGAAACAATTATAATATTATACTCTGCTCTGTGCGAGCATTGAATGCTCAACTGGCATACCGTCTACGGATGCATTTTTCTTGCAGCATTCCAACTATATATATATATATATATATATATATATTCATTCTTTAGATTAAACAGCAGCTTCATATTGTAAAACCAGAGGTATTTCCAGGGCATTTGGTGTTAAAATGAGTGGAAGTTTATAGAAATTAGAAGTGAAATATATATATAATCTCTCTCTCTATACAACAGTTAGTTCACCATTACGAGCTGAGGATCCGCTAAGGTAATCTCTCTCTCTATATATAATATATTACAGAGTAAAATGATAGGATGCGGGACATGTTGAATTCCCTCATTTATTTCTGCAAACAATATGCACATTTCAGTGGCCAGTTTACGTAAGAACCTATATATATATATATATATATATATATGAAAAGCATTTAGAAATGCGCAACCGGTAAAAACTTAAAAACTTAAAACCACAACTGAATACTAACCCATACAATCACTAATACTCTTTTATTCCTAATTAAACCATTTTTCAACTGTGAACAATTTGTCAGCATTTTCTATTCCGTTTACCAATATATATATATATATATATATATATATATATATATATATATATAACAGTTGACAACAAGATCCCAGAACTCATAGGGTGGGGCTCGTCAAATTAGACTGAGTACACAATAATTCCATTGGTCTTTCCAATTGCTAATACTATCTATCGGTCACAAATCCAGGTAGAAGGAGCAACATGAAATAAAGTGTCTTTCTCAAGGGCATAACACAATGCTCACTCTGAATCAAACTCACTACCTCATGATTGTGAATCCAAGTGCCATCACTAATATATATATATATATATATATATATATATATATATATATATATATATATATATATATATATTAGGGTAAATATTGATGCAATTCACTTCAAGCACTCAACGTTCTTTTTCCACATAGGAGTGACGGAGTAAATATCGAATAAGGAAAAGCGAAGTAGTTTCAGATGTTCAAGTCCTTTAATAATAATGCTGTGATATATATTTCAATGACGACACTGGCCACACTGTTCTGTGTGCGAGTGTCGTGTCATCGTCAGACAGCTTGTTACATAATAAGGTTATGTTTCCGAGGCAATCCAAATTGAATCGACATGGAAACGGATGAATTGCGTTCCTTTGGGTTTTTTATCCGTTCCCTTGTGAGTACCAATTCACCCCCACCGGTCTGCGCAAGCGCATGTCCAAAGGAAGTTGACCATTAGCCACCGCAGATTTCAACGAAATTCGCTTAGTCAGTTCACCCTCTCAGCCAAACAATGGCCCACCCATGCCTGTACTATATTTTACTGCTACCCATCACGACTGTGGCAGTCAGCCGAAGGCCAGAGGGGATGGGAGAGAGTTAGTTTTACAGGTCATAATACTACCTCTCACTAAGCGTTGACAGTACGACTGACCATCAACTCATAAGGGAAAATAAACTTAATTCTAGGTATCATGGTTTTACATTGGAAGTTAAGAGTGAGAGTTGGAAATAAAAATAAAAAATTAAAATCCTAAATCAAATATCAGAAATTATAAATTAAACAATTAAAAAATTAACAATTAGAAATAAAAAAATTAAACATTTTTTCAAGTGATAATTCGGATTGAAACTACTTCGCTTTTCCTTATTCTATATATATATATATATATATATATATATATATATATATATATATATATATATATAAATATATATATGTATATATTTTATCAAATGATTCTATGGACTTACTTTCTTATATATTGTTCTGATTGTTGATTATTTAATTAATTAATTCGTCATTGAGCCACACCATGAATGGTTGCTAAAAACATATATATATATATATATGGGTCTGTCTAGTTTATGTATATGTAAACCTCTATATTTTATATACTCCCATAAGGTTGAGTTAAACTGTAGGCAGTATTCGGCTGCGCTTTCTAGCAACCAGCCTACTCGCCGTCAGGTACCAATGACAAGCTTTGTGACTTGACCACTGGCCATGTGACAATTCTTAGCCATTTTGAATTCGTTTCTGGTGGGGGATCATTTAAGAAAAATTTTTGTCCAATTGAGTTTGTTTCCTGATGATTTTGAAACTCGTTGATTTATCCATGATCGGATATTTCCAAAAAGCGAATGAAACCTCCGGGGGTATAAACATGATTTTGGTATATGTTCATGTACATTTTTTCTTCTAACTTTCATTTTGTACCTAATTGTGAATGGTTAACTATATGTCTAGTCAATTTCTACGGGCTATTAGAAATACAAGGTAAATCTTCTGTGGCTGTGGATCGCGGATAAAATAGCTATCATTTATTTATCTATTGTTTCTTCATAGGTACATTTTAAACCTATAGTCTCGTTTAATTGGTTTTTTATGTGGTTGATTATGCTGACTGGGAGAAGAAATACTGTATATATTTTATCAAATGATTCTATGGAATTACTTTCTTATATATATATATATATATATATATATATATATATATATATATACAAAATTAAGATAAATCAAAGTGAATTTAATCTAAATCAAAATTATGGGTGTCATGCCAGAAAGGCATGCGCCATATCACCTGTAAAATAAGCTCCAAGATTCTAATGAATAGGTCCGAGCATTTTATAACAACTAGAAATTGATTAACATATAAATAAACATATGAAACAATCACAGGGGATAACTTTTACAGATAGCTAGACTTCTTCCTTGTTGAAAATCCAAGTATCGGCCTCCGTGGTTTACCATTCGATTAATTGGTGAAATATATTTCTTTAATGGAATATATACAGGGAAGATTAATCATATTATAAGGCATATATTTTTGAAGTTCTAGTTAACTTAATTTAGTTACTTACCTAGCTATGTGTGCTTACACACTTGTAAAAATTATCCCCTATATATATGTGTGTGTGTGTGCATGTGTGTATATATACATATATATATAGTTATATATGTATATATATATATATATATATATATGATTATGTCATTTATTTTGTCTGACCTGTTTAGCTTGACTTGTTTTTTGGCTCAGGTATTCTATATCTTCTTGACCGCCTTCTCAGTTTGTATGGCCTTTATAACATATGTTTATTGCTCTAGTCTTTTAGCCTATGGAGCGCTTGCCAGCATGACTCGGAATTAGCATTACGTTTCGCTTTTCCTACCTGCCGAAATGCGATTCTCGCTTAATTTATATTTATATATACATATATATATATATATATATATATATATATACATATACATATATATATATACATATATATATATATATATATATACATATATATGCAGCGAGTTCGCGGTAATTTCTATGCAGGTAGCGAACTCTAGACACACCTGATCAACGAAACAATTGTCACTACTTTAAATAAAGCCCTTATTGTACAGCCTACCATGTTACTCTTCTTTCTTTAAATATATATATATATATATATATAATATGTTGAGAAGGTATTGAGCACATTATTTACAGGGAATAACGACGGCCTATGCCTCCGTTAATTTATCGTGATATATATATATATATATATATATATATATATATATATATATATATATATATATATATATAGTATTAAGGATAGTATTTATGGTTATGCAAATACAAAAACCTTTTGTAGTTATATATATTTTTACAAACCCTAAATAGTGATAGGCAGTAATATATTACTGCCTTATTACCAGTAAGTTAAATAGCTCAATGTAATAACATCAGATGTTTTACAGAGCAGTTATATATAAGTTATAAGAATCAAAGTTCTGATCAAATCATTTATATGCTTACAATTGTTTCCTCCAAACCGAGGTTTGGATTCTTCGGAGCAATTTATTAATGAATGATCACATATATGACCTCCTTTTCAACCCAAGAGACATACAGATACATATGCAAACATTGTTGCTTGGTAGGTCGACAACCATTATAATATTTAGTATGTGTGTGTATATATAAGATGACCCCTTAGCCTTTGTCAAGGCAGAATTCTAGGAGAAGGAAAACTCTGATATAACACCTGCAACCCTGATGGTATCCAATGATGTTGACTTGTTCTTCTTTTTGGTAAATATCATCTTGGTTAAGAGAGTGGGACTGGCTTTGTGCAGTGCCTTTGCTCACTATAAAAGCTTCACGGCACAGGCATTGCTTTATATCTGGAGATCTCTCTGCACTTGTCGTCACATGGTACCATGGGCCCAGCACTATGTGTCAATAATTGTCACAAGTGTAGTGTTTGTACCAGAGTTTTCATGTCGCAGGCTGGACTAAAAAGTCATACTCGTTCAGCGCATCGGTAGGGGTTCTCCTACATGGCCGTACTCGAAAACGAGTTGGCAGCCACCATATATATATATATGTCCACTTGTGATGATATTATAAACATTTGAATTAACAAACTTGCTTTGAGATATTTTCTACTTTCTACTAAATCATTACAGAATGTTACTAGTTAAGCTATGTTCCAAACACCAGCTTGATAATGAGAAAGTTTGTTACATTGCTAAATCTCTCCAAATTCCTCATTATGTTCAAAATGATTTGAAAATCATAGGCAATGTATTTTATTAGAAATATGGTAATGAAAGAGTTGAAGTGTTTATACATATCTAAAATCTTCCAGGATAATCTTTTATAAGAACCTTCATTGAGTTATATTCCAAGCACCAGCTTAATAATGAAAAGTTAGTTATATTACTAAATCCTTTCAAATTCTTCGTCATTTTCAAAATGATTTGAAAATCATAAACAGTATATTTTATATTTTATTAGAAATATGGTAATGAAAGGGTTAGCATTGCCCCTTAACCACCTAGATATAATGTACATTAAACTGTTTCACTCTCTCATCATTACATATGCAACAGTGAACTTTATAATAGCAACCAATATTTTTTCTTTTTAATATATATCGATTTTCCAACATCATTAACTTCAAATATTATGTAATAATACAACAACAAAACTGCCTTATATTCATGTAGATTTCTTAATGTTGGTGCTTATGCTGAAAAAATACAGCCATTAGTTATACAATAAAATATAATTCTTGCATAATTCATAATACATACTAAAGATATTTGGTTCTTTTTCCCTTAATTCCTCCACTGTTAGCAGAGAAAAACATTAGAAAAGGAATTTACATACAAGATCACCATGTTTTGATGTTTTAATATTCCATTGAATAATGAAGCTACATGGCTTAGCGATTAGGAGTGTATGGTTCATGATTGCAAGGTGATGAATTCGATTACCAGTAGCATGCTATATCCTTGAGCAAGACACTTTATTTCATGTTGCTCCATTTCAATCAGATCGCAAAAATAATTTGTATTTGCAATTCAAAAGCCTAACCTTGCCACACATTGTGTCATGTTGAATCTCCCTGAGAAATTACATCAATGCCACATATATCTGTGGTATGCTCAGCCATTTACATGTTAATCTCACAAGCAAGTTACTCTGCTGTTTGAGCAACTGGAACACTCATTGTCAGAACTGACGATTGTCTGATACACAAACACACATCCATCCACACACATATACAAACACACCCCCACAAACACATACACGCATGTACACATTTCAATGCATCGTTAAAAATATTATTTATTCACTGACAAGCTCATCAGAAATCTATAATCTTTGTTATGATTATTCTTTACCAAGTGTACAGGATATACTTTATCATAGCACCACCACATCAACTTACAGGGTGTATTTATCATAGCACCAGCATTACCTCTTTATAGAGTGTATTGGGTGCATGTTAACATGGCACCAGCATTGCTCCTTACTAGAGTTTATTGGATGGATTTTAGCATGACACCAGCATTACCACTTTACAGAGTGTACAGGGTGCGTGTTATTGTAGCACCAGAACTAGAGAGGTTATCACATTCTCAGCCAGAATAAATTGTCCTCTCTACCCAATTCCTTTTCTTAAATCTCTTTTACTTAACATTAACTGTCTCCAAAATATGAAGCTATAATAATTATTAGTTGTTGCCCCAGGAAACAACTGATAATTAATTAGAAACAACTAGTCTTAAAAATCAATGACATTTAATTTTTTTATTTATTAGTTGTATATATATATATATATATATATATATATATATACAATGTGTCATAAAAGTATCAGGACTTAGTGTGCTGTGTGAGCTATGATTGGGGCAGAGTTTTGTGGATTGCATACCCATGTGATGTAATATCCTGGGAGTATATAACTGTGATCTCAGCTCTCTGCAGCCATTGACTGTTTTTTAACATGCTTTTGTTAACAGCTCTTCAACTCTAGGCTATTGAGCAATGGGCACAGAGTAATGAACCAGCCTGAAGTTTTTGGTCCAGCTAGAGAAAACTCCATCAGAAGCATTCATAATACTGTACATAATACATAAGTGTACTGAGATAAGGCGATGTTCCACTTGTGTTTTCAAGTGGTATAAAAGCTTCAAAGAGGGACATGAGGATATGGAAGCTGACCCCAGGAGTGGAAGGCTTTCAACAAGCAGGACTGAGGCAGCTGGAGCATGGTAATCATCAGCTGACTGTTTGATTGATTGCAGCAAAGCTGGGCATCAACTACGACAGCATTTGGAACATTATCACTGAAGATTTCAGCATGCAGAAGATCTGTGTCAAGATGGTGTTGAAGCTAGTGAACAATGTTCAAAGGAGTTGCACATGCACATGTGTCAGCATATTCTTAAGTGTCTTGAAACTGAATCAGATTTTCTGGGGAGAGTCATTACTGGTGTTGAATCATGCATCTTTGAGTACAACCTATTTTCTGGATGTGGAAGCCATCAAGATGGCCATGACACCTGAGCTGTGGATAATCCCAGGAGATGCGACACTGAATTCTTGTTCCTTATCATTATAATATATATATATGCTAGCGTGGAAGATGGACGTTAAATAAAGATGATGATGATGATATATATATATAGATACTTTCCGTTACCTGGGTGACAAAATCAGCACTGGTGGATGGTGCTCTGAAAGTACAGTAGCCAG
Organism: Eledone cirrhosa; assembly: GCA_964016885.1. NCBI lineage: Eukaryota > Metazoa > Mollusca > Cephalopoda > Octopoda > Eledonidae > Eledone > Eledone cirrhosa. The sequence continues at coordinate 253,773,894 of OZ024742.1, forward strand.
AGTCAGAACGGGATGGAAAAAGTTCAGAGAGCTTATACCGCTGTTGGCCACAAAAGGTTTCTCTCTAAAAATGAAAGGCAGATTGTATGGTGCCTGCATACGAACAGCAATGCTACGTGGCAGTGAGACATGGGCATTGTGTGAAAAGGACCTGCACAGACTGGAAAGGAATGAAGCATACATGCACCGTTGGATGTGTAATAGTAATATACGTGAATGGCAAAGCATAAATGAACTCAGTGATAAATTAGGATTAAGAGGGATCAGATGCTGTTTACTTGAGAGAAGACTACGTTGGTATGGTCACGTGATGCGCATGAAAGACGACAGCTGTATAAAAAAGAGCAGGGCAATCAAAATTGATGGATGTTACGGAGTAGGTAGACCCAGAAAAACCTGGGACGATTTGATAAATTCCAACCTTACACACTTGCACCTCTCTAAGACAATGGCACGGGACTGAGATCTTTGGCACCACGCAGTAATACAGAAGACCCGCCTTGCCTGTGTACAAAGCAAAACCTACAGTCAGTAGGCACCTCTTAACCAAATATACACCCTAATCCACTACCCCAACTCCATTCTCCCACTCCCACTCCTGTGTAAAGTCGGTACCACAACATCCAGTCCAAATAAATGAGAAAATGAGATCGAGATCGCAATCGTGTAGGTGTCACGAAAAAAAAAACACACAGTCCACGCTGCAATGTGGCCGTGTAGGTAACATGGTAAAAAGTTCCCAGTCCACACTGTAAATGTGGTTGGTGTTAGGAAGGGCATCCAGCCGTAGAAAACCGGTCAGACAGTTCTATACGAGCAAGACAACCAATTCACGTTGTGAACAGTTTCCACATATATATCTGTGACTTTATGTATACGTAAATCTTTATATTTAATAATCTCACGTTGGGTTGAGATGCAATTTGGGCGATATTGGGCTGCGCTTTCTAGCAACCAGTAAGCAACTAATCACATTCTTTCTAACTTGACCACTGCCACGTCACGATTCTTAGCCATTTTTTTAATCTATATCTGGCGGAATCGCTTTGGAAAATTAACTGTCCTATTGAGTTTGTCTCCTGATGAGTTCGATACTCGAGATTTATCCTTAAAAGGATGTCTCAAAATACGAACGAAACCATGGTAGGGATATAATTACGGTATGTACCCATTTCTTCTAACTTTAAATTTATACCTAATTGTGTATGGTTGACGGTATATTTGGTCAGTTTCTACATGCTGTTGAAATGTTGGGTAAATACTCTATTGTGGTCAACCGCGAAGAGGCTGCTTTCTGTTATTTATCAAATATTTCTTCATAGGGGCCTTTATTCTTATAGCCTGGTCTAATTGATTTTTTATATGGTTAATTATGCTAATTGGGAGAGGAAATAGTATAGTATATATTTTATCTAATAATTCTAAGGACATGATTTATGATATATATATATATATATAACGGAGGAAATGTGGTAAGGAACCAGGTGGACCATAACGCACCAAAGTACTCAATACTTAGGGTAGTAGAGTGGGTAATAGGAACGAGTAGGACCCTGACGGCTGAGCTGAAGCCGTTTCGACAGCTAATTCTGGACTAAATGATTTAGTCCAGAATTAGCCGTCGAAACGGCTTGAGCTCAGCCGTCGGGGTCCTACTCGTTCCTATATATATATCTATATATAAAACCATTTCATCATGATTTTATGAAAGAACCTCTGTTAATTTATGTTTCACACACCCTCTAAATTCTTCAAAAATTTTCAAATGATGTGGTCTTTCATTAGAATTGTGTTGATGTACAAATAGTAACAAAATAAAAATCTGTCAGTCCTTTAACTTGATGAGTCTCTCTATCTTTGCATAATTTTTCCTTTATGAAGATTTAATAGCTTCATAAATATTTCACTAGAATTTATTTCCACTTCACGACCTCTTTTATTTAAATAAATTTTCCCATGAACACCCATGCTACAATTATTCAACTCCCAGATTGTTATACAGTGACAATTAAAAGAGAGAAATATTTGTACTTAGAAGAAAATAGATGTGTGTTTATTTTGAACTTAGCTCATGGACCCTCATTACTAACATTGTGGCCCTGTATAAATATGTATATACATACATATGGGCATGGTGGCTTCAAACTTTGCTAAGAATATTGCAATTACTTGTCAGATTACAGAAAATGGTGTACTTTTAGGCTACAGCCAGCCACACGAACCTGTAACATATCCTGAACAAGCAATGCCTGTGCTTTGAGGGTTTTTTTTTAAGTGGGGAAAGGACTTGCACTTGACCAATCCCACTCTCTGAGCATCAAAAGCAATACCTGAAAAGGATAACTGGTCAACATCATCGGATGTTTCCGAAGCCGCAGGTTTTTTTTCAGAGTTTCCCTCTCTTAGAAAGTTGTTGTGACAACAACTGGAGGCATTTCCAGGTGAAAAAGAAAAAAATACTATTTGGATGGCCATTGACTCTGTTGAGTTCCTCCGCCCTTTGCCAGGTTTTGTATTTCATCCCGCAGGGTGTCCAAATATCACCCACCTCACCAAGCAAGCTTGGTGGGGTTGCCAGTTTAGTCGCTGATGACCCGGCCATGAGACAGGTTGTACTGGGTTACATGTTACCAGTAGCACTCAAGAGTGACCTGACATATAGGCATACATGCAAACATACATACACACTCACACATCTACCACAAACATACACATACACACACATGCACACGCACACAGACACACACACACACAGACGCACACACACATACACACACACACATATATATATACACATTGTCATTATCACCATGTAGCGTCCATTTTTCTATGCTAGTATGGGTTAGACAAGTTGTTCTGCTGTGAGAAAAGCCAGATCAGATGACCATGTCTTTCTCATACAGAACTGTTTCTGGCTTGGTTTCTATTGCAAGGTACCCTTCTTAACACCAACCATAGTTACTATGTACACTGGATGCTTTTTGTTGTGACACCTACATGACCACTTTATGTGTGGGTCTATGGAAGGGGCAGGGGTTAGTGCAAACTGGACGCATGCTTCAACCCTTGCACATAGGAAGGCAGGTCTTCTGTATTACTACATAATGCTAGAGATCTTGATCCTCTGTCATCGTCTTTGAGAGGTGCACTTGTGCAAGGTCAGCTTTTATCACCTCATCCCAAGTCTTCCTAGGTCTTGCTACCCCATAGCTTCCAACAACTTTTAGTGTCCTGCACGTTTTTATACTGCTGTCATCCTTCATATGCATCACATGCCCATATCAATGCATTCTCCTCTTCTGTACACTGAATCTGATCCTTCTTATGCCCAGTTTCTTTCTCATTTCATTTATGCTTTGCTGTTCATGTGTATTCCTATTACACATCCATTGAAGCATGCTAGCTTCATTTCTTTCCAATATTTGCAGGTCTTAATAACATGCAACATTGCTGTTCGTATACATGCATCAAACAATCTGCCCTTTATTTTGAAAAACCTTTTGTAGTTAGCAGTGGTAGTAGCTCCTTGAACTGTATACCATTCTCATGCTGGATACAGTACTTTTAGAACACCCATATGCACTGTTAATTTGGTCGCCAGGTAACAAAATCTATCAACTACTTCTACCGATCCCTCTGGGTTCTTGCTACTTT
>OZ024742.1:253782547-253915047 GCA_964016885.1 Eledone cirrhosa
ATGCTGGAAAGCATGGCGTCCGACCCTCTACCGATACTGTCAATCCACATAATAATAATAATAAAAATAAAACTGACTGTAAAAATAACAACTTGAGGAATAAATCGGGGAAAAAAATTAGGACTATATCTATAATTTGGTATGCCCCACCAGCATCTTTAGCTATTAAAATACCTTTAGCACATTTATTTTTTGAAGCCTTGGATAAATGTTTCCCTAGATCACATAGGTATTACTCTATCTTCAATAGACTCACGGTTAAACTCTCTTATTCAACAACTATGAATATTGCTCAAAATATTGCAAAACATAATAGCAAAATTCTTAATTTGAACCAGCATATAATTAGCGATAATAACAATAATAATAATAATAATAATAATAATACATTAGTTAATGTGAATAACAATAACAATAGTTTGAATACAAATAATAGTAGAACACCTAGAAATAATAATGATAATACGAATAGTTTAGGTTATAGAAATAACATGGAATTGAACTGTAAAGGAAATCTGAATGCCCTTTACAAAATAATTGCCTTGATAAGAATTTAGTATATAAATGTACCATTAAGACAAATAATAATAATACTTATAACTACATAGGTGCCACTTCATCGAACTTTAAGTTTCGCTTTTCCAATCACAAACATTCTTTCTCAAATCCAGATAAAAAAATTTCTACTTCATTATCACAATTAATATGGTCTTTAGAAGAGAAAAATATTAAATACTCCATTTCTTGGAGTAAACTTAAGAATTGTGATTCCTATCGGAACGCTTTCATTTAACCAAACTTAGAAATTCTATTAATAATTACCAATTATGGCAATTTAATTAATAAAAAAAATTAATTATTTGGAACTTGTCTACATAAGTCTGGAAAGACATTTCAAGCATTATACACATTTAGAAAAAAATACTGACTAAGAAGAAAAAAATATTGACTATTATTAATAATTCTTGAAATATTATTATTATTTATAAGTATGTACACGTACACACATATATGCATACCGACGTACAGTAGTATGTATACATATATATACATACATGCACACATATATATATGCACGTATGGATTCACCGAATATTTATTATAATGCTCGGTGTGTTTGTAAACAAACATCCCGTATTAAGCCGTAGTGTCTAGCAACCACCGTTGCTCGTTTGTTCAACACTGACAAAGGAACGCTGTACTAGTTTCAAGCTTGTTAGCTATCGTCAGCCGTACTAAGAGTGGGAAATGAAATATCGTTTCATTTTTTCCGTTTATCGTTTTCGGTGCACCCGGCCGATTAACCCACTCGATATGCAAATTGGGCTACTCAGCCGTTAATATGCATAAGGTAAGTATATACGTTCAACAATCTGGCAGGAAGGTATACGTTGCTGACGATAGCTAACAAGCTTGAAACTAGTACAGCGTTCCTTTGTCAGTGTTGAACAAACGAGCAACGGTGGTTGCTAGACACTACGGCTTAATACGGGATGTTTGTTTACAAACACACCGAGCATTATAATAAATATTCGGTGAATCCATACGTGCATATATATATGTGTGCATGTATGTATATATATGTATACATACTACTGTACGTCGGTATGCATATATGTACATACTTATATTTAAGTAACAGCCGTACTAAGAGTGGGAAATGAAATATCGTTTCATTTTTTCCGATTATTATTATTATTATATATATAATTGTTTCTACTTTAGGCACAAGGCCAGCAATATCCAGTGCATTACTGGTACTTTATTTTATCGACCCCGTAAGGCAAAGTTAACCTCGGCGGGATTTGAACTCAGATCGTAAAGGGACGTAACTATGCTGGAAAGCATGGCGTCCGACCCTCTACCGATATTGCCAATCCACGTTTTGCCTTATCTTAAAAATCGTATATCGTTTTTATATAGTAAACTCAGTATCCTAAGTTCGGATTTAGAATGGTCATTGTATAACTAGAAATTTCTGAATTTGCGGTTTGAAATATCTTTTGGCTTTCAAAGCACTTAGATAACTTAAATGATCACATAAGTTGTACAGGTTATCTTCCTTTGTTTACATTCTTCGTAAATAATTTTCGTTCTATCCAAATGGATTAATAATCTATATTTAACATGATTTATGCAGTTTAATAATATACGAAAAATCCTTAAAGGGAAACTACATATATTAAGATGTAATTACAGAAGTAAAATCGAAATAATAATACTTTTAAGAGTAAATATAACTACTTATTAATCCTGTAAGTAAATGACAACCAATGAATTGAACTGTTTTTATAATTCAGATAATAATTCTTAACATTATATAAAATGCATATACTGATGGTGATATGCGCATACGTTGTAGTAAATATCCTTATACATATTTAATACGTGCTTTATAGATAAAAATGTTTTTGAATTTTGTAACAAAATAATAAATATAAGTAATTAAACTATACTTCTGATTATTATAGAAAATATATTTATATTGTTTAATTTTGATATAATATATTAGTATAATTAGCTTAAACAAAAGATATTTTTAAAAATGTCATGGTATTTAATTTGTCGCTTCTATTTGACTTAATATTTGAAAACAATGGTCACGCATCATGTCTCTTTCTTCCTTCTTTCTTTCTTTCCTTTTTGCAGTTATGTCTTTCTTCTTCTCTTCTCTCTCTCTCTCTCTCTCTCTTTCTTTCTTTCTTTCTTTCTTTCTTCCCTAACACCTATATTTATGCATTTAAATAGTTATGTATGCATGTGTTTATTTACTTCTTGCATTTTCTCATACTCACCCCCTCCTTATACTTATATCTCGCTCCACATCCTCTTCTTCATTTATTTAAGTTTATTATGTTATTATTTGTGGTATATAAATGTTGAGATTTGTTGTAATAAATCACTTCCAATACTGGAATTGAACCATCAAGACAGTTCAGGTATGTCATACATCAATTCATGTATTTTATCTGACGAGGAGGTACTGAAAAAACAGCACAGTACCTTCGAAATATATATAATAAAACATATATTTTGATTATGTGAATGTCTTCATTTATTAATATTTTGAATAATATATTTATATATATATGTATATATATCATCATTTCATTTTATGTCCGCTTTTCCCTGCTTGCAAGGGTATATATATAATATATATATATATATATATATATATATATATATATAAATGTATATGTATAAGAGGCTGGTGTAGATTGCTTATAGCAGTGTGTTAAGTGTTTTGTTTGAAAGCTACAACAATGTGAACTGAAGTATAAATGTTAAAATATGATAACAATGATGTTGTTGTCTTACTTTGTAGTTTTTTAGAGGTCCTTATATTTCAGGATATCAAAAGATTAATAGAAAAATCTAGTTTAGAGTGTATTTCTGTTACTCTTAATCTGCCATTTTTGAAATTTGAAAGAAGTTATTTCTATGTTTTCACTGTTGGAAAAAGTGAATGGATCAAATGGTATGTGATCCAAGCTGTGTTCCAATCTTAGGTATTATTGTATAATTTTTTCAAATGGAATGAAGTGTTGTACTGTGTATTTCTATGGTAGCCACTGGCTGTTGTTAACTTCTTGTTTATTGTTGATTTTGCCCTTCCTGGTGGGATATGACCAGTGCTCTTCCAGATTTATCAAGAGCAGATGTCCTTCCTGATGTTAACCCATTTAAACAGCTCTCACAGCATGTAGGGATATGGTGTATCTATTTTAAACCAACACACACATCATGTGTGTGTACATTGTCACCACTAGGCCTCTTCCTGAGCTATGTAAGTTTAACCGTAATTAGGCCATTACAAGCAGAGACATGGCCATAACTCAGTTACTGCAAGGACAACCATCTGAGACACCAGTATAACACAGAGACAAACATCAGACCCACCCGCATAGTACAGGAGCAACTATACGGTCCACCAGTATAGTACAGGGGAAAAATCTGCCGTTGTGTCTCTATTTTTTATTATTGGAGTTTTCACCTATGTACATGCTCAGCACTGGCTGCCATGCAGAGAAATATCATGAAAGACTTTGATGAACAGCAAAAAAGTGTGCGTGTAAGGGCAAGTATGTGTGTTTATGTATGTGTGCGCGTGAGTGTGTATGTATGTGCATGTGTCTGTGAGTGCATATGTGTGTTTGTGTATATATATATATATATATGCATGTGTATGTGTGTGTGTGTATATATATATATGTGTATATCTATGCATGTGTGTGTGTGCATGTGAATTTGTGTGTGGGGATGGATGTGCATGCTTGTTTATGTGTATGTGCATGTGTGTGTATGTGTATGTATAAAGTATGTGTGTGTGTATGTATGAGTGTATGTGTCTCTCTGTGTCTTGATCGAATAATCTACTCCTTTTCTTCCCTTGTATTTCTCTATATTAAAGACATCTACTAGCATTATAAGGAATAGTAAAATCCCCCTAGTTACAGCTGGTATCACAAATGTTCCTTAAATTATCGCAGAGATAAACTGATGAGTCCATAAAATGAGGCGTCTTAAGAATAATTTGGTGTTAATATTGTCTCTACCATATGTGTTTTAATTAGATACATTTCAACTTATTTCCACCTTGTAAGGTGATCATGCTGGTGACATGACAAAAAGTACCCAGTCAACCTGTAAGGAGGTCATGCTGGTGACATGACAAAAACATACCCAATATACTGTAAGGTGGTCATGCTGGTGACACAACAAAAATGCATCCAGCACACTGTAAGGTGGTCATGCTGGTGACATGACAAAAAAAGAACCCAGTTCTCACTGTAAGGTGGTCATGCTGGTGACACAACAAATAAGCACTCAGTCACCCATGTAAAGTGGCTGTTTTGGTAACACAATGAAAAGTATCCAGTCCATTCCTGCCAGATGGTTATTTTGGTGATACAATTAAAAGCACCTACCCAGGGGCATGCTGTAATGTGGTTGGTGTTAGGAAGGGCATGCAGCTGTAAAAACCAAGCTAAAACAGATCCATATGAGGAGCAAGACATGGTCACCTGGCCTGACTTGTATCATAATATGACAACCCACACTAACCCATGCAAGTATGGACAATGGATGTTAAATGATAAGGATGATGATGATGGTGTCTGTGTCAAATTTGTCTCTATCATATATGTTTTATCTAAGATACATTTCAATTTACTATGTTATCGACAAACACAGCACAACAATCAACTGAACTAATTCATGAATAAAAAAAATTCCATCAAAGTTCACCTTTCATGGTTATTATTATTTTTGTATACATCAGGTGAATGAAATGACACGCAAATGAACAATAAGTCTCATTTATTTATTCTGAGCAAATTTTCCCCTATCATAACAATCTATGTAACATTAGTTTGTATTATATATAAGTTGGTGTTAGATTTATTGTAACACTCACTGTTGTTATGAAATCATTTATATTTTGTTGTTCAGGTCTTAGAAATCAAATGCTTTTGTTATAGCTGCCATCGACAGGTTATGTCAATATCAAACTCTTAGCTGTCCTTTCTCCCCATCTTCTTCATGCTATGCATTTGTGGCCTTTTCTGTGTTTTTAACATACAAATATACACGCTAACCTTGTCATCTCCAAGAAAAGTATGAAAGTATGCTAGTATGCTAGTTGGAAGTCAAAACAATATTTTCTAATACAAACAACCAGTTACAGTCAATGGTGTTAACCTCATTTATCTTAACTCTTTAAATATGGAGGAGATAAAGGGTCGTACAGTGTTGATGATGAAGATAAAGTAGTATAATAACAACAACAACAATAATAATAATAATAATAATAATAATAATAATAATAATAATAATAATAATAATAATAATAAGAAGAACAACAACAACAAAGTGAGGGTGTGAGGGGGAGAAGACATTTTATATTTATTCTTCTTTTCATTCTATATGCCATATATGTTATAACTTTGAAGTTTTGCCTGAAATGTGTATCTTATTTTTAGCAAGAATTCTAAGAGACTTAGTTTTCACAAATGTCTACATTATTGATCATACGTCTAGCTGTCATTATGTGTATTGGTGAAAGTCGCCTCTGCTACTCAACATTGCTAATCCAACTAAAACAGTCTCTATAGGGTTAAAAGTCAACTCTACGAAAGGTTTCAAGCTGTCAGGTTTAGCGAAATTAATCAGGAATTAGTCTACAGGCTTCTATTTCTTGCTATAAAAATACTTGCAATGTAATCTCATGAAATAAATATGGCATTCACATAGTTCATATACACTACTATTATAATCATCATCACTATCATCATCATCATTTTATGTCCACCTTCCATTCCTGGCATGGCCTGGTGGGTCATCATGGTTTGTGACTATGGTGATCTGAGAGATATATCTTTCTCATACATTCCATATTTTGGCATGGTTTCTACAACTGGAAGCCCTTCGTAATACAAACCACTTTACAGCTTGTATAGGTGCATTTTATTGTGACACTGCACTACTACTTTACAGAGTGGACTAGCTCTTTCACCACATCTCACTCAACATCCTCCAAAGGTAAGACATGATATGATAGTGTTATATTGGCTCTTTCAGCACATCTCCCTTGCTATCTTCCCAAGGTGAAACATTAGATGCTAGTGTGATCAATTAATGTTTGTTTTTCTGTTTGTTTGTTTTTTTTATACAGTTTTGCTTTAGGTCCAACCAGCTTTTGGATTATTTAAGCTAAAGCTTAATATGTTGAAATTAGCTGATTTAAAATTGAAAAATTTCCTATCTATTAGTATGCTTGTATATTAATTGTTATATGTAATCACTGATAGCATTGAGAAAGCCTGATGTCCCTTGCAAACAGTAGTCCTAAATACTATACTACTAATAAAGAACAAAGCTGTATAGTTTATATGTCATTGTGAAATATGTGCTTATAGATATTTTGGGAAAGCTGGTGCAGTGCAAATTAGAAATAGAAATTGTTTACAGTTTTATCTTATATTTCATCATCATCATCATCATCATCATCATCATTCTACGTCCGCTTTTCCCTGCTTGCAAGGGTGGGACGATATTTCATTCATATATTTTACCAAAGGAAAGAAAATGGAGTGGGATGTTCCTAACCTCAAAATATGAAATGCAAGATAAAGTGTATAACTCAGAGATCAGAGAGTCACTCCAGGTAAAGTCACTACTTCTCCAAATTGAGAGATCACAGGTCCGATACCTTGGGCATGTGGTTAAAATGTCTCAGGAAAGAATCGCTGGACAGATTTTATGGACAAAACCAACTGGCAGAAGACCCAGAGATAGACCTTGAGCAAGATGGTTGGATAACATCTATGAGCTTGGCTGGTTATGCTTGAGGATGCAGCTGGATCAGTTGGAGATGGTTGCTTCTGACAGGACCTGCTGGAAGGAGTGTTTGAGGACTCTACCCCAATGACCCTTTCACGAATAAATGATCAAAGAATAAGATAAAAGTGTAAATTGATGTTTTGATTTATTTGTCTTGCTTTACCCTGCCCTAAGTTTCATTCTTGTATTTCTAATTTGCATTGTACTGGCTTTCCCAAAATAATTATAACCACTAATGAAGAAATAAATAGGAAAATAATGCATTTACGGACACAACATCATCATCATCACTGTTTTAATGTCTGCTTTCCACACTGGCATGAATTAGATGGGTTGTCACAGTTCAATATTAGATAGGTTGGAGTGACCTCATATTGCTAATTATGTTCCATATTTTGCATGGTTTCTATGGTTGATTGCCTTTCCTAACACCAACTACATTAAAGCATGTACTGCATGCATTTTATCATGGCACTAACAGCACTACTGCTTTGTAGAGTGAACTGGATATATTTCATCATGGCACCAGCAATATGTGAATTTTAAAAGACAATTAAGCCTTAATGACTTGGCTGTTTAAATTATGTCAAACTTTTGCTGCAGTTTCAAATAGTAACTTGATATAGATTATTCTCTGTGAAACATATTAATGTTGTGTATTAGCGATATAGTAATTTACTTTCTTAATGTTATATCAACACAGTCCAAATTTACCATTAGTGTACAAAGTAAGTCTGTTTGTACTGCACTCTAAGAATTTAAATTAATTATAAAACAATATAAAATAAAATAAAATCTCAGGATAAATAATGTGATTAATTGTTGTAAAAACAAATTTTTTAAAAGATTAAAAAATATAAAAATAATAATTTACAATGAAAAAAGTGAAATACGATTTGATATATTTGCAAACTGTCACCAGTTAGTAGAGGCGTAAATTTTGGTGTAATTCTGATAGGAGGAAGTGTGAGAATGTGTTGGTAGACTGACGAAAAAAGACAGCATTAGCCAAAGCGTTAAAGAGGACATGAAAAGAAGGAAAAAAATAGAGAATATAATGGAAATTTATTGGAGTAGAATAGCCTCCATTAATCCTTTCGTAATTTATGACTCATGCTCGAGAAATGATGCAAACCACAACATTGTTTTATAAAATTTAAATCGGAAATAGAAGAATAGAATAAACAAACAAACAAAAATTCACAATTCATAAAGAAATAAAAAAATAATGAATAATTAATAAAGTGAGACAAAAGAAAACATTAAACAAATGTTATACAGTTACTGTGATGAAAAAAAGAAAATTATTGCATAGTTTATAAAGTGTAATTTTATTAATAATTAATGTTAAAAGAAATGAAGGCATTGGAGTGACAGAAAGCGTTGTTTCTGCAGTAGAAAGAACTGTGTGATTAACAAGTTCGATTTATTAATATAGAGGTTCAGGTTCAATTTCACTAAATAGTAGCATCTTTTAATATAGTCTTGATGAGATTTCTATGAGTAAAATTTTGTAGGAGAAAATGTATATAGATCATCATAATCATAATCATCATCATCATTGTTTAATATCAGCTTTCCCTGCTGGCAAGGTTTGGATAGGTCATCAACAGACAAGGCTGGTACTCAAAGCAGATGTTTTTTTTTTCTTGTGATAAGTTGCGAAATAATGTTAGAGCAACAGTGAGGTGCTGCAAACATTCATGTGCATGCATGGTCTTTGGCAAGCTCACTGGATGAATTAGTTGCAGTAAAGTTGCCAGTGAGATACTGTACTATTTATTTATCATGTTTATATTTCACCCAATACTGCCAACAAGGATCCTGAGTTCCTGAATACCATGACAACTGTAGATGAGAAGAAAGTGTATGGATATGACTCAGAACCAAAGTTCAATCATCACAGTAAATGCATCCAACATCATGAAGGCCCCAAAATGTATGTGAGGTGCAGAGCAAAATCAAGGTGATGTTGACTGTTTTCTTTAACTAACATGGCATTGTGCATCACAAATATGCAACAGAAGGATGAACAACAAAGGAATACTCTCAAGAAGAGATACAGTCCAGTGCAAGAGACCACATATGTGGGCCTCACAGAACTGGCAGCTGTATGATGACAATTGTATTATTGTAGCTGATCCAAAGTTACTTGGCAAAGAAGCGCAATTTAGTAGACTATATTTCAAAGTACAAAACATGCATTGAAACCGTTAACTCTGAGTTAACTTAATATTCAATATATACACTCTGCTAGATCAATAATCGAGTTTATTATTGTCTCTGACCATTTTGATTCTGCTGGATGTTCATGTTAAGAAAGGGACTGAGCTGTCAACTGATCCCCATCTAGTTATCTGCAAATTGAGACTACCTAATGACAAAGAAGATCACAAAATTGGAAGGTTCAGGGCAGCCTACAAAATAAAGTGAGAAGCGTTGGTGGATAAGGAAGTCAGAACCAGGTATGCAGATAATATTGCATCCAAATTCAGAGAACTTCCTGATCAAACTGAGGACTTTGAGACAGAGTGGAGACTGTTCAGCTCAGCAGTTTCTGCTTCAGTTATTAAAGGCTTGGTGTGGTGCAGATGGCAGGAGGACTCCTTGGTTCAAAAGAGGTCAAAGATGCCCCCTGAGCAAAGAAGGAAGCCTACAAAGCTTGGCTTGGAAATAAATCCTCCTTCTTGCACTTGGGGTACAAGCAGGCATGAAGAATTGTAGCAGAGACAATAAAGGCATACAAAGTTAAGACTAGGAGGCTGAGTTTACAAGAGCAGTTAAAGAGCTCAAATGTGGCAAGGCTGCTGGGAAAGATGAAATCTGGCCTGAGATGTTAAAAGCCTTAAATAGAGAAGGTATTCTCTGGCAGACTCATGTGTGCTGGGTAACCTGGATCTCTGGCAAGGCACATTAGCAATGGAAATCAGGAGTGATAATCCCAATTACAAAGGGATCGCTTTGTTAAGCCTCTCTAGTAAAGTCTATGCTAAGTGTCTGGCAAAGAGATGCAGGGAGATTGTCAAGTCTAATCTAACTGTGGAAAAGTGTGATTTTTACCCCAGACACAGCACAACTATCCAAATATTCACACCTCAACAGGTGTTTGAGAAATCGTGGGAGTATTGCCAAGAGGTATAGTTTGTTTTGTAGACCTTGAAAAAGCATATGACCACATTCCTTGGGACCTGCTGAAGTATTTGCATTCAGATAAATTGTGCTAAATCGAGACCATTCAATATGGTAGTTAAACTCCATCAAGAGTGTGTACTGTCACCTCTCCTGTTCATTATTTTCATGAAGTGGATTGACATGTACAGCCGGGTTGGAAGTGTTATCATGATTGGCAGGTGTAAAATCAGTCGGATAGAATTTGCAGATGACACAGTGTTATTTAACTTGACAGGCAGTGATATCCAAATTGCCTTCTACATGTGAATGGAGTTCCACTGAAGCAGGTGGAGAAGTTGAAGTATCTCAGGACTGTGTTGATGAGAGATGGAAGAGAGGAGGCTGAATTAAGTGCAAGAATTGCAGGAGCTGGTGCAGTAATGCATCAGCTTCAGCATTCAGTAATCAGAAGGGAGGTAGACTTAAAAGCCAAACTCGCTATCTTCAATTTGGTATTTGTGCTAACACTTACCTGTCATGAATATTGGGTAATGACCAAAAGAATATGATCACGAATACAAGTGGTCAAAATGTGGTTGCTCTGAAGGGTCTTTGGAGTAACATTCCTTTATAGAGGGTGAGCTTGGAGATCAGAAATTCACTCCACATAGATTTGTTACTTCTCCGAATTGACAGATTACAGCTCTGATACTGTGTAGTTGGAATGTCTCAGGAAGGAATTTCTGGACAGATTTTATGGGAAAGACCAACCAGCAGGAGATCCAGGGGTAGACCACAAACAAGATGGTTAAATAACATCCATGAGCTTGGCTACTTTTGCTTGGGGATCCAGGCAAATCAGTTGGAGACAGTTGCTTCTCACATGAGCCACTAGAAAGATTGTTTGCAGATTCTGTTGTCATGACCCTCTCAGGAATAAGTGGGTGAAGAAGAAGAAATAAGATATAGCCTATGTATATTGCTGTTTTGACAGAGGCCTAACATCAGGTTCTGTGAAGGTTGAGAAAAATCAGTAAAAAAGTGAGTGATAGGAATTAGAATTTCATGCAGAAGAAGACATTAAGAGTTTTATAGCTTTTCTGAATTAAAAAGAAATATTTTCTGCCTACACATCTTCATAACCACACAATTAAGGTGCTGACTCTTTATATATGCATATTTATCTGTTGTGATACAAAACTCCCTTTGGTTATATGATACAAAACTGGTTATTTTAAAGGTTTTATATTTATTTTAAAATCTTTCATTAATTCTAAGTACAAATTTAATAATGAGGAATTTATTTCATTAAGTCCCATCAATATCTTGATAATTTTAAAAATAATTTAATAATCATAAGCAGTGTCTATGGTAATGAAAGGATTAAAGTGTTTATCTTTATCTTAAAATCTTTCATAATCAATTTATGTAAGAATCTTTCTTAAGTGATGTTCCAAACACATATGTAACAATTGTTTCTACTTTTGGCACAAGGCCAGCAATTACCCAATACATTGCTGGTACTTTATTTTATCAACTCCGTAAGGATGAAAGGCAAAGTTAACCATGGCGGGATTTGAACTCAGTCCGTAAAGGGATGTAACTGTGCTGCAAAGCATGGTGTCTGACCCTCTACGGATACTGCTAATCCCCCACAATAATGAGAGAGTTATAGTATTAAATTCTATTCAAATTTTTTATGTTAAAAATTATTTGAAAAACATAGGTGCTGTGTTTTAACAAATGATATTATAATGAAAGTGTTAAGATGTTTATATTTATCAAAAACATTCCATCATAAATTTTTGTAAGAACTTTTTAGTATGTTCCAAACATCAGCTTTATAATGGGAAAGTTAGATATGTTACTACATCCCTCCAAATTCTTGATTATTTACAAAATTATTTGAAAATCATAGACAGTGTATTATTAAAGGTAAATACAAATCTTTTATACTATCCAATGATATGTATAGATTTATATACTCTATTAAACATTGTAATTTAGCAATGGAATCTATGTGACATTATCATTCCTGCTACAAACATTATTAGACAGAAATAAGAAAAAGAAAGATGGAATCCTATTTTCTATGCAATGAACTATGGAATGTGTGATGTGTTATGTCAAGAATGCAACGATCTACTAAATAAAGTTGTTTTCTAAAACATGCAAAAGAAATGCGAAATTTGAAAGAATTATTGTGTCTCATTATAATTGAATATAATGAAGTACCATGTTATGTACCTTTAGACTGAAAACACAATTTTAACATATTTTGCTCCAATGTAACAATCTAATCATTTTCAATATAATGATTTCACAAACATAGGAGTAGAGTATTTTATTATTCGAAACAAAGGATTTTAATTAGATCACATCTACTTTTATATGGAAATACTAATGGACTTTTCTTTGTGTGCATTTTTGTATGAAATAAAGACTTTATATTATATTTTCTCACTAATGGACACACCATTGTGCTTGTATGTATGTAAATGGAACTGGCGTGAAAAGCATTATTCAATAATGAAAGCAGTCGCTGGTTTAAGGCAATTTTCTTCAGCATGTCAGAGATTGTTACTTACTTCCTATATATATATATAGAGAGAGAGAGGGAGATTGTTTAACACATTTCAATAAGGCTGACAGTACTAGAATTAAAAATCAAAATTAAATTCAAAACATTACGAAATATCTATGTATATATATATATATACATACATTCATACATAAACCTATAGACAGTGCAGGTGTGTGTGAGTACAGATACAATCGATATGTGTGGAAGTGATTGCATTACCAATGCCAAAATAGGAATATTAATATAATTTGGGAGGAACTTTTAGCGTGTTTATAAATTAACAGACAACGAAAGAAAATAAATCAAACAGGTTTCTTCTATGCAGATTCAGTGAAATGTGTCACCACTTGAAATTACAGAAAAGGAGAGAGGCTGAGAGAGAGAGAGGGAAGGAGAGAGAGAGAGATGGAGGGATAGAGAAAGATGGACAGAGAGAGTGCAAGAGAGGGAGGGGGTATACAGCAGTGTTTGTCAAGACTAGAAGTGAGAAGTAGCTTGATGTTGTAAATGCTATGTGTTTAAAATCACTGTTCATTCTATCACTTTTGTCTCTAATGTTCTTTGGATCGTAATTGGAGAGGTAAGTTGTATTTCATGATGACTATCACTATTATCATCAGTTAACCGCGAAGAGATTTGAACTCAGAACAAAAAGGGCCATAACTCTATGCTGCAAATCATGGTGGTAGAGCGTCAGACGCCATGATTTGCAGCATTGAGTTATGGCCCTTTTTGTTTTGAGTGCAAATCCTGCCGAGGTTAATTTTGCTTTTCATCCTAACGGGGTCGATAAAATAAAGTACCAGTAATGCACTGGGGTAATTGCTGGCCTTGTGCCAAAAGTAGAAACAATTATTATCATCATTTAACATTTACTTTCCCTGTCAGTAAGGATTGGATGGGTTTCACAGAATGAGTCAGTACTGAAGTGGGTCTTTTGACCTCCTAAGCAGTCCAGGAGCCTGCAACATGCTTACATATGGGCCCACACTCCACGAGTGCATTTTATTATGACATGAGCAATGGAGAGGTTATCATGTCTTCGATACACTCATGCACCACCACACACACACATATATATCTATGAAGTTGTGTAGCATAGTGGCTAGAGAGTTGGATTCACAAACATGAGGTTGTGAGTTTGATTCCTGAACTGGGTGATACATTGTGCCCTTAAGCAAGACACTTTATTTCACATTGTTCCAGTTAACTCAGCTGTAGGGGGTCTTTACCCTATGTATATATATATTTCCCTTGTCATCACATGAAATTCTATGTTTACTTGTCATAGCTTAATTGCTATAAGTTGCTGTTTTTTCTCATATCTTAGTCCATATAACAGCGCTTTGACATATGTCAGATGCTGTGACCCTGAGTGGACCAGCAGTACAATTGGTAGGGGTCAAAACTGCCAAAGTCTATCTCAATCGCTAATGACTCTAGAGTTCTGTATTTTTCGTTTGTTTTCTTTATTTTCAAAAAATGATTTTTTATGGTTTCCCTTAAAAAAAAAATTGCTTTTCATTTTGTCTTGTTTTCATTCATTGTCTTGTCCACTCTTTGTTCATTTTCCTATATATATATCATCATCATCATCATCATCGTTTAACATCCATTTTCCACGCTAACATATAATAGCACATTTGTTTGTCTGTTTGTCTTCTATGCACTTGAAAACCGGTGAGCCAATCATGTTCAAATGCTGCTGAAGAATAGAATTTCATTTGGAAGAAAGTCTCATAAAGCTATGGAAGAGCAGCTACAAAGGGAGAATGAAAGTGAAGAGCAGCAACAAGAAAGACTCCAAAAACAAAGAAAAACAACTGCAAAATATAGGCGAAATGAATCAGAAGAACAAAGATCAAAAAGGCTTGTTAAAGATAGGACAAGGAAAGCAACTATTCATCAAGAATTAGTTGTACAGCGCAAAACAGAGAAGATGAATGAGATGCACTAAAATTGTTCAGGCTTCCACAACAAAGAATAATAAGTGCACAGAATAGACAGGATGAATCAGAGGAAGAAAGATCAAAAAGGCTTGCTGCAGTTAGGGCAATGAAAGCAGCTAACTTCATTAAGACATCACTCTAGGAAAAGGTCAATCTGACGTAAAACTTGCAACTTCGTTTGTAACCAATGATGTAGACTAGTTCTACATTTTGGATAAATGCATTAGATGTTCAGAGAGTTGGAATGGCTCCGTGCAAAGATTTTCCTCATTTAAAAAATATTCAAGCACAGCCATCGCTTGATATTTGACATCTTCTTAAGTATCAAGAGATAGCATTACTCAGAATCGAGTTGCTGCCATCATATATATATATATGAGAAAGCTGAACTTCGTTTATAAAGTGAAACAAATAGAACAACAAATAAATACAAACAAAAAGCGATAGCAATGATTAACGTCTGATATTATATCAGACTTTGACCTCAAATATAGAGTTGAAGAAAAATCATATATCTTATAACATTTACTTTCTAACAAAATAGCAATGTATTCACACACACATATATATATATATATATATATACATTTATATATATATATACATATATATACATATATATATGTATGTGTATGTGTGTGTGTATATATAACATCAAAATCATGTAGACGAGGCGCCATAAAATCTTCTCTAGAGATAGAAAATAATAAATTCTATTCTAGTTTGCTTGTCTGTTACTGATGTTGTTGTTGTTGTTAAAGCTCACACCTATGTAGGTTTAGCTGGCATCCTATGACGTCATATCTCACAGGACATTTCTTAGTTGTTTTAATGATAGGAACTCAGACCTATCACACTCACTCTACCCATTTATATATACATATATATGATACTGTTGTTAAAGTTCACATCTATATAGGTTTAGCTGATCTTCTACTAGGTTGCATCGATTAAGATGTTCCTTGGGTGTTACAATGATAGAGCATCCTCTCCTACCATTATATATATATTACTATCTTCACCATCCTTTCATTCATAGAGATAAATGTTTTGTTGCAAACAGAGGTAGTAATTCCTAAACATTTTGAAATCTGTGCCTGTTGTAGCTGCTATGAAATCAGAGCCCCCTATTCCACTGATAATTATGTCACCAAGGTAACAGAAGCTATTGACTACTTCTATGAAGCCTTCCAGGACTGGAAAATGCTTATTTCACAAGGACCCCCTACAATTTTGTTAGTCTGCTTGTAATCTCACTACAGTTTTTGTGTATCCATATTTTACACTGTGTACATCATATAGACTTCCTACATACTCCTTTTCTATATATCAAGCATGACCACATTCCTGATGAACATGAGTCATTGGTGATATGTTGTACTACAGAACACTCATATCCTTTCATAAGTGGGATGAAATGAGGGATGGCTGTAAAATATAGACCAATGTAACAACACATAGGGTGCCACTCCTATCTGTTCATCTCACCTACTCACCCCTCCACACTTGAACCCCCCCTCCTCCAGTATAGTCTTTTCCCTCCCACCTAGTCTCTCTCATTCACATCCCTGGCTTTTACCCAAAAGCAGTTGCACCTTCAATCTAACTGCCAGAGGTTGTTGTCTCAATGTGTCTCTCCCTCTTTACAAGCTCACACTATTACCCAGCAATTGCTCCCCTCCCCCACTTCCAAATTTATTGCCAAAAATACTTCTCCTCCCACCTCCTTGCCCAACTATGCCAGCATGGGAAGCTCACAGCACACTACCACCAGACATCAATCATTTCCCCTAAGACTAGCCCTCCTGTCATGGGCTAGTAACGAGAAGCCTAAAACTCTTATCCCCACTCCCTACACTGTCCTCCCAGCTCAGCTAAGGACACAAGATCTTAGTATTGAAATATTGTAATAGTGGTTCCACAATAAAATTCACTCAGTCCACACTGGAATGTGGTAGGGTTTCTAATAATATAAAATGCACCCACCACCCTTTATAAAGATGTTGTGCTGATGACACAAAAAATAACCCAATTCAACTTGTCGTGTGGTAGTGGTGATGCTATGAGAAAGTGAACAAAGTACACAACCTGAAGTGTTTGGCATTAGAAAGCGCACCCAACAGCAGAAACCATGTCAAAATGGAATGTATGAACAAGACACCGTCATCTGACCTGCCTGTCTAATCTCAAAATGTGACAACCGTCTAACCCTTGCAAGTTCGTAAAATAGATGTAAAATGGTATATGAAGCAAAGTCTATTTGTTGAGGAAGAAAGATGAATATGGCAAGTACAACAATTCTGATTCATTATATATAGCTTTAGTAAAGTACCAGTAATGTACTGGGTGATTGGTGGCCTTGTGCCAAAAGTAGAAACAATTATATATAGCTTTGGGCAGTGGATTGGCAGTATCGGTAGAGGGTCGGACGCCATGCTTTGCAGCAAAGATTTACGGCCCATTATGGGCTGAGTTCAAATCCCGCCGAGGTTAACTTTGCCTTTCATCCTTACGGGGTCGATAAAATAAAGTACCAGTAATGTACTGGGTCATTGCTGGCCTTGTGCCAAAAGTAGAAACAATTATATATAGCTTTACTTCACCTCAGAGAATAAAAAAAATATGATTGCTTTGAATTGTAAATGCAATCAATGATTATAGTATTCAATAATGCCTTGGTGTTGTGTGAACAATCAATTTTTTTTACCTTGGGCTATTCCCTTAAAAAGTGACAAGTTGGTAGTCAAGCAGCAATGATGTTGCCATAGAAATAATTGTTTCTACTTTTGGCACAAGGCCAGCAATTATCCCAGTTTATTACTGGTACTTTATTTTATCAACTCTGTAAGGATGAAAGGCAAAGTTAACCTCGGCGGGATTTGAACTCAGATCATGCTGGAAAGCATGGCGTCCGACCCTCTACTGATACTGCCAATCCACCGCCTATTAGAAATAATAGTACTAAACCATATGTGACAAACTGTGTTGTCAAATAGATTACATACAAGAGAATGTCTTCCTAGGACCAACCAACAGAGTATTTATAATGAGTGCTAATTGTTTTACAGAAAACAGATGGCATTTAGAAAATGTCCTCCCTTTGTACAATTGATGCCATGAGCCCTTCACCAAATGGAAATTTATCTATAGTGATTTCTAAGAGGTCATATGTCAATCCTTTGGTGGTTGTGACCATCAAAGAAAACATTGTGAGAAATTATTTCTTTCGCTACATATATATATATCATCATCATCAACATCACCGTTTAACATCAATTTTTTCACACTACCATAGGTTAGATGAGTTATCCTGTTGTGTGTCAAGCCAAGTCAGATGACCATGTCTTGCCCATACAGAACTGTTTCTTGATAGGTTTCTATGGCTGGATGCCCTTCCTAAAGCCAATTATATATATATATATATATAGAGAGAGAGAGAGAGAGGGAGAGAGGGAGAGGGGGAGAGAGAGAGATACCTACACATTCATGCACACAGAAATGTATATTTCATGCTGTATTTTATTTTATTTTTGTTGCCTAGTATTTAATTGCTTTAAAACTTTGGGTAGGCTTAAAAGTGGTTTAACATAATCAATTTACACAGAATAACTGCATTTCTCTGTCTTGTTAGTTTGGAAGAATTTACATTGCATTTCTGAATAAGACGAAAGAAAAAAAACAGAAAAAAAAATTTGTTCTAATCTAAATATCAATATTAATTCTCCGTTAATTCCAGACAGTTACGATGCTAAGAACTTTATATATTGATTGTAAATATATTCTGGTGTTTTTGTTGTACTGGTTGATGCTGCCATGTTTTTTTTTTATAATATTACTAAAAGAGAAATATACTTATGAAATATTACACACACAAACATTAACATACCAACATTTGAATATTAGTGTAAATGGTCACATATACACACATAAATGCATGAATAGTTACACACACACACACTGATACACAAACACACACAAAGACATGGACACCCAGACAGACAGACAGACACACATACATACTCAGAAACGCACACAAACTGTGGCATTGAGTACATAAATACTAACATACACAAACCACAAACGCATACATATATTGTGTTCATATATGTATGTGTTCATGCATGTGTGTTGAGGTATATTTTAACATACTTATGCACACACACACACACACACACACACACACACACACACACACACACAGACACACAGACACACACACACACACACACACACACACACATACACACATATATATGATGGATATGTAAATATACATATATTTAGTAAAGTATGTGTTAGTTAATCACTGACAATAGTGTATGCCGGATAGAGCACTCTGCGAAGTACACAAGTGGGTCTGTTTACTCAAGAATATAATTATAATCATGAAGTACACATGAACAGATTAGAATATACTTCATTTATTCATAATCACTGTCATATATATTTTGATGAAAACTGTTATGCAACAGTTATGACCTCATCAGACACCTAGAAGCTGAACAGAAAAAATAGAAAAACATGAAGAAAAAATAATAAGAATGATAAAATAGAATAAAGTAAAGTAAAGTAAAAATGAGCTTAAAGATACATGACCAATAATTAAACAAGGAATACATCACAAATGGTATAGAAGTAGAAACAAAGGACAGAAAAAGAACAGAATAAAAGAAGAAAAAAGAAGAACAAAAAGGTGGGATGGGCGAAAAGTACACCTGTCCCTGAAGCTCGTCAGTGCTGCTCCTATGTATATATATATATATTGAGTTGGAGGTAGATTTTTCACCAGGCATTTATTGTCAAGCAAGGTTTCTGCAGTTACATAATTTGGTGCTGACACCTGTGTATAGACTGTGGGGTGTCCAATGGGTAGTTTGGAGTGGTTGGTCACTGTGACTTGCATATGATCCTTAATGTGATTAGGGTTATCGCCATCTGGAATATATTGGGTTCCTCCAGAATTAGTCAGCACCTATCTAAATTCTAATATCCTAAGCCTATTATTATTGATGATAGCTATGTGCTGGGCTAAGCTACGCATAGTGGAGTATGAGTGGTTCACTGTGTGTCTATTAAAAATCTTATGGTACCTATGGGTCCTCAGAAAGCATTTATCTGGTGCCCCAAAGAGTAAACTAACCTGGGTGGTCTGTAGTCCCACAGAGTATGGTGGATTGTACCACACTTTTCTTCCATATCTAGTTCTGCTACTAGATGTTTGGGTTGGGGTCATATCAGATTTACGAGGTGCTCTCCTGCCTCAAGCAAAGTGTGTCTGTTTTCTCACAGCATGGTGATGTTCCTATATACTGTCACGTCTCTGTGGGTAGGGCATTACTAGCCAGTAACCATTTTTCCATACTGGAGCATTTCACTGTCTGCTCTAATTCATGTCCTGTGGTCAAGGATGCACAGGCCAGGGCAGTTTGCAGTGGCATTATTCCTATCATAGGCATTGCGTTTATTCAATCCATGCTGGGGGAGGGGGGTGCATGTGCAGTTCCCACAAGCATAATGGTGCTAGATCCTAGAGCTAAGTCATTTTTAGGTTTTGAGAATGTTGGTGCTGTGGCCTCCACCCTCCAAGACTGGCTTTTGAATGCCCTTGGAGGGTACCACTATTGTTACACACTGGGGTTATAACTAATACTCTGACCATAGACTGCCTTATCTAAAGCTTCATTGTAGTAATCTGCATTATCATTGAAGATTTCTTGGCTGGCAGATAAATTGGAAATTCTGATTTCAACCTCAACCCCAACCCAACCATCTAGCAATAAAACTAGACTTCTCCACCTGCCCATTCTTCGAAAAGAGTGCAAGATTTTTTAAGAGGGAATTGCCCATGTTTGTCCCTAGAAGATATCTAGCCCTTTAACCCTATGGTATTTAAATTACTCTGTATTTACTATTGTATTTTCACAGTAAAGGCTTTATTGCATATATCTCACATAATATCGAATCTATGAGATTTTGATATTATTTATTTTATAACAATACCTTAACATCAGTATGAATGGCTAGATACAGCCTGTTTGAACAGAAAGAGAGGAGAGAATTCTGGCCGGATATGGCCGGTTTAAATCCTAAAGGGTTAACTTGCCAGATTTGAATCTGTGTGATTTTTTGTTGTGGAGCACAGTTGAAGCAATATCCAACACAACTTCACACAACTGTGTGTCTTCACTGAAGGTTTCGATCAAGTGAGCATTCAATAAAATGAAAAGTGAAGAAATAATTAAGGCATATAGATCATCTTGTAAACGGATTGAACTAGAAAAGAAAGAAAATGGCAGTAATATTGAACTGAAATAAGTGCTCCACAATAAATTGGCATAAGCATGACATTTGCAGTGTTTGACTCATCTGAGTTTTACCAATTAGAATAAAGATATTTAAATGGTCCCAATTTACAAGGTACACCCTGTATATATATCATCATCATCACCGTTTTATGTCCATTCTTCCACGCTAGCATGGGTTAGATAGGTTGACGTGTTGTGGGCAGTGCCAGGTCGAGTGTCCTTGTCTTGCTCATACAGGAACTGATTTAGGCTTGATTTCTACAGCTGGATGCCCTTCCTAACACCAACCTCATTTACAGTGAATACTGGGTGCTTTTTTACTGTGGCACCTACACGACTATATATATATATGTGTGTGTGTGTGTGTGTGTGTGTGTGTGTGTGTGTGTGTGTGTGTGTGTGTGTGTGTGTGTGTGTGTGTATAACCATCATGCCCCCACCCCTACCATATTGACAACATGCCTCACACTACTACATCCCCAGTGCTGAAAGGGCTATACAGTTGGGTCCATGACCAACAACTTCCCTAGTGATGGTGTCACGAAAATGCACCTGGTACACTTCGGAAGAGTGGTTGGTGTCAGAAAGGGCACCCCACTGTAGAAACCATGCTTAAAAAGGTTGAGAAGACCCTTTAGTTATCTCAAAGACACAACAGCCTCTCTAATGTTGGTGATCAACATGATAGACAAATCCAGTACATGCAGTAAAGTGGTTGGAGACAGAAAGGGGATCCAGCCACAGAACACTTGCCAAAAAAGGGTTGAGAGGACCCTTCAGTTTGTGTCAAAAGACATGACAACTTGTCCTCTGCACTTGAAATGACTGTATGTATTTAAGCAAGATACAAACCCCTTAGCCTGTCTAGGAGGTCTGGAGTCATGCTTCACTACAGACTTGATCTGCGTAGACCCATCTAATCCTTTCTAGCAAAGAAAATGGATATTAAATGATGATGATAATATGTAAATACATATATATATCATCATCACATCAACATCATCACTGTTTTACGTCCGTTCTTCCATGCTAGCATGGGTTAGACGGGTTGTCCTGTTGTGGGCAGTGTCTGGTCGGCTGACCATGCCTTGCTCATTCAGGAACTGATTTTGGCTTGATTTCTACAGCTGGATGCCCTTCCTAACACCAACCTCATTTACAGTGAGTGTTTGGTGCTTTTCCGTGGCGCCTACACGTCCACTTTACAGTGTGGGCTGGGGGATTTTTTGCCGTAGCACCTCCACGACCACCTTGCAGTGGGAGGGTGTGGGGGCATATTGTCTATATGCTTCAGCTTGTACCCATGAAAGGTTGGGTACTCTGTATTACTGCGTGACACCAGAGGTCATGGTCGTGTGTCATCGCCTTTGAGAGGTGTAATTGGGTAAGGTCGGCTTTTATAACCTCATCCCAGGTCTTCTTGGGTCTCCCCACTCCGTGGTTTCCATTGACTTCTAGTGCCCTGCACCTTTTTATGCAGCTGTCATCCTTCATACGCATCACATGTCCATACCAACACAACCGCCTCTCCTGCACACAGCATTTGATTCCTCTCATGCTTAGTCTCTCTCTCAATTCATTTATGCTCTGTCGTTCGCGTATATTACTATTACACATCCATTGGAGCATGCAGGCTTCGTTTCTTTCTAATCTACGTAAGTCTTCCACCTTCAGCGCCCAGGTCTCACTACCATGTAACATTGCTGTTCGGATACACGCATCATACAGTCTGCCTTTCATTTTGAGGGAGAAGCCTATTGCAGCTAGCAGTGACAGTAGTCCCCTGAACTTCTTACATCCCGTTCTTACCCTAGTTATTGTACTTTCTGAACACCCACCTCCGCTGCTAATTCGGTCACCTAGGTAGCAGAAGCTGTCTACTGTTTCTACAGAACCCTCCCAGAGATTTGTGGTACTTGTTTCCTGTGGCTGTTTGCTGCTTGCTGTTTCAGCCCAGCTGCTGCATGTGAAGCCTACATTCTTAATTAAGCTTCCTGAGATCCTGCTACATCTCTTGTGTACCCATTGTTTGCATTTGGGGCAGAGAATGGAGTTCCTACCTACACCTTTCCTACATACTGAGCAAGGCCATTTCCCTGAGGGTATCTGGGTTCTGTTTTCTCGTCTACTTACAAGGACCTTAGTCTTTGTCATGTTGACTTTGAGACCCTTTCTTTCTAGTCCATGCTTCCAAGTTTGGAATTTCTTCTCTAGTTCTACCATAGATTCAGCTATAAGTGCGAGATCATCAGCATACAGGAGTTCCCATGGGCATCCGGTCTTAAACTCCTCCGTTATTGCCTGCAGGACTATGATGAACAAGAGAGGGCTAAGAACAGAGCCCTGGTGGACACCAACCTGTACGCTAAATTCCCCACTATACTCATTGCTAATCCTAACTTTGCTGACTGCTCCCCTATACATGGCTTGTACAGCTTTCACAAGCCATTCATCTACTCCTAGTTTTCTAAGAGCCCACCAGATTACAGCACGTGGAACTCTGTCAAAGGCTTTCTCGAGGTCGACGAATGCCAGGTAGAGTGGCTTACTTTTAGCTTGGTACTTTTCCTGTAACTGCCTCACAAGGAAGAGGGCATCAGTGGTGCCTCTTCCTGGTCCAAACCCAAATTGCATCTCATCTAGTTTCACTCGGTCCCTAATCAACTGTGCTATAACTCTTTCTGTTACTTTCATGACCTGGTCCATCAGCTTTATACCTCTATAGTTTCCTCTATCTAGTGCATCACCCTTACCTTTGTAGCAGTTGACAATGATGCTACTGCACCAATCTTTTGGTATGACACCGTCTAGTATTACCTGGTTAACAATATGTGTGGTTATAGTGTGACCTACGGACCCAGATGCCTTCAGCATCTTGGCGGCTATACCCGATGGACCGGTTGTCTTTGCCATCTTCATATCTTTGATTGCCTTACTTACTATGCTGCTGCTGACTTGTACTGCTGGCCCCTCTATAGGGTCTACTTGGGGTACGGTCTCTTCTTCCCATGCATTCTCCTCATTTAGTAATCTATCATAATGGCTCTTCGATGCATCTTTCTTCTCAGCACTTCTCCAATGACATCACAATTCTCACTGACACACTGCCTCACAATCTTG
This sequence comes from Eledone cirrhosa, assembly GCA_964016885.1. Classification (NCBI taxonomy): domain Eukaryota; kingdom Metazoa; phylum Mollusca; class Cephalopoda; order Octopoda; family Eledonidae; genus Eledone; species Eledone cirrhosa. The sequence goes on from OZ024742.1 coordinate 253,806,958, forward strand.
AACACCTCCGGTTTCTGGTCCTCATGTTGCAAAACATGCTTGAATTTTCTATCCTCTGCTTCCCTCCTAGCTAAGTATACTTGTCACCTAGCTTCCCTGTTGGTCTCTATGCAATGTACCCTGCTTCCCCCATTCTTCCATTCTTTCCATGCCTGTCTCTTGGCCTTAACTGCCTCATCTACCTTATTGTTCCACCACCAAGTCACTCTCCTCCTGCTTGTTGTCTTACTCCAGCCACAGACCTCATCTGTTGCCTCTAGTAAGTTATTTTTTAGGAACTCCCAGTGCTCTTCTACATTGAATGTCTCTATCTGTTCTTCTTTACTGTCGTAGGCGTTGAGTAAAATATCTTTAAATCTGTTACTGGCTGAGGGGTCTTTCAGCTTCCAGATCTTTCTTCTCCAGGTTGGCCTCTGTTTCCAGGTTCGCCTAGTTCTGACCGTGAGGTTGCTGACAACTAAGCTATGTTGGGAGGTACATTCCTCACTTTGGTAGGCTTTCGTGTGTTTACGACCATCCATCTGTCACGTCCTCTGATGAGGATAAAATCTATCTGACTAGAATGCCCCCCCTGATCTATAGGTGATCAGATACATTACTTTATTATATATATATATATATATATATATATATATATATATATATATGAAAGTAAGTCCATAGAATCATTTGATAAAATATATACAGTATTTCTCCTCCCAATCAGCATAATGAACCACACAAAAAAAATCAATTAAACGAGGCTATAAGTTTAAAATGTACCTATGAAGAAACAATAGATAAATAAATGATAGCTATTTTATCCGTGATCAACAGCCACAGAAGATTTACTTAGTATTTCTAATAGCCCGTAGAAATTGATTAGACATATAGTCAACCATACACAATTAGGTATAAAATCAAAGTTAGAAGAAAAAATGTACATAAACATACCAAAATTATGTTTCTACCCCAAGAGGTTTCATTCGCTTTTGGGAAATATCCGATCATGGATAAATTCACGAGTTTCGAAATCATCAGGAAACAAACTCAATTGGACAAAGATTTTTCTTAAATGATCCCCGCCAGAAACGAATTCAAAATGGCTAAGAATTGTCACACGGCCAGTGGTCAAGTCAGAGTAACACTTTAGGCAGTATTCAGCTGCGCTTTCTAGCAACCAGCCTACTCGCCGTCAGGCACCAATCACAAGCTTTGTGACTTGACCACTGGCTATGTGACAATTCTTAGCCATTTTGAATTCGTTTCTGGCGGGATCATTTAAGAAAAATCTTTGTCCAATTGAGTTTGTTTCCTGATGATTTCGAAACTCGTGAATTTATTCATGATCGGATATTTCCCAAAAGCGAATGAAACTTCTTGGGGTAGAAACATAATTTTGGTATGTTTATGTACATTTTTTCTTCTAACTTTGATTTTGTACCTAATTGTGTATGTCTAATCAATTTCTACGGGCTATTAGAAATACTAGGTAAATCTTCTGTGGCTGTTGATCACGGATAAAATAGCTATCATTTATTTATCGATTGTTTCTTCATAGGTACATTTTAAACTTATAGCCTCGTTTAATTGATTTTTTTGTGTGGTTCATTATGCTGATTGGGAGGAGAAATACTGTATATATTTTATCAAATGATTCTATGGACTTACTTTCTTATATATTGCTCTGATTGTTGATTATTTAATTAATTAATTCGTCATTGAGCCACACCGTGAATGGTTGCCAAAAACACATATATATATATATCTATGGATCTGTCTAGTTTATGTATATGTAAACTATATATTTTATATATATATATATTGTATATATATATTATGTTAGGTCGCACTTGAGCACTACTGGTAACAGGTTGCTCAATACAACCTGTTACATATGATGACTAAACCAGCACCCCCCCCCCTAGACTTTGCTTCACAAAGTTGGTAATTTTTGGACATCCACAGGATGAAAAAGAAAACCTGTCAAAGGGCAGACTGAGAGTCAACAGCTATCCAATAGTAAGTAAATATGTATATATATTTTGCGAGTGTATGTGTTGTGTGTGTAAAATAATAGATTATTTAATTACATTTTGTTTTTCCATTTTATATACATATATATGAAAAAACAAAATGTAATTAAATAATGTATTGTTTTACACACACACACATATACACTCACAAAATAGGATCTAGCTGTTGAAATGGCCAGAGCTCATCCCTCTTTTCATATATATATATAACTAACAACTAGTTACCACTGTACATGATTGAATACAATAAATGCAATCTGAGTTTTTCGAATATCAATAACAATATTCGATTCGTTAGCAATTATGCAAACAGCCTCTTTTAAGCCATGTCAGTAGAATGAGATGTTGCATAATTGCAAACGAATCCAATATTATTATTAATATTAAAAAAACTCAGATTAGATTTATTGTATTCAGCGATGTAGAACGATAACTATTTGTTAGTTATTTGAATATGGCAAAGCCGGCCATTAATCGTTTGTATACATGAAACTGACTGGCCTATCTGTTGATATGCAAATGTGGCTGATCAGTGGATCTGCTTATACGATCAGCCAGTCTGCTAATATGCAAATCAGTCTGATCAGTCACTGTATATTTTAGAAAATATGATATAATTTCATTAGCTTTGACAGTTGGGAGATGAACAGTAAACTGCACTGATGAAGGGTAATCATCCAGAAATATTAGTGTCTGCAGTTCTGTTTACATGCCAACACAAGAGCAAGAATGAGGGGCTCATTCTACTGACATGGCTTAAAAGAGGCTATTTGCATAATTGCAAACGAATCAAATATTATTATTAATATTCGAAAAACTCAGATTACATTTATATATATATGTGGTTGATGAAGTTGAGTGGTCGTGCAGGTGTCATGGCAAAAAAGCACCCACCACTCACTGTAAAATGAGGTTGGTGTTAGGAAGGGCATCCAGCTGTAGAAATCAAGCCAGAATCAGTTCCCGTCCCACCCTTGCAAGCAGGGAAAAAGCGGACGTAAAATGAAATGATGATGATGATGATGATGATGATATATATATATATATATATATGTAATTTTTCCTTCTATAACCCTACACAACTAAATAAAGCAAGCCTAAACTAGCCCAAAACACACCACACGAAATACAATTACCCATTTATATAGTGTTTAGCCTAGGGACACAATGTGCAGCAGAGGATGAAAGTCATGGCCTTATGGCTGACCTTGTGACCTGCACACACAAACCACTAAGCCACACATCATCTTTGCCATAGTAGAGTATTATATATTTTCATAGAAGACATAGTAGAGCATTTTATACTGCTATATAATGACTATATAATGACAAATTCAACATTGTTTCACTACATTCATTCAAATTCTGCTGATTTTTAAACTTAATGTTTCAACTTAGCAGTTGATGAACTTTTAACGTCAAGAAGATGAAAAAAAAAGACATTCTTGAAAAGTACAAAACAGCAACAAACTCTATTGTAAGGGAATAACTCAAATTGTTACATAATAACTTTACAATCATACACACAGAGCATCATTTTTAGCATGATCTACTGTATCAGATTAAGTAGTAAAATCTTACTTTAATTCTACAAACCTGCCTACTAGTAAAGATACTATAAACATTTCAATTAACAAACCCACTTTTAGACATTTTCTGCTAAATCATTACAGGATTTGAAGAGTTAAAAAAGCTGAAAGTAGTGATGATATTGTTATCAACTTCATCAAATATCCCACATAAAACCATCTGTCGATTCATGCCAAACTACTAAATTCCTATTCCTATTACATGTATTTCTACATTTGCACAACCCAGGCATTGGTGTGTTTTTAAGGCGTTTGCTTCACAGTCAAGTGGTTCTGGGTTTAGTCCTTGGCATGACATCTTCAGTAAACTCAGGTTGACCAATATTGTGAGAAACTGCATAAATCTGTTGGATATATCATCATTTCATCATTTCATTTTACGTCCGCTTTTTCCCTGCTTGCAAGGGTGGGACGGGAACTGATTCTGGCTTGATTTCTACAGCTGGATGCCCTTCCTAACACCAACCTCATTTACAGTGAGTGCTGGGTGCTTTTTTGCCGTGGCACCTACACGACTACTTTGCAGTGGAATGATAGGGAACCTAGTCCCTATCATCTCATTTCTACAGCTGAGTAAACTGGAGCAATGTGAAATAAAGTGTCTTGCTCAAGGAAACAACACATCAACCGGTCTGAGAATTGAACTCACAACCTTTCAATTGCAAGGCCAATGCTCTAACCACTAAGCCATAGATAGATATGGATATATAATTAGAGTATGTGTTAGTTTATCACTGACACTTTAATAAACAGGGTAGAGCACAAGTCAACAGGTTCTAATTCACTTTGTGTGTGTGTTGTGTGTGTGTATTTAGAATTAAGGTGTTCACTCTAACATAGCTGTATAAACTGAAGGCTTTCAAAATGTTTATTCATTAACATAACGCATATTGCTAGATACACTAAATACCCATACTTATATATATATGTGTGTGGGATTACCTTTGTGTCTGGGTTTATATCCTGAAACTTAGTAGTTTGACATAGAAGAGATCAATAAAATGAGTAGCTGTCTTGAACAATATGTACGTGGGTTTGATATAATCAACTAAAATCGAAGTGGTGCCCCAGCATGGCATCGGGCTAATGACTGAAACCTGTAAAAGTATAAAAGAAAATAATTATTCTTAACTCTTTGATGTACTGGTGACTCATCCAGGGAGTATTTTTCTACTCTTATTCACTTAACACTAATGAAAGTGGAATAAAATCCAGCCTGAGTAATCTTTGGACTTGGGTCAGACGTAAACCTTTTATTACATATAATTTCATGGTCATAGAATCATGTTAATAATTACTTAACCTTGACAGCTGTTGTAGTTAGCAGCCCCTACACTATCACTGCTGACTATAGAATTTTCTGATAAGAGCCCATAAGATCAACCTTCTCAATCTGCTAAACATTGAAGGTCACATTTGATAATCTAGCACAAGATAGGTTATATTTGAGAAAATAATAGATGAGGGAATTTCAGATGAAGGCCTTGTTGAAAAGAGCTCTTCAAAACAGCACCAACAAAAAACAGCAACACAAACAATACCAATAACATCAACAAAACCATCAACAACTAAATCTGATACCTATCAGGGGAATCTATATCAATATCTATAAGATGATGACAGATGAAATGATCGTTGAATATAATTCCAATCCATTGAACGTAATATTTTCAGAAAATACCACTCATCTCTCTCAACCTCTATGTAAACAGGAAAATATAGAGTAAAGTACTTTTGTCTGGGGACACAATAAAACTCTCACCGAAGATACTATCTCACAATCACATCAGATGGTTGTCCAATATTTAATCAATTTCGCTATTTTCTCCCTAGATTTCATTAAAGTTACTTTTCTTGATATGAATATTGATTTCCCATCATAGATTTTCATATGATAACTAAAATTTGTGCATTTGTTTTTGGAGGTTTCTCAAACTATACTGTTATTAATATGATTTTCAGAAAAAGACTTGATCTCCTGTAAAGAATCAGTATAACATTGGAATAAAACATGCAAGTATATATATATATATATGTGTGTGTGCCAAAATGTCTGCACAAAAGAATGGCTATGCAAACAATTATGACAGAACAAATATAACTTCATCTTCACTCATCAGCCGTCAAATTGGAATGGACAGTGTGATTTCAACTTGATTACAGATGGTATCAATGGTCCAATCCAGGAAGTCAGAAGATACAGCAAAACTCCCCTACCATCTGGAAGAGATGTATATAAAACAATACAAAACAAAATGGTAGATGTATGTAAAGTACACAGAGGAACAGATCAGGATGTACCTAAGTGAATAGAATGTTTCTCGTGAGGCAACAGAGTAAAATAAACTGTAAAATAAGGCAGCAAAATGTAATAAATATTAAACAATGAAAACAGGAAAAGAGCTTTATGACTAAAACAGTACTGCCTATAATGAGTGCAGGATATATACCCCCTATTGACCATTATACCCCTTCTCCTCCTACTCCACTCCTAACCTCTAACGACCCCTACCCCCACCCACACTACTTCCTTCTCTGACCACTTGCCTATCCAGATACACTTAACATTCTCTGACACCCACATTTCTCCATCAGTCCAGTTTACTACTATGATAAATTCGACTAAAGCTAGTGACCTATTTTTACACACCCTACAAATATTACTACATCCTTGTAAAGCTTTGCTGAATACACAAGCCAAGATCACTTGGTGCCATGGTCAGGATTTTACATCTCTCTTTCTCTCTCTCTCGCTCTCTCTTTATATATATATATAAATATGAATTTAAAGGGACAAGGTTATGTGGTTACTAATAACGAATGTAAAGAATAAAGGAATCACAAACATAAGAATAGATATTTACCCTCTTCAGTTGTCTGCTGTGGGTCTCGGATGTTTCAATGCATTAAGGACAATACATCTATCTGCAGTGCGATAATAGCTTAGAAAGTTATTATGGAAAGAAAAGACGAAAAAGAGACGATAGTGAAGATAGAGAGAAAAAAATGGAAGGGAAAGAAAGAACAGAAAAAAAAAGAAAAAAGACATACCGATAGAGAGGGGGAGACACAGGACAGTGGCACATGTATGTAGAGTAACCAAGAAGAAAGAGAAGGAAATTAAAAAAGGCAGCTAGCTTTAAGCCTAGAGACCTCTCCCCTTGGTCACTCTACACACATGTGCCACTGTCGTGTGTCTCCTCCTCTCTATCGTTAGGTCTTTTTTCTTTTTTTCCTCCTCTTTCTTTCTCTCTTTGCTATCGTCTCCTTTTCGTCTTTTCATTCCCTAATAACTTTCTAAGTTATTATCGCACTGTGGATAGCTGTATTGTCTTTAATGTGTCAAAATATCTGAGACCCGCAGCAGACAACTGAAGGGGGTAAATATCAATCTCTATGTTTGTGTTTCTTTTATTTTGTCTGTGTGTATATATATATATAAATATATATATATATATATATACACACACACACACACACACACACATATATATATATATATATATATATATATATATATATATATATATATATATATATATAGGAAGGAGTAGGACCCCGACGGCTGAGCTCAAGCCGTTTCTAGTCCAGAATTAGCCGTCGAAACGGCTTGAGCTCAGCCGTCGGTGTCCTACTCGTTCCTATTACCCACTCTACTACCCTAAGTATTGAGTACTTTGGTGCGTTATGGTCCACCTGGTTCCTTACCACATTTCCTTCGTTATATATATATATATATATATATATGTATAGATGGTGGCTGCAAACTCTTCTAAGAATATTGCAATTGCTTGTCAGATTACAGGAAATGGTCAACCTTTAGGCTACAGCGAGCCACACGAACCTGTAACATATCCTGAACAATCAATGCCTGTTCTTTGACGGTTTTGTAAGTGTTGAAAGGCCTTGCACTCGACCAACCCCACTCCCTGAGCATCAAAAACGCTATCCAAAAAGGAGAACTGGTCAATATCATTGGATGCTTCAGTGTTTCTCTCTCTTAGAAAGGTGTAGTGACAACAACTGGGGGCATTTCACTCCCAGGAAAAAAAAAGTACTATTTGGATGGACGTTGGCTCTGCTGAGTTCCTCTGCCCTTCGCCAGATCTTGTATTTCATCCCGCGGGGTGTCCAAATATCATCCTCTTCACCAAGCAAGCTTGATGGGGTTGCCAGTTTAGTCGCTGACGACCCGACCATGAGACAGGTTGTACTGGGTTACATGTTATCACTAGCACTCGAGAGTGACCTGTATGTATATATATATATATATATATATATGTACAATATATACTTGAATATGAGACGATTCCCTATTTTATGTTTGAGAAATAGGAAAAAGTCCTAACCCTGTTTACAAGCTGAATTAAGTTATCAACAGATTATGTTTAGATGGTGCAGTTTTGAAATTCTAATAAATGGAGAATATATTTATGAAGCTTTAAACTTTTTATATCTAAAATGTTTTAAGTGCCATTTAGAATATAAGTTTTGTTATTGCATAAGGATTTTTTTGACCAATTTCTTATCGTTTTGAAGGCTATATTCATTCAAAACATAAAAAAAAAACACTACGTAATACGAATTTCATGTCGAAAGTAAACCTGATGTAATATGCACCTTCAAAGTGAAACCAGTGTAATGTTAACCTTGTAGCCAAAAATATTTTTGCCCATTTATGTAGAATTTTGAAGTTCATGAAAATTGGTAAAATATTGACCTCGAATATGAGTTGACTACCCCATTTTAACATTGATTATTTTGTCACATATTTCTCAGCATATATATGAATATACAAAGTGTGTGTGTATGTGTATATATGCCCATTTCTTCTGCAATAATCCTAACGATATTTTCCCATAATTGCTTGCACAACTTCTACATTTGGATCATTTGTTGACAGGATTGGCCTTTCAGAATTAGATTTGTCTTCAACATTGTCTTGGCCCTCTTTGAAAGCTTTATGCCAATAAAAAAACTTATTTCTCGATAGAGTGGCATCTCCATAAGCTTGTTTTAAATAATTAAATATTTTGGCGGCAGATTTATTGAGTTTCACACAAAACTGTATTGTGTACTGTTTTCCTGCAGTATAAACACCTCTGTGCACAACATCATCATCACCGTTTTACGTCCGTTCTTTCATGCTAGCATGGGTTAGACGGGTTGTCCTGTTGTGGGCAGTGTCTGGTCGGCTGACCATGCCTTGCTCATACAGGAACTGATTTTGGCTTGATTTCTACAGCTGGATGCCCTTCCTAACACCAACCTCATTTACAGTGAGTGCTGGGTGCTTTTTCGTGGCGCCTACACGTCCACTTTACAGTGTGGGCTGGGTGCTTTTTTGCCGTGGCACCTCCACGACCACCTTGCAGTGGGAGGGTGTGGGGCTTATTGTCTATATGCTTCAGCTTGTACCCATGGGAGGTCGGGTACTCTGTATTACTGCGTGACGCCAGAGGTCACGGTCGTCTGTCATCGCCTTTGAGAGGTGTAATTGGGTAAGGTCGGCTTTTATCACCTCATCCCAGGTTTTCTTGGGTCTCCCCACTCCGCGGTTTCCATTGACTTCTAGTACTCTGCACCTTTTTATGCAGCTGTCATCCTTCATACGCATCACATGTCCATACCAACGCAACCGCCTCTCCTGCACACAACATTTACAGCACAAACAGCAATAACTCACTACTGGTTCAATCGATCATCTTGAAACGTGCACATACAGCCAATACCATAACCAACATCTAGGTGCTCTATTACTATGTCATATACTGGTTCAATCGATCATGTTGAAACGTGCACATACAGCCAAGCTCATAACCAACATCTAGGTGCTCCATTACTATGTCAGATGGAGGAAAATAAGTTCACCTTTATCAATGCTACATAGGCTGCAAGATCTGCAAATCTCAAAGAAGTCTAAAGATATATTTCAAGGTTCATCAAGAGATATAGGCTATCCAAGTTGCACCAATTTATGTGGAGAGCTTTTCAAAAGTATGTTTAGTCTAAAAAGTCACATAAGATCTCCCAGAACTGAATATCATATACATTGGAATGGTCAGGCTTTGCATTGAGCAGACAACCTGTATATATGATTATATACATATATATATAGAGAGAGAGAGATAGATAGATAGATGTGTGTGTGTATATATATATACATATATCATCATCATCATCATCATCATCATCATCTTTTAACGTCTATCTTCCACGCTAGATGGGTTTAAATAGGAATTGTCCAACGTGAGGCAAGATTGGTTGTCTTGCTCGTATAGGACTATCTGGTCGGTTTACGACGGCTGGATGCCCGTCATAACACCAACCACGTTTACAGTGTGGACTGTGTTTTTTTTTTGTCGTGACACCTACACGACCTCATTTATTTAGGACTGGTTGTTGAGGTACCAACATAACTTTACAGAGAAAGAGGTAGTGTAGATAGGGGTGGGGATAGGGGTAGTGGGATGGAGGTGTATTTTTGGTTAAGAGGTGCATACTGACTGAAGGTTTCGCTTTGTACTGAGGCAAGGCGTGTCTTCTGTATTACTGTGTAGCGCCAAAGATCTCGGTCCAGTGACATTGTCTTGGAGAGGTGTAAGTGTGTAAGGTCGGAATTTATCAAATTGTCCCAGGTTTTTCTGGGTCTGCCTACTCCGTAGCTTCCATTTTTTTTATACAGCTGTCGTCTTCCATGCGCATCACGTGACAATAACAACGTAGTCTTCTTTCGAGTATACAGCATCTGATCCCTCTTATTCCTAATTTCTCACTTAGTTCATTTATGCTTTGCCGTTCACGTATATTGCTATTACACATCCAACGGAGCATGCAAGCTTCGTTCCTCTCCAGTCTGCGTATATCCTCTGCACACAATGCCTATGTCTCACTGCCATGTAACATTGCTGTCCGTATGCTGGCATCATACAGTCTGCCTTTTATTTTTAGAGAGAAACCTTTAGCGGCCAATAGTGGTATAAGCTCTCTGAACCTTTTCCATCCCGTTCTGACTCTAGCTACTGTACTTTCATAGCACCCCCCACCACTGCTGATTTTGTCAACCAGGTAATGGAAGGTGTCCAGTATTTCAATAGAACAATCTGGGCAATGGAAGGAGCTAGTATCGTGTTGGCACATTGCTACTACTTATTGCACTCGAGCACCGGCCACATATAAAATCTATGTTCTTAGTTAGCTTACCTGTGATCCCACTACATCTTTTATGCACCCATACTTTGCATTTGGGACATAAAATAGAGTTTCTGCCTACACCTTTCATACACACTGAGCACAGAGCCCTGATGAACACCAACTTTTACGCTAAATTATTCACTATATTCTTTGTTAATTCTAACCTTGCTGACTGTTTCTTTATACATGGCTTGTATAGCTCTCATAAGCCATTCATCAACATCTAGTTTTCTAAGAGCCCACCAGATAATGGAGCGGGGGACTCTGTCAAAGGCTTTCTCCAAGTCAACAAAAACTAAGTATAGGGGTTTACTTTTAGCTAGGTACTTCTCCTGTAGTTGTCGTACAAGGAAAAGAACGAGCGTCGGTGGTACTTTTACCTGACACAAACCCAAACTGCATTTCACCTAGAGAAACATAAGCCGCTGAATTATGATTGGACCATCTAATAATGGTGGTGAGTGGGGGCGGAGGAAGGGGGAGGGATATGGGGAATTTAACGAGAAGGTTATTTTTATAATCTAAACCTACAACTTCGACCATAATTTAAACAAACGTATAACAGTAATCAGTGTTTAAATACGGGAAGGTTATTAAATATATACAGGGTGCGGACGATATTTGTTCGCAAGATTACTGTCTAGGAAAATATAACAGTAGTTTTATTTTTTAAGATATATTTATCAAACTTGGGTCAATTTGTCTTCATGACTTGTTCTTTCGATCTCACTCGATAAACCCGCCATTGGCTTTGATGACGAGCTTAAGGCGGCCTCGGAACCGGGCCTTCGTCACTGTCCCCGACTTAGGCCCTAAAGGCACTTGTGATCCTGGCCTTCAGATTGTCTTTCGTATTGCAGCTAGATCTGTTGGTGTCTCGTTTCACTGCGCCCCACACAAAGAAGTCGAGGGGGTTGCAGTCAGGCGAGCTGTGAGGCCAGCTGTCAGGTGAACTGTGGTCGACGAAGTTCTCTGACAGCCAGGCTTGGGTCTTTCGGCTGGAATGGGAGGGCGCTGATTCTTGCTGCCACACGTTCGACCTACCTGCAGCTACCTGGTCGATCCAGGGCTTTACTACCTCGCTCAGAATGCGGATGTAGCCATCGGTGTTCAGCTTGAGGCCCTCAGGGAAGAAGTGAGGTGGCATGACGTCACCTTGATTGCTGACGACACCTAAGACCGATGTTGCCGCTGGAAACTTTGTCTGCATGACTATGGGCACGTCTTTGGATGAGACAGCGAGCCATCTGCTGTTCTGGGAGTTGATCTTCTGGTCTTGGCAGAAGTTTTTCTCGTCGGAGAAAAACCACAGCATGTCTGGCTCCAGTGAGTGTTTCAACTTGTTGATCAGCTTCTTTGCGTGCTTCAGTCGCTTTTCTTGCATCGCCTTTGACAGAAATTGTCCTTTCCTCATCTTGTATGAAACGTAGCGAATGACTTCATGTACCACCAGCCTAATGAGCTTTTCATCCACGCCTTTCTCCCTTGCAATGGCACGCATCGGCTTACTAGGTTCATTGTTGATGATATCCTGAACTTCAGCGACGAACTCGGGTGTTCTGAAGGCGTCAGATCGTCGATCATGTGTTTTCCTCTCCGATGTTGCTTCATAGTCGAATCCTGAATCTTCCAATTCCTTTCTGACCTTTTCCACCATTCTCCTGTTGACGCTGAGAAAGTCTGAAATTTCCTTATTTGTCCTCCCGGCGCAGATTCCAAGAAGAACTCCGTGTCACTTCCACAAATTTAGAGGTTCAAAATTATTCATAATCAATTATTCTGAAAATAAATAATGGAAATATAGTCACTGTTTTTATGAAGAAAAGAGTGACAACGGAAGTAAAAAAAATTTTCATAAAATTACCAGTTGAAAATTGCGAACAAATATCATCCACACCCTGTATATATATATATATATATATATATATATATATATATAATTGTTTCTACTTTATGTACAAGGCCAGCAAATACCCAGTACATTGCTGGTACTTTATTTTATCGTACTTTACTTTATTTTAAGGATGAAATGCAAAGTTAACTTCGGCGGGATTTGAACTTCATATAATGAAGGAAGTGTGGTAAGGAACCATGTGGATCATAACACCAGAGTACTCAATACTTATGGTAGTAGTGTGGGTAATAGGAAAAGAGTCAGGACACCGACGGCTGAGCTATGGCTGTCTCGACAGCTAGATCCGAACTTGACTAGTCTAGAAATAGACGTCGAAACGGCTTGAGCTCTGCCGTCGGGGTTAAACATTTTCCTATTACCCACTCTACTACCCTAAGTATTGAGTATTCTGGTGCGTTATGGTCCATTAGGTTCCTTACCACTCTTCCTTCGTTATATATATCATCATCATCATCATCATCATTTTACGTCTGCTTTTCCCAGCTTGCAAGGGTGGGACAGGTCCTATTCAGCACAGCATCTCTCCATTTGTCACTGTCCTTTGTCATTTCCACCGTGAGCTTCAGCGATCTGTGGTCTGCTCTCACCACCTCTGCCCATGTTTTTCGTGGTCTTCCTCTACTACGTCTTCCTTCTACTGGGATTTTTTGGCACTTTTTCACCCATCTGTCATCTGCCATGCGCATCACATGTCCATACCATCTCAGTCTCTTCTCCTGCACACAACAATTTATCCCTCTCAGACACAGTTTCTCTCTCAACACATTCATGCTTGGCACACGGCCAGCAATAACCTCAGTGTATTACTGGTACTTTATTTTATCAACCCCTTAAGGATGAGTGGCAAAGTTCACCTCGGCTGGATTTGAACTCAGTTCATAAAGGGCTGTAATTCTATGCTGTAAAGTATGGTGTCTTGCATACCAGACCCAGCCTCAGACAAACGGATGCGGCAAAAAAAAAAAAAAAAAAAAATTTGTCCGGGAAAGACTGCCCTAACACCGGCCAGAGTTACCTCCCTTGACCTGCTGCAAAATCAAAACAAGATATTTTTGCGAGCAATGAACCTTGATGTGGATTTAACCCCCAAAACTCTTTCCGAGCAATATAAGGAACACTTGTGATTATTTATGCCCTTGAGAAGCCCAACTGGGCGAAACGTACGTAGGTGATATTTTAAATAAACATGTTTTAACGGTCTATTCTCCGATTTTTTACTTTCCCACGTATATATATATATATATATATATATATATATATATATATATATATATATATGTATATATATATATATATATATATATATATATATATATATATATATATATATATATGTATATATATGTATATATATATATATATATATATATATATATATATATATATATATATATAGTAGAGGTATATATATACATAATTATTTTAAATGACAAACACAGAGGTACAAAAACAATTTTACTCTTATTAGCTTATTGAAAATGTCCAAACCTGGATGCTATTACATCTAAAACTTCCCCCAAACATGATTAAATGCAATAACAGTCAAACCTACTGAGGGACATATATGCCAAAGTGTTGTTCACAAAGATCTCATTCCACACCGTATCAAAGTATGCTATATATATTTAATACATGTAAATAAGACCACCAATTACCCAAATGTGAATGTAAATAAATCTGGAAAAAACCAAAGCTATCCATGAAGTAAGACAAACAATTGCCTTAAACAATAAAAAAGGGATATGAAAGCCAACTTTGAACTTAAACCAACTATCAACCCATATTCTTATAAACTGTAAACAAACCATCAACCCACATTCTTATATACTGTAAACCAACCATCAACCCACACTCTTATATTCTCTAAACCAGCCATCAACCAACATTCTTATATACTGTAAACCAACCATCAACCCACACTCTTATATTCTCTAAACCAACAGTTTGTAATAGTGTAGCATTTATGTGACAGATGGTCAGGAAAATCCAGCACAGTTCTTATTATAGTGATTAAACTTAATTGTTAACCTCCTGTAATCATTTTGCAGGAAATATATAAAAATGACTTCTTAATTCAAATATTTATTGAATGTTTATAAGTGGATATATTGTTGTGAAAATTAGTAATATTATCTGAAAGAATTTCATATTTAATATGATGCAGTAAATTACACTAGATATAATGTTGCATATGTGTGGTTGGTAATTGGTTCTTAACATTTGCCAGAAAATGTTTAAGAGCAATTTCGTTAATTTGAATTTTTATAGTGTCTTTACTATGAAAGAGTTCCTTGTGAAAATTTGCCTTAGTCTAAAGTAAAAATTTTAGTGTTTAATTTGATGCATTCATACTGATGCTTTGTATTCTTCTAAAATGCCTAGATAAAGTAGTTTAATGTGATATAGGAAATTAAGAGTTAAAGTCAATTCCTAACTCTGAGGCTCAATAGGACAGAGTTAATTTCAGTTTCATTGATGTTAAGTGATGGAGATTATAAGAATTCTGGATGTGACACTGTTTCAAGCTGAGTTGACTGGAGCAACATGAAATGAAACTTTTTTTGTCAAAAAAAAAACACAACACAAAACCTGGTCCAGGAATTGAACCCACAACATTACAATCACAAACTCCAGACCCTAAACACAAGGTCACATGCCCTTGCTATTTATAGAGATTACAGCAGCCCAATTCATCAGAAATACATTCATTTTGATTAACAACGAAGCTTATTGAAATCTATATAATGTTAAGCCTTGAAATAATAAACACTAGCTTCTTTAAGATTTTTTCTTGTCTTTGCCTAGTTTTCTCCTTCCAAGCCTTTGTTAATATAAAGTCTTTTGACATTGCAGTCTTTGATTGATTCTTTTTTAATATATTCTTCAAGTAGATGCTGTTAAATAAAGCTATGTTTCGTCCCATTCACTTCATATATAATACATGCTAAGTCTTTGGTTGAAGGGGAAAAAACTGTAAATCGCAGTTTTAAATAAAATTAACCACAATCAAATCATATGCCATCTTTCTTAAGATTATTGAACATCATTTTATTTTTCTTGTATTATTTCCTTCCCCCCTCTCTCTCTCTCTCTCTCTCTCTCTCTCTCTCTCTCTCTCTCTCTCTCTCTATATATATATATATATATATATATATATATATATATATATATATATATATATATATATATTTGCCATATAACACTCTCACTATTATTTATTGTATTTTTGGTTCTTTACAAATTCTTAGTATTTTGACTTTCACTAGTCACCACCATTACTACTGCCTAACAATATAACATAACCTCACAAAACCACTGTATATCTCTCTCTGAATTTCTGTTTATCTGTCTGTCTATCTCTCTCTTTCATGTCTGTATGTTTGTATGAGTGAATCTGTCTGTATATCTGTATTTCTATATCTATGTGTCTCAATCTATCTCTGTCTGTGAGTCTGTATGTATGTGTATTTAATATATTACACCTGACCATTGGTGATAGTCACATTTATAAAAGTTAGCAGTTTCAATAGAGAAGAAATCTCTATTAAACTTTGAAAAAATGTAGAAAATCAAATTATTATTTTCTTATGATTTTTATTGAATGCTTATAGATGAATACTCATCAATCCATTGCTTTCAAATCGATTACATGACTGATTGATTGATTTTTATCTACACAAATGAATGTTTTATGAGTAAAATTATTTTTTGAAAAATTTATGAGCTTTGAATTATATATTAGAAGGGGTAGGAGAAATGGGGAAATGTCTGTGTTTCTTCCACATTGATTCTTACATGTTTTTATATAGTTTTTACATACAGTCAATGAGTAGTGAGAACAATGATGACGATGATGATGACAACAACGATGATGACGATGACGATGATGATGACAACAATGCTGATGACAATGATGATGATGATGATGATGATGATGATAGTGATAATGATGGTGATAATGATGGTGATAATGATGATAATGAGGATTATGATGAGGATGATGATTGTGATAATGATATAGGCATGGGGTAATTAGAATCGTAACTAATCAACTAACATAATTTCAGATATAAAAGGAGTTAAAACACTGACTCAGCATTCTTTCAATAATGTACATATGGCATTGAATGTTATAGTCATTAGATTCCCAATGATAAATTAAGCATTCACACACACGCACACATACCCCCCCCCCCCACACACACACACATATTAAGAAAGAAGGAGAGAGATGGTTTACAACTTCAGTTTATGTACATTTTAAAGGCATTAAAATGTCATTATGTAATTGTCATTTAATGAGCTATTATCAAACAAGTGCTGAAAATGAAAACATTGTTTTCTTTTTGTTGTTGGTTTTTGATATGCTAGGCATATATATATCTGCCAGATAGTCCTATACGAGCGAGACATGGTCACCTGAACAATCTTGCCTCCCGTCTAACCCATGCTAGCATGAAAGATAGACGTTAAACGATGATGATGATGATGATGATGATGATGATGATGATGATGATGATGATGATGATGATGATGATGATGATGATGATGATGATGATGATGATGATGATATATATATATCATACCTATAACAGAGCATGCTAAAGCCATTACAGCGTCAAGAACTATAGTATAGAGAACCACACTAAGAAACTTGACCACACTGTTAATTACACGAGTGGCGACCAAGACAACCGACAGTATGGTAAGTGCTACACGATTGGTAACGCCACCCGCTGCAGCCTATTGGAATTATTCCCTAACTATAGGATCAGCAACGGTAGTGGCCTATTACCAACACCCACCAACCCACGTCTAGCCACACATAAAAATTACGGAGGGAAGGCGCCCCTACCTGAACATAAAGTAATGGGGACGTATAACCAGCTAGAGCAAAGGAACAACCGTAAGTACTGTCAACTAGGAAGCACAACCTGTAGCAACCCCACTGTAAAGCGGAAATGACACCGTAATATCCTATGGTTCCACCCCCACCCCTACTCTTGGAGTGTGGCCTCCGACATACCGAGGATATTCTTCGAAGCCTTGGAGAGGAATTTCCCACCTAATCATAAATACAGAAAAATACTTAACAGGAAGAATATCAAAATATCCTTATCTACCACCCCCAATCTAGCTGACATCATAGGAGCAACTAATCACAGTAAGATCAATGAAACACTACACCTTAGCACAGATACATCTAGACCTGACAACAACACTAATAACCTTAACATCCTCCTAACAGCACCAAATAGGGTTGGTGGCAGCCCCGGCAGACGAAACCCACGTAACCAGGGCGTGATTGGAGAATATACCGGTGACCCACACGCGTCACCCACCGGCAACTGAACGGGTTGCAGCGTGCGGAGTGATAATGCACGCCTCGAGAGATAACAGTACCAATGACCGAGTTAGAGACATAGATAACAACATGGGTAGCAATAGTAATAGCTTTACTTTAGGAACTAAGAGCGACCGTGACAGAAAATGCAACTGTCGTGACAGGGTAGGCTGCCCTCTCAGGGGAAACTGCCTGACTGATAAAGGTTATTTATAGGTCCACCGTAACTAGCCATAGCGGAGTTAAACAATATATAGGGGCCACCTCTGGCCAGTTTAAAACGAGATTTAGAACACATCTCCACCCTTTCAGGAACAAAAAACTACGGCACGCCACATCGCTTGCGAACTACGTGACCACATTACAAGACGCCAACATAAGCTTCTCCACACACTGGGATATTGTCGGTAGGGTTGCACCCTACAACTTCAGGGGGAAATGCTAGCTCTGTCTCATGGAGTTGTACTACATCATAAGAACACCCCACGAGCTCATAAACAGCCGAGCAGAATCAGTAATAAATTGTAAACACCGGGTGCAGGCGTCGTATTTTGCCTGGGAAGCGACTGCGACATGAAAACTACGAACTGGGTCCCCCTGCCCTAACCATAACACCCCGGTGGGCAGGCGGTATGAACAAACATCTGTGAACCAAATGTACATCGCAGACCATGATCAAACAAGCATTAGTGAAGCAACATCCACTAAATAATAAATGTACACCCCAGACACGATCTGTACTGGCACTAGTGAAACAACACACATAATATAAAGATGCTAAACACCAGCATATGAACAGGTATAAACATCTAAATGGGAATTGATTTTTTTGAACACCGGCCAGAGTTACTCCCCCTGAACAACACATGCACAGAGGAGAAGAATGAACTATGATGTTAATTTAACCGTGAAATCCCTCCTGGGTCCTATATTGATCATTGTTTTGTTTTCCATGCCCTTGATAAGCCCATTCCGGGCGAAACGTACGTAGGCGCACTGTTATATAAACATGTTCTAACAGTTTTAAACTCCTTGTATTCATTTCCTTTATATATATATATATATATATATATATATATATATATATATATATATATATATAATCATGTGTACACAAATATTCATCTCTCTCTCTCTCTCTCTCTCTCTATATATATATATATATGGATATAAATATAATGTATTTTGCAATACACTTTATGCTTAATTAAAAGCATTTTGAAGACCGTAAGCTATTGTTTTAAAGTAGTGACAAATTCACTCACTTCGATCTCAGCAAACAGGAGGAGATAAGCCGACATGACATGTTTCGCTTTTGTTGAAGCTTATCAAGGCCAACTACCCCGCCCGTCTGCTGAGATCAATGATGTTATATTCTTATAGAAATCTAGTAAATAATCAGGAGCTGATTATGCAGAGCGGTTGTTGGTCAGGCAGAAATTAAAAATTAGAATTGTAGCTCTGAAATAGCAATATATATATGGATGTAAATATAATGTATTTTGCAATACACTTTATGCTTAATTCTAATTTTTATATATATATAAATAATTAGTATATCTACCAACATATATATATACAGATGCATACCTATGCTAGCAAATATATAGGTTTTGTCTTAGTAACTTTGCAGTTCAATGCAAGGGGATGCAGAGCAATTATATGAATGACGTAAAATAAGAAAATTATAAAAATTAACTTACTTGCTAAAATTTCATTCCAACTAATTAGTTTCTGAAAGGGAATAAACATGGTTTCCAAATGGAAAGCATGGCGAAGCCGTTTCGTCATCGGGAAGTCTGTTCTCAGTTAAGATACCTGGCCATGCGTGGATACAGGGAACTTATACAAAAATAATTCAGTGGATGGAAAAAAGCAAGCGTGGACTAAATTCCAAGACATTGAAAACATCACTGCCTACTTGGTCGGTGGCAAATTCAAAAGAATCAATCACGTGACATCGAGTTAATTTTTATAATTTTCTTATTTTACGTCATTCATATAATTGTTCTGCATCCTCTTGCATTGAACCACAAAGTTTCTAAGACAAAACCTATATATCTGCTAGCATAGGTATGCATCTGTATATATATGTTGGTATGTTGGTAGATATACTAATTCTTTATAATTATCTGCAAATTATTTTGTTGAGCAAAAATTTGCCAAAACTGGTACTATAGTTCATAGTAATGGCTTGGCTACTGTCTTTTTAACACCCCACTCCTCACTGATTAACTTCGATGTCACTGTACGGCTTAATTCGGGATGTTTGTTTACAAACACACCGAGCATTATAATAAATGTTCGGTGAATCCATACGTACATATATATATATATATATATGTGTGCATGTATGTATATATATATACATACTACTGTACGTCTGTATACATATATGTATGTACGTATACTTACTTATATTTAAGTAACAGCCGTACTAAGAGTGGGAAATGAAATTTCGTTTCGTTTCGTTTCGTTTCATTTTTTTCCGTTTATATATATATATATATATATATAGTTCGGATCTAGCTGTCGAAACGGCCGGAGCTCCGCTGTTGGGGTCTTGAATCTTTTTATATATATATATATATCGACAGTCGATCGACTTTCATCAAATCGGACCGAGGAAACATTGTTTCCGTTGGTCTTTTCAATTGCTAATACTATCTATTGGTCGCAACTCCAGGTAGAAGGAACAATGTGAAATAAAGTGTCTTGCTGAAGGACATAACTCATCGTCCGGTCCAGGAATCGAACTCACAACCTCACGATTGCAAATTGAATTCTCGAACCACTCAGCCACATGCCTACCCAAATATATATACATATATATATATTGCTGAAGATAAGCTGTTTATACGCAGTTGTTACGTTGTTACTCCTTGAGGATAAGCTGGTCCGAGTGATCCCAAACCACTTCACGTCAGTTGTTTATCCCAGTTAAGAGTTGGTGATTAGGAATGATGGAGGATTCATTTATAAAATACGATATGCCTGTTGCCATCACAACAGGATGGTTATACATGGCCAGCAGCATATGCTAATGATTGCATAATTGCACCTATGATTGTGTAGGCATCTGATGAAGTTACATGCATAACCATGTGACAGAAATATATATCATGCAATAAAGCAATTATGGTGAAATAATCCCATCTTAACTTCTCTTATTTGATATATATATATAATAGGGATTTAGATTAACACAATGCTAAATGTATAGAAGCCTTTGAAATTTTTTCAACCTTATTTCTCACAGAAATGCTTGATGGTAACACGTGCAAAAAATACTTATATTAAAACAAACTCATAAATGAGTTCACTGAGTAACAATATCCAAATCGAACATGTTATGGTATGCTGTGGTCTCATAACTCTTGATGGAGTCGTTGGGGTACTGTATTTACAAATAACATTTTCTTGGGCATTTTAAGCCTGGTGGATCTTATACCTCTCCAGGCCTGAGTACTGCAGGTTTCTTACAGAGAATGATAGAAAGTGACAGAGAGGAAGTTAGATAGAGATATAGAGGAAGAATTGACCCATTGCTAGATTGATACCTTTTTATCGTCCTTGAAAAGATGAAAGACAAAGTTGACCTCAGTGGGATTTGAACTTAGAGAGCGAAGAGCTAGAATGAATGCCACAAAGTACTCTATCCGACAATCTAACAACACTGCCAATTCCCCGTCTAGAACATCTTAAGACAGATAAGAATTTTAAAAATCTCAAAAGTTTAACAATTTAACAAAGAACATCTTTTAAAAATTAAATTTCACAGCCTGGACCACAATGCAAATTGAATATACAACTTAACAAATGTTCTCATATTAAATTATAATGGAAAAATTGTATATAAATATGATAATTGATTGACAAAATCCCAGACATCATTATCTTACTGATTGAGGTGGAGCTCATCAAATAAAAGCAAGTGGCTTAGTGGTTAGAGAATTGGATTCACAATCATGAGGTTGTGAGTTTAATTTCTGAACCATGTGTTATGTCCTTGAGCAAGACATTTTATTTCACGTTGCTCTTTCTGCCAGGAGTTTTCACTGGTACATAGTATCAGCAATGGAAAGACTAATGGAAACATTGTTTCCTTTATCCAATTTGATATGTATATAAACACATTGAAATAAACAGCTTAGTATAATAGAACCAGGGGCGGTATCAGGATTAAAGCAGATAATTTTATCTTCAGCCACCACATAATTTTAGTTATACCCACTGGAGTTTAGAAGGTGAAATGTCTTAGCTATAAACAAATGGTAGTGTCATGGTGTGGTGGATTATATGTGTGTGTTTATGTGATTTTGTGTGTATGTGTGTGTGTGTGTGCATGTGTGTGTGTGTGCATGTGTGGTTGTGTGTCTGTTGTGGTGTATTGTGTGTGTCTGAGAGAGGGTAACTAAGCCGTAGTTAGGTGATGATGGATAATGTGTGATTGTATGAGGAATATGTGTGTGTGTACATGTGTATATAGTTGTGTGTGTCTGTGGTTGTATGTGTGTGTGTGTGTGTGCATATGTGTTTGTGTGTGAGAGGTTGATTTGACTGTAGTCAGGTATGTGTGTACTTGAAGGGCTGAGTTGGCTGTAGTAATGCAGTAGTGGGTTATATGCATATGTGTATATGACTCTGTGTGTGGTTGTGTATGTATGTGACTATGTGTGGCTATGTGAGTAGACTGTAGCCAGAGCCCCACAATATTTAAAAGGACAAAAGTTTTAGTATTTTTTAATTTAATGCTGTTATCATGTTTGATATGAGTTGCTCTTGTATGAGTAGCTAACAGCAGCCAATATATTCCCCCTTTTTCACTAGTAAGTTACAGTCAATTTGATACAAGGGCCCTGATTAAATTTTAGGCAAGGTCCTATGCAAGTTTAGTGGGTTCTTGGTATCAAGTATATGATATGAACCAAAGTTGTAATGTTACTCAATCGATTTGACCATCGATATTCAAATATAATATATCATATATATTACTTGTCAATACACACTGATATCAGCTTATTGATACTAACTGGGGTTGAATAAGTATGTTGTATACACTTCAAAGAAACTGAGAAATATCCATTGAATTAACTTGTCTATTTCGAGGATGTGTTTTTACTTGAAATGGCAATGATTGATTGGATTATGAGCTTATATATATATATTTGTTATTACATTTACTTTATGTCTCGATCAATATTAAGAACATCGGTTGTCCAAATCAATAAGGTATTACACTTCAATGACCAAAGGGTAGGAGTTTATGTCAACCATCACCATCGCTGCATCTTGAACATCATCAGCCTGTTAAACCTAAAATAACCTCAGCTCAAAACTCTACACAGTCACTAAATTGATAACACTCATTGCAGTAAGCAACAGTATCACAATATTAAGTGCATTATAATTTTTTTTTACAGTGGATCAGGCATGGCTATGCGGTTAAGGAAATGACTTCACAACCACGTGATTTCAGGTTCACTCTCATGGTGTGGAAATTTTGGGTGTGTTCTCCTTTAACCTTAAGTTGCCACTGCCCAGTGAGTAAAATTTAGTAGAAAGAAAAGTGATTCTTCCTGTTCCTTATTAAGTATTGAGAAGGTCAATCATTTCTGATATGAACATAAGCACTCTTCATTTTTAAAGAGGACTTCTGATGTTAGGGAGCATTTATTGCATAGTGGAATTGTATTAAACTTAGGCTAGTCCACTGCTCAAATCTTGGCCACTAGCCAATAAATATATCAATGGATATGACAACAACAACATCAACAACCATTTAAAGGCTATTTTCCATGAAAAAACAGGAGTTAGCCTTGTGAGCTCTATAATATGAGTATTGTCTGAGGCAATGTTTTGCAGCTAAATACCTTTCCCAGAGACAATTCCTTTAAATTGTTTCTTACAACACTCAGCGATATGGTGTACCTACTGACAACGGGATAAACTTGGGTACATAAATCATGGTATGCAGTTAACATTTTTATATAGAAAACAACAACTAATTCCAAAGTAGGACGATTAATTCTCTCCAAATAACAAACTACACTCTCTCCACCTTCATATATCCATCATTCAACAGAAGTCAGGTAGAAAATGTACCTGAACAAAAAAACAAAAAAAAAACAAGTCTTAGATAATTAAATCTGACATATGAATATATGTTGGCTCTTTCTATTCTGTAATATGTATTGTCATGCAATGGTATGAGCTCGTAACTCCTGACATTGTCCTAGGGGCATCGTTGTGATATTCAGTGACTCTTGGGCATTTAAACATGGAAGAGCTCGTCTGTCTCCAGGTCTGATTGTAGCTGATTTCATCAATAGAGAAAGTGGGAAAGTTGGGGAAGTGAGAGAAAGTGGAAGAATTGTCACCAGTATGAGACCAGTTCTTTATTTATCAATGTCAAATGGATAAAAGACAAAGTTAACCTTGACAGTATTTGAACTCAGAGTGCAGAGAGTCAGAACAAATGCTGAAAAACATTTTACCTGACATTGTAATAACTACCAATTTTGCCACTGTCTTTATAAGTATTGTAGCGTTAGGTTACTACTTATATGAATATAAATGCTCTAAAAATGCTGAAAGTCAGATTGAAGGTGTCATGCATTTTAAAATAAATCTCCTGTTACCCTAAACCACTGGTGAAAGTCAACAATTTTATATAGAACATAGCAACCACTTCTGATGTACAAAAGTAATTGTCTCTTGACTAATGAAGTAACTTGCACTTTCACCACCTCTACCACAGCCTCCAACTTCCCCTCCATCGTCCAGCAGAAAGTCAGAGAGAACGAAATTCTTTCAAAAAACATGAGAGGGAAAAGAAATAATAATTACAAAATTACAAAAACAAAAAAAAAAGGAAAGAAAAGAAAGTTGACTGAATAGACCACATTTTCTCACCACCGTCTGGATTGAAGATGTAAAAGCTGGTAATTTAATAATAACCAGTCGAGCAGTGAAGTTATTTTTATTCCAATTGAAGAAGCTGCAGAAAATTTTGTATATATATTCTTCGTTTCATTTGAAGTTACTTTTAAATATTCTCTTCCTATTATATTTTCTATTTTTTACTCATTTCTTTCAATTTGTGGTTGCCATGTTTTTTTCTCTTTCGCTTTGCACTATTTTTTGAAATATCTTTTCTTGTTCATTTTATTTTACTGTCATATACTAATAGATTATGGTGTTTAAACTATTGTTTTAATTGCTTTGCCCAATATTAAAGTAACACTTTTTTCTAGTGTTGGCTTATTTAATATTGAATATAAATTAGATAAAGTAGTCAACTAAGTTGACTCCTATTGCCATTTTCCCCTACACTCTGAAAGAGAGTTTTGTTGACCTCTTGTTATTTTAGCACCAATGAAAATCTCTTAAAAATGCTGGACTCTAAAATGATGTTAGCTTTACTAAATTACATTGTGCCATTGCTAATATTAACTCTTAACATCCTGTACTGCATGAAACTACATTAACAAGATATTCTTGAAAAGTAAAAACTAGCACTGAGATGCATCACATAAAAAATTGAAGTCTTTATTTCAGTTTACTGCAACTTTTCATAACATTCTGTTCTCTAGCAAAGATGCTATAAAGATCTGAGTAAATAAACTTCTCTTTAGATATTTTCTTCTAAATCATTGAAGGATAAGAGTTAAAAACGAAACAAACCAGTTATCAAATCAGACAATGTTTATATGTTTTTATTTGTCTTTCTGTTGCTGATACTTTCTGGCAATCAGAATTCTTGGTAGAAGGAGGTGGGATTTGATCTCAGGATACACAAAACCAGATCAGATACCACAAAGCATCCTGTCAAATATTTTAACAATCCTGCCAATTCCCCAGACTTGACTCAAGTGGTTAATTATGGACAACAAAAGGATGAAAATCAAAGTTGACTTTGGTAGGATTTGAACTCAATGAACACAAAGCCATATCAAATATTGAGATATTTAACCAGACACTCTTATGACTGCCAATTCACCACTTAGAAAGTAAATGTTACTATTATTAATACTTAACGTCCTGTACCACATGACACCATATTAGCAAGACCTTCTTGAACAGTACAAAGCAGCAATATTTATCATATTAAAAATTAAAGCCTTTACACTAATTTTGCAAATTTTCACTGTGATTTTTCTACTAATAAAGATACTATAAACATTTGACTTAACACATATTTTATTAGATATTATCTGATAAATCATTACAAGAGTTAATTTGAAATATTTTAACTTATCACTTTTCATTTCTACTGGACTACATATAATGTATATGTATATATAGAGATAGATAGTAGAGGTGGAAATGAATTGCATTCACAGGCAGTATACTAAGATGAGCAAAGATGAGCAATAGCTGCTCTTGGGGGAGCACATATCTGAGGAGCTCCTGATTCCAGAGTAAGAATTGAACATTATTCGATCATTCCTCGATCTGATCGGCAGTGAAACATATGTAATATGTAATTAAATATGTATATGATGCAATACTGATTCTTTGTTCTCATTTATCATTATCACATATATATATATATATATATATATATATCATCATCATCATCATCATCATTTCATTTTACGTCCGCTTTTTCCCTGCATGCAAGGGTGGGACGGGAACTGATGCTGGCTTGATTTCTACAGCTGGATGCCCTTCCTAACACCAACCTCATTTACAGTGAGTGCTGGGTGCTTTTTTGCCGTGGCACCTCCACGACCACTTTGCACTGGAATGATATGGACCCCAGTCCCTATCATCTCATTTCTACAGCTGAGTAAACTGGAGCAATGTGAAATAAAGTGTCTTGCTCAAGGAAACAACACATCACCCGGTCTGAGAATTGAACTCACAACCTTTCGATTGCAAGGCCAATGCTCTAACCACTAAGCCATGTGCCTCCATATATATATATAGGTACGTTATTCCGGGTTGAATCGGAGGTAACCACAGTAAGTAAGGTACTCAATACATTGCAGAGTATAAAAGTTTTAATATAGATGAGATTCTACAGGACTAGAACTGTTTCATTCTTTAGAAATCATCAGGAATCTGGGTATCAAAAAATAAGTATGGTCTTTATAGGTCTCTTCAGGTGGTAGGAAAGGGTAGGGAGTGGGATGGGTAGAGGTCATTGGTGCCACTCCTTATTTTTAAGTTTCTCTTAAGAGAAACTTAAAAATAAGGAGTGGTACCCCATTCTGAACTTGTTTATAGAATTCTTTCTGCCTTTGTTACTCTAAATATAATTTATAGCTTTAAAGAATTAGCTTTTAATGAATTCCCTTTTCTATTAACCAATAACCTCTACCCATCCCACTCCCTACCCTCTCCTACCACCTGAAGAAACCTATAAATACCATATTTATTTTTTGATACCCAGATTCCTGATGATTTCTAAAGAATGAAACAGTTCTAGTCCTGTAGAATCTCATCTATATTAAAACTATATATATATATATAAGTATTTCATTGTATTTCTGTCAAATGGTGTTGGATTAAAAAATGTAGTGGGAGTTTTAGATAAATATAGGCAATCTTGTATCATAGAAACAATGATGACTTTAAGCGATTTGACATCAAATTTGTTACGTGAAATATTGATAACTGAATAAAAAGTTCTTCAAAATGTGGGTGTTAAATGTTACATGATTGTAATCGTTTCTCAATCAATGAATATTATTGCTTTTTCATGAATGTACGCATGGCTGAAAGGTTATGAATAGTACACTATAACACTACACCGCAAAATTTGTTACTACCACAAAAATCTATGCTATTTTCCAAATTACCTATAAAGTGGTAGTACTGATGTTGTGATAAAATGCACCTATAACACTCTATAAAGTGATAGCATTTATGCCACCATAAAACGTACCCAGACCACACAGTACAGAGGTATTGCTGTTGCCATGATAAAATGTACCCAGTTCATTCTGTAAAGTGCTAGTGCTGATGCCACAATAAAATGCTCCCAGTAAAATCTGTAAATTGGTAGTGCATGTGACATGATAAAATGTATCCAGTACACCCAGTAAAGTGATACTGCTGGTGTCACAATAGAATGTACCTTTACAGTTTTCAGCTGTAAAAATCTGTCTGTAAAAATCCTGTCTGTGACAGACCGTTCAGCCCATGACAGTATGGAAAAGGGACGTAAAAGGATGATGATGGCAATGATTACACATACATACACACATGCACACATGGGCATACACACACACACACACATGCACACATGGACACACACACACACACACACACATACACACACACACATATATATATATATATGTATATATATATTAATATAACCATTTTGGAATAATACTAAGAATGAATGGGTATATATATATATATATATACCCATCAATTACATGTTTCCTTGTGGTCAAGTGATGATATGCATCCTTTCTAATGAAGATCCAATTAGAGCTGAAAATAGATTAAAGGTGTTTATCATTTTCTCAATTTACAGGAAATTTGATTTTCTGGCATTTTTATATGCCGCCAATAATAGATATGTGTATATATTTATACATGTTGGTGCAGTCTTGGTTATACACTTGGCATTTATACAGATATGACATTTATATATATATATATATATATATATATATATATATATATATATATGTATAAGTATATATATCTATACGTATATATATACCTATATATAGTATAAGTATATATATCTATATATATCTATAAGTATATATATCTATACGTATATATATACCTATATATAGTGTCAAGGAAAACCGTGATATTGTTGGGGAGAAGTGTGTACTAAATGATCATGGCGTACTCGCCATCACTGACGCTGATAAGAAGGTCGCTTGGCAGTGTCACTACGAAAGGCTACTAAATGAGGAGAATAAATGGGAGAAGGATAGTCTCCCCCAGATCGATCCAATAGAGGGACCAGCAGTGTTAGTTGAAGGTAGTATAATAAGTAAGGCGATCAAAGATATGAAGACGGGTAAGGCGGCAGGGCCTTCGGAAATAGTCGCTGAGATGCTGAAGGCCTCTGGAACGGTGGGACACACCATGGTCACCCGGATAGTAAACCAAGTCATACAGAATGGGGTTGTTCCGAAGGACTGGTGTAGCAGCATCATCATTAACTGTTACAAGGGTAAAGGAGACGCCCTAGATAGGAGTAACTATAGAGGGATTAAATTAACCAGGTCATGAAGGTCACGGAAAAAGTAATAGTGCAACTAATCAGAGAGAGAATCGATCTAGATGAAATGCAGTTCGGGTTTGTGTCAGGCAAAAGTACCACAGACGCTCTTTTCATTGTACGACAACTACAGGAGAAGTACCTAGCTAAAAGTAAACCCCTATACTTAGCCTTTGTCGACTTGGAGAAAGCCTTCGACAGAGTCCCCCGTTCCATTATCTGGTGGGCTCTTAGAAAACTAGGTGTTGACGAATGGCTTGTGAGAGCTATACAAGCCATGTATAAAGTAACAGTGAGCAAGGTTAGAATTAACAACGAATATAGTGAAGAGTTTAGCGTAAAAGTTGGTGTCCATCAGGGCTCTACTATTCATTATTGCTCTTCAGGCTATAACAGAGGAGTTCAAGACCGGCTGCCCATGGGAACTCCTATACGCAGATGACCTAACGCTCATAGCTGAATCAATGGCCGAGCTAGAAAAGAAATTCCAAACATGGAAGCACGGCCTAGAATCAAAAGGCCTTAAAATTAACATGGCTAAGACTAAAGTTCTAGTTTGTAGGAAAGAAAATAAGGCGCCGGTCCCTTCCGGGAAATGGCCATGCTCAGTGTGTAGGAAAGGCGTAGGTAGAAACTCCATTTTATGTCCCAAATGCAAAGTATGGGTGCATAAAAGATGTAGTGGGATCACAGGTAAGCTAACTAAGAACACAGATTTTACATGTGGCCGGTGCTCTGGTGCAATAAGTAGCAGCAAGTGCCCACAAAATACTAGCTCTTTCAACTGCGCAGAGGGTTCTATAGAAATAGTGGACAGCTTCCGTTACCTGGGTGACAAAATCAGCAGTGGGGGAGGGTGCTCTGAAAGTACAGTAGCTAGAGTCAGAACTGGATGGAAAAAGTTCAGAGAGCTTATACCACTATTAGCTGCTAAAGGGTTCTCCCTAAAAGTGAAAGGCAGGTGGTATGATGCCTGCATACGAACAGCAATGTTGCATGGCAGTGAGACCTGGGCATTGTGTGCAGAGGATATACGCAGACTAGAGAGGAACGAAGCTTGCATGCTCCGCTGGATGTGTAATAGTAATATACGCGAACGGCAAAGCATAAACGAACTAAGGAAAAAATTAGAAATAAGAGGGATCAGATGTTGTTTACTCGAGAGAAGTCTACGTTGGTATGGTCACGTGATGCGCATGAAAGACGACAGCTGTA
Organism: Eledone cirrhosa; assembly: GCA_964016885.1. Lineage (NCBI taxonomy): Eukaryota > Metazoa > Mollusca > Cephalopoda > Octopoda > Eledonidae > Eledone > Eledone cirrhosa. The sequence continues at coordinate 253,837,433 of OZ024742.1, forward strand.
TAACAAAGTGCAGAGCAATAAAGATAGATGGTAGCCACGGAGTAGGCAGACCCAGAAAAACCTGGGACGAGCTGATAAATTCCGACCTCACACACTTACACCTCTCCAAGACAATGTCACTGGACCGAGACCTTTGGCGGTACTCAGTAACAGAGAAGACCCGCATTACCTAAATACAAAGTAAAACCTACTACAGTCAGTAGGCATCGCTAACAAAATACACCCCCGTCCCACCACCCCCACCCCATCCACACCGCCCCTTTCAATGTAAAGTTATGTTGGTGCCACAAAATCCAGGCCGAAACAAATGAGATCGTGTAGGTGTCACGAAAAAAAAAACACACAGTCCACGCTGTAATGTGACCGTGTAGGCAACACGGTAAAAACGTCCCAGTCCCACACTGTAAATGTGGTTGGTGTTAGGAAGGGCATCCAGCTGTAGAAAACCTGCCAGACAGTCCACGCTGTAATGTGGCCATGTAGGCAACACGGTAAAAACCTCCCAGCCCCACACTGTAAATGTGGTTGGTGTTAGGAAGGGCATCCAACTGTAGAAAACCCGCCAGACAGTTCTATGCGAGCAAGACAACCACTCTTGCCTCAAGTGGGAAAACCCCCGTCCAAACCCATGCAAGCATGGAACACGGACGTTAAACGATGATGATGATGATGATGATATATGTATAAATATATATATACATATATATATATATATATTTATAGATATATATATATACCTACATCCTTAATTGTCCCAAGCTTCTTCCCCACCCTCCCAGTATACACTGTAGATGAGGTTGGTGTTAAGAAGAGCATCCAGCTGTAGAAACCAAGCCAAAATCAGTCCTGCGTGAGCAAAACATGGTCCTCCAACCTGATCTCTCAGAAATGAATATTCCAGTCTACCTATGCCAGTGGTGAAACTGGACGTTAAATGATGATGATGATGATGATACAAATCACGATTGATTAAGTATGAAACTGGTTAGACCATTACTCACCAGAGTACTCGATACTAGGGGTCAGGTCCCGATGGCTGAGCTCTTGCTGTTTCAACAGCTAATTCCAGACTCATTCCTGTATATATATATATACAAATATATGTATGTATATATATATATATATATATATATATATATATATATATATATATATATATATATATATATATATATATATATATATATATATAATATATATATATATATATATATATATATATATATATACACGGGGTAACAAATTATTGTTATAGGTAGTCTCACAAGCTCCGATGAATTGTGAATTGACTGGTTATAACTTTGTATTGGTGATCGAGTAACGTGAAAACAAGTGGGTAGCGATCTCTAGACCTACCAGTTCAGAGAAACAATTGTCAGCAATGAGATTAAAAACCTTTTTTGTATAGCAAACCGTGTCACTCTTCTTTCCTGATTTATTATATATATATATATATATATATATATGTGTGTTAGGAAGGGCATCCAGCTGTAGAAAACCTGCCAGATAGTCCTATATGAGTGAGACACGGTCACCCGACCAACCTTGCTTCAAGTGGGACAACTCCCGTCTAACCCATGCTAGCTTAGAAATTGGACGTTAAACGAAGATGATGATGATGATATATATATATATATATATCACTTGGTTTCATTGTTCCTGGTCGGACATATGTCTTACCACTTTTTAGATCAACTCTTTTCTCTTTGTCTCTCTTCGCTATCGCTTCTTTCCCTCATAGCTTTTTGATAGATAAAAAGCTAAGGGAATGCTATGGATAGATGTATTGTCTATAATGCGCTGAAACATATGTGACCCGTAGTAGACAACTGATGAAGGGAGAATGTCCATCTCTTGTTTGTGTCTCTTTATTGTCTAACACTCGTTATCAGTAACCACACAGCCTCGTCCCCCTCAATCCACATACACACACACATATATATATATATATATATATATATATATACATATACATACATAAGGCATACATGAAATTTAGGAGAGATGTGTAAGATGAATATGAGAACATTTGTCACTAATCTCCTTAATGCAACTTTAAAACTCTTTCAGTCTTCTTGAAAGAGCTTATTTAAACTTGGTTTTTTAGGTGGAATTTATTGACTTTCACTATTTCACAAATACTATTTCAGTGTAATTTTGACAAATTGTATTGGCCCACTTCAATGCAGTAGTTTGTGTTCAAGATAGGAAAATGTGTTTACAAAGCTAAGTGATCAATTAGAACTAATAATCGTTATGTGATCTCTGATTGTAAGGCATCAGCTATACTGGATAAAATAAACACTCTCAGAGAACAAAACTTTCTCTACTTCAAAACTGTATTCAATCTGTCTAATGATTTTTTTTAACAAAACACACCACTGTCTTTCTATAAATGGACACTGAAATAGCCTGTTCGTGCCACAATAAATTTTACCCAGCCACATTGAAAAGTGGTAGAATTGGTGCCAAAATAAAATGTACTCAGTCAACTCTGTAAAGGAGGTAGTGATGATTTCACAATAAAATGTACCCAGTATGTTCTGTAAATTATTAGTACTGGTACCACAATAAAATGTACCCAGTACTCTCTGAAAATTAGTGTTACTGGTGCCACAATAAAATGTACCAGTACACTCTGAAAAGTGGTTGCCATTAGAACCAGCCATAGAAATCATGCCAAATGGAGGAGGAAGTTGTAACCCATTCAATTCATGACACATAGAAAAAATTGTGAGGCAATTGTGATGATGATAGTGATTTACTTGGCACATTTATTTGTAGAGCAAACTAATGACATAAAGCCAAATAAAAGAAATATCTGTGTCTATCATAGATGAATGTTTCCCACTATAAGATTGTGCTGGACAGTGAGTTGATAAATCCAGATGAAGTGTGAAGTGTAAACACTTTGGACTATTCCTCTATACAGAGTCAAACAGAAGAATTTTTCTTATGCATTTCAGATATTATTATCTCCTCAACAGAGAATATATAACCTTCAGATTTTGTGTGTATTCTAGCATGAATATTTATTACTTTTGTTTTCATTTTCCTAGCGAATTCTGTTTGTAGGTATCACAATATATATATTTATATATATATATATGTGTGTGTGTATATACATAAATACACACACTCACACACACACACACACTCACACACACACACTCACACACACACACACACACACTCACACACACACACACACACACACACACACACACAGAGTCACACAGACACTCTCACACAGAGTCACACAGACACTCTCACACACTCACTCACCCCAACACACACACACACACACACACACACTCACACACACACACATACATAGTCACACAGACACTCTCTCTCACACACACACACACACACACACACATATATATATATATACAAAAGTTGTTCAATAACTTTTAATCGAAATAAATCTGTTACAATGTATTTCCAACCTTATCTATTCTGTCAACCATGATCGGAACACTGTTATTACCAATGATGAGACACTGAAATGGAACAAAATATTGTTACTTTGTAAGATTAAATCTAGAGATATAATACGATTCATTTTTACAGAGAAAAATCATCATTCATTAATTTTCTCAGACTAGGAGACATACACACGTATAAACAATTAACACATCATATTGACACTGATACCACACGTCTGGGTGTCTATATACACACACACACATATATATATATATATATATATATGTGTGGATTTTGTTGATTTCGGATTCACGGAAACCTACCAGAGATATTGCTTAATATCGACATGATGGTCCAGGTTTGTCAAATTATCCTGAGTTGGTTTTCTCATTGCTTTGCTCCTTGAGGCTGGCTTACTGGTCGCAATCTTCAAATTTTACTCTAAGGTAAAATACCTTATTGAGTGCTTAGCTGCACATTCCGATTGATTGCATTCGTTAGCATAGCTGCAATCAGAGCTTCGATTATGCTGAAGTTCCATTTGTATATATATATATATATATATATATATAAGTAAAAATTAGCGAGAATCGTTTTTCAGCTCAGGAATTAACGAAAAACACTTCCGAGTTGTGTGGCAAGCGCTCGATAATTCATATGAATTAGAGCTACAACTTACGTTAAAGGCCAAACACACTGAGATGGTGGTTAAACTAATCATCCGTACAGCGAAAAAACGACCGTCTAATTCGGGTCAAACAGATATACAAATATAAAAATATATAAAAATATATATGGTTGAAAATTTATCTGGTTGAAAAATATATATATAACATAGTTCCAAAGACCCTTTGGAGGAACCACATTTTGGCCACTTGTATTCGCGATCGTATTTTTTTGGTCATTACACACAAGATTGATGACCTTAAGTAAGGATTGGCATGAATACTGAATTGAAGATGCAAGTTTGGCTTTTATGCCTACCTCACTTCTAACAAACGCTGAAGCTGGTGTATTACTACACAAGCTCCTACAATTCTTGTACTTAATGCAACCTCCTGCCTCCTATCACTCATGGACCCAAAGTACTTCAACCACCTGCTTCAGTGGAACTCTTTTCACATGTAGAGTGCACTGTACAAGCTTCCTTGAGAGGATGAGTGTCTCAGTTTCTGCACCACTGATTTTCATTCCAACCATGCAGCACTTGGCATTAAACCTATCAAGAGCAAGTCAGAGATCACCTTCTGTTGAGTTAAGTAACACCATGTTGTATGAAAATTCCAGCTGACTGATTTTACACCTGTTAGACATGATATTACTTCTAACTCGGATGTGCATGTCCCATATTGAATGCTTTCAATTTAGCACTATTTATCCGAACAAAATACTTGGGCATTTGTATAGAGACATCAGGGCAACAAGAAGCTGACCATCAATCCCATTCTCCTGCAGAACCTTCCACAGCAGGCCTCGAGGAATGTGATCATATACCTTTATTAGGTCTATGAAACAAGAATATACCTCATAGCAATACTCCCATGATTTCGCAAAGACCTCTCGCAGTCTGAATATTTGGTCAGCTGTTGCTGTGTCTGGTGTGAAAACCACACTGTTCATCAGCTAGCTTGGACTCAACAATCTCCTTACATCCCATTGCCAGACACTTAACATAGACTTTATCAGGGAGGCTTAACAAGAAGATCCCGCAGTAATTGAAACAATTTCTCTTGTCTCCCTTTTCGAAAATTGGGATTATCACTTCCGATTGCAATTGCATAAATGCCTTTCCAGAGATTCAGGCCACCCGGCACATAGAATTCAACCAGCAGAAAATACTTTCTCTATTTAAGGCTTTTACCATCTCAAACTGGATTTCATCTTCCACAGCAACTTGCCACATTTGAGCTTTTTAACTGTTCTCGTGATCTCAGCTTCTGAGAGGTTAGTCACCATTCTAAGATGCACCTCATGTACATCAAAAGATGTTGTGATCGGGTTTCAGAGATCAGCAAAGTATTCGATCCACATCACAAGGATGCACCTCTCTGTGGAGAGGTGAACACAAGATGCCTTCCTGATAACAGGTGTGGAGGAGGACTTCTTAATACGACATTGGCAGATGATCTACTAGAACACTTTATTTGCTGATCTCAAGTTCATCGCGAATACAAGCAGCCAAAATCCTTCGTCTGAAGGATCCTTGGAGTAACGTTACTCGACACAGTGTGTAACTCAGAAATCAGAGAGTCACTCCAGGTAGAGCTGCTACTTCAAATTAAGAGATCACAGCGTCAATACTATGGGCATGTGATTAGAATGGCTCTGGAAAGAATCACTGAACAGATATTATGGAATGGACAAAACCAACTGGCAAGAAACCCAAGTGTAGAGTTCGAGCAGGATGGTTGGATAACATCCATGAGCTTGGCTGGTCTCACTTGGGGATCCAGTCAGATCAATTGCAGACAGTTGCTTCTGAAAGGACCTGTTGGAAGGAGTATTTGAGTACTCTGCCTCTACGATTCTGTCAGGAATATGTGGGGAAAGAAGAAGATATATATGTGTGTGTGTGTATATTCCTGATTTCATACGAATGAAACAGTTCTAATCCTGTAGGAGTCATTTCTATATATAATAAAGATCCATACATGCTACTAATGTATTGAGTAACTTTTTTAACTGCGATTACCGCCCGACACAGCTCGGGAATCTACATATATATATATATATATATATATATATAACTGTTGTTTTAATGTCCATATATACCATTGTTATTTTAATGGAACATGTTAATCTCATTTGTTGTGCTTCCCATAATATCAGTTCTTATTTTGTGTATCTACTCTTCTAGATATGTTGCCTTCTTTATGGCTTATGGAGCCCACATCTGCCCTATATATATTTAGAGAGAGGTAAAATCCTGACTGTGGTGCCTAGCTGTTTTGTCTTGCATGTTCAGCCAGCCTTTTCAAGGGTATAGGTTGGGTGGCTGTTACAGCGGGTGTCACTGACCATCATCTGGAGGAATGCCTTTGCCGTCTTGTCCATGGGGCGCAGCACTCCTACTCTGTTGCCCTAGGCCCAATCCCCTCACTCTCTCTCTGTCACTCTATCTATCTATATATAATGTATATATATAAGGAAAAAAAATTGAAAATGCAACTGGAGTCTTTTAAGAATATTTATTTACTTTACTGGTTTCACAGTTCTTATGATTTTCAAACGAAAAATTCAGATGGAGGGTTTTTTGTTTCTGTTGTGGTTTGTCTCGCATATATATATATATATATGATGATGATGATGATCATCATCATCATTTTACGTCCATTCTTCAACGCTAGCATGGGTTGGACGGGATGTCCTGTTGTGGGTAGTGCCAGGTCGAGTGACCATGCCTTGCTCATACGGGAACTGATTTTGGTTTGATTTCTACAGCTAGATGCACTTCCTAAAACCAACCTCACTTACAGTGAGTCCTGGGTGCTTTTTTCTGTGGCGCCTACACAACCACATTACAGTGTGGGCTGGGTGCTTTTTTGTCGTGATGCCAGAGGTCACGGTCCAGTGATGTTGTCTTAGAGAGGTGCGATTGGGTCTCCCCACTCCAAGACTTCCATCGACTTCTAGTGCTCTGCACATTTTTATGCAGCAGTCATCCTTCATACGCATTATGTCCATACCAACACAACCTCCTCTCCTGCACACAGCATTTGATTCCTCTTATGCTCAGTCTCTATCTCAATTTGTCTATGCTTTGCCATTCGCGTATATTTATATTTCACATCCATCGGAGCATGCAAGCTTCATTTTTTCTGATCTATGCAAGTCTTCTACACACAACGCCCAGGTCTCACAACCATGTAACATTGCTGATTCCATGCACGCATCATACAGTCTGCTTTTCATTTTGAGGGAAAAGCCTTTTGCAGCTAGCAGTGGCAGTAGCTCCCTGAACTTCTTACATCCTGTTCTTACCCTGGTTACTGTACTTTCAGAACACCCGCCTCCACTTCTAATTCAGTCACCTAGGTAGCAAAAGCTGTCTACTGTTTCTACAGAACTTTCCCAGAGTTTGGTGGTGACTGTTTCCTGTGTCCATTTGTTGCTTGCTGTCTAGGCGCAGCTGCTGCATGTAAAGCCTACATTCTTAACTAAGCTTCCTGAGATCCCACTACATCTCTTGTGTACCTATAGTTTGCATTTGGGGAAGAGTATGGAATTCCTACCTACACATTTCCTACATACTGAGCAAGGCCATTTCCCTGAGGGGATCTGGGTTCTGTTTTCTCATCTACTTATGTGTACCTTAGTCTTTGACAGGTTGCCTTTGAGCCCCCTTCTATCTAATCCCTGCTTCCATGTTTGGAATTTCTTCTTTAGTCCTGCCATTGATTCAGCTATAAGTGTAAGATCATCTGCATACAGGAGTTCCCATGGGCATCCGGTCTTAAACTCCCCCGTTATAGCCTCCAATACTATAAATAACAGGAGAAGGCTAAGAACAGAGCCCTGGTGGACACTGATGTGTATGCTAAATTCCTCGCTATAGTCATTGTTAACCCTAACTTTGCTGACTGCTCCTCTATACATGGCTTGAACAGCTTTCACAAGTCATTCATCTACTCCTAGAGTTTTCTAAGAGCCCACCAGATTATAGCACAGGGCACTCTCTTTAAGGCTTTTTCCAGATCGACAAATGCCAGGTAGAGCAGCTTACTTTTAGCTAGGTACTTTTCCTGTAACTGCCTCACAAAGAAGAGAGCATCAGTGGTGCTTTTGCCTGGCACAAACCCAAACTGCATCACATCTAGATTTACCTGTTCCCTAATCAGCTGTGCTCATTACTTTCATGACCTGGTCCATCAGCTTTATACCTCTATAGTGTCCTCTATCTAGTGCATCTCCTTTACCCTTGTACCAGCTGACAATGATGCTGCTGCAGCAATCATTTGGTATGACACCTTCTAGTATTACCTGGTTAACAATACATGTGGTTATGGTGTGACCTACTGACCCAGATGCTTTCAGTATCTTGGCAGCTATACCCAATGGACCGGTTGCCTTCCCAGTCTTTAATTGTCTTACTTACTACTGTGCTGCTGACTTCTATTGCTTGCTCATCTATAGGGTCCACTTGGGGTAGAGTCTCTTTCACCCATGCATTCTCCTCATTTATTAATCTTTCATAATGGCTCTTCCATGCATCTTTCTTCTAGGCACTTGTGAGAGCAAGCTCACCTTTATCATTCCTGACACACTTCTCTCCAATGACATCACAATTCTCGCTGACACACTGCCTCGCAATCTTGAACACCTCCCATTTTTGGTCCTCACGCTGCAAAACATGCTTGAATTTTCTATCCTCCGCTTCCCTTCTAGCTAAGTATACTTGTCACCTAGCTTCCCTGTTGGTCTCTATGTAATGTACCCTGCTTCCCTGTTCGTTTGTTCTTTCCATACCTGTCTCTTAATTGCCTCATCTACCTTATTATTCCACCACCAAGTCACTCTCCTCCCTGAGAAAGAAACTGGGATAAGTTGCGGTGTGCAGGAGAGAAGACTGAGATGTATGGACATGTGATGTGCATGGAGGATGACCACTGGGTAAAGAAGTGCCAATAAATCCCAGTGGAAGGAAGACACAGTAGAGGTAGACCACGTAAAACATGGGTGGAGGTGGTGAGAGCAGACTTCAGATCGCTGAAACTCACTGAGGAGATGACGAAGGACCGTGACATGTGGAGAGATGCTGTGCTGAATAGGACCCGTCCTATGATGATGATATATATATATATATATATATATATATGTATGTATATATATATGTATACATACATATATATATATATATATATATATATATATATATAACAAAAAGACAAAGCATGTCAAATAGAATGGACACAGCTTTGGTCGTTTCTTCACTCATTCAATGACCAATTAAGACAATTAAACATTGAGATGTTTAACTATTAAAGACTAATTAATATTTAATTAATATTATGTATATATATATATATATATATATATAATATCAATCTTAAAATATGTGAATTTTTTTCCTACATGATTCGCTGTAAATGGTCAGGCCTTGCTTAAATTTCTTTGATGTGACGTCACGGATCACTAAAGGGTTTACTACTGTGATCACTGCCACTAGCAATATATATATATATATATATATATATATATATATAACAAAGAGACAAAGCATGTCAAATAGAATGAACACATGGACACAGCTTTGGTCGTTTCTTCACTCATTCAATGACCAATTAAGATTGCATTATCAAAATTTGAACCTAGCAGGCCAGAGTGTCCACTTTCATTAAACAGTGAGGAAAACGACTTCATGTGGATAAGAATGTTAAGTTACCCAGACTACTGCAACAGTTTCTGTAGTTCCGATCTGCTGGCAGTGTTCTGAAAGTAGCAGCCATGTGCAGAATATTAGGTAATGATAGTACACAATAGGTAATTAAACATAGAGCCTGGTTTGTCAGCGGGAGTTCGCCTCCCTGTGATGGAAGACAAAAATGCTTTGCTACCAAGCTCAATTGCTAGTGGCAAGTGATCACAGTAGTAAACCCTTTAGTGATCCATGATGTCACATCAAAGAAATTTAAGCAAGGCCTGACCATTTACAGCGAATCATGTAGGAAAAAAATTCACATATTTTAAAATTGATATTATATGTATATATATATATATATATATATATATATATATATACATAATATTAATTAAATATTAATTAGTCTTTAATAGTTAAACATCTCAATGAATGGATAAAATATATAGATGAAATATCAATCAGAGAAGCAATATTACATTTTAAATTTAAGTGCAAACCTCTATTTATCGGAGTAGAAGCCAGACAGACCAAAAAGATTTTTAATCAATCTCATTTATTTATCGATCTCCCTACCATGGTTATCATGAAATTATACATACTGTTGCAGAGCCAGCATGCTGGACACAAACACATTGTGCATTTGAACTATTAAATGAACAAATGTCTTTTGATATTAAGCTGCTCCTGATTTGTTGTGCTGTGTCAGGTGGTCTTTTGGCTGCTACTTCTAGCAGCATTATAAGCTTGTCATGTAGTCCTAATATTAAGAGATATTCATTCATTTAATAGTTCAACTGCACGACATGTTTTTGTTCAGCGTGTTAGCTTGGCAACAGTATGTATAATTTCATGATAGTTATGGCCTCTTAGAATTGAAGAATAACTCTCCTGATGAATTTGCGGATTCTTCAAATGTTGGTCTTTTCCAATAATTACTTCTTCCGCAAATGAAACCATGGTAGGGAGATCGATATATAAGGGAGATTGATTAAATATTTTTTGGGTCTGTCTGGCTTATACTCCCATAAATAGAGTTTTTTCACTTAAATTTAATATGTAATATTGCTTTTCTGATTGGTATTTGATCTACGGTATATATTTTATCCATTCATTGAGATGTTTAAGTATTAGAGACTAATTTATCTTTAATTAATTTTAAACTGCTCCTGATTTGTTGAACTGTGTCAGGCGATCTTTTGGTTGCTATTTCTAGCAGCATTATAAGTGAAATTCTGTTAAAACGAAATTCATGGTGTATAAACAAGAATTCATTTTAATGAAAAATTCTTTGTAATGAGGTTGACCAAAACAAATTGAGCATTTGTTTGTTATTAACTTGGGGATTGAAAAAAATGTTGTTATACTGAAAAATTCGTTATAATTGTATTTGTTAGAACGTAATTTTATCTCTGTATATATCTATATCTATCTCTCTCTCTCTCTATATATATATATATATATACTCACTGTAAATGAGGTTGGTGTTAGGAAGGGCATCCAACTGTAGAAATCAAGCCAGAATCAGTTCCCATATGAGCACGACAAGGTCAGCCGACTGGGCACTGCCCACAACAGGACAACCCATCTAACCCATGCTAGCATGGAAGAATGGACGTAAAACAGTGATGATGATGATATCTAACCTATGCTAGCATGGAAAATGGACGTTAAACGAAGATGATGATGATGATGATGATATCTATATACATAAATGGCAATTTCTGTGTTTGTTTGTGAACCTAAAACTCAAAAACTAACAAACATATCTTAATGAAACTTGACACGTGTGTGGAGCTCATGCCCATTTGATTTCTTATGTATATTTCATTTTAATCAAAAGGTTCCCCGGGGGTTCAAACCCCCGCTTAATTTTTTCCCTTCGATTTATATGAAATTTAAACCATAGGTAAATGCCTATGCACAAAATTTCAGCAAATTTCAATAATATTAAGACACCCTAATGGGGGTTAAACCTCCTATAGTGAAAATTTTGGCCAATAAATGGAACAGGATTTCACGAACTCCTCCTATGGTATATATTCTGAAACTACAATGCACAGGGTACTTGGATAAGTATATTTCATTTTAATCAAAGGGTTCCCTGGGGACACAAAACCCCCGCTGAAAATTTTTTCCCTCCGATTTATATGAAATTTAAACCATAGGTAAATGACAAGATATGATGCCTATTCACAAAATTTCAGCAATGAAACCCCCTAATGCGGTTCTATTTGTTCCTTATAGCAATACCCAACTTCTCTGACAAACATTTTTCGCCTGTCCAATGCAATCAACAATATTTGTTTGTATTATTGTTTCGTAAATAAATTTGTCTTCGCTTTTGATTATCTGTCCTATATTTTGATTTCATTTTTGGTCTGAGAGGCATTTTAATAGGAACTGGGAATTACTGGGTACCTCAGCTAGTATACAATATCATAAAGGGAGGAGTGCAGGACAGCATCCGTTTTATATTTTTTTTATCCCATTAGTAAAATAAGTTAGATTACTTTGAATAAATAATTGTTTCTACTTTAGGCACAAGGCCAGCAAATTACCCAGTGCATTACTGGTACTTTATTTTATCGACCCCGTAAGGATGAAAGGCAAAGTCAACCTCGGCGAGATTTGAACTCAGGTCGTAAAGGGACGTAACTATGCTGGAAAGCATGGCGTCTGACTCTCTACCGAGTTCTTTGAGATACTGGCTGGAGTGCTCCAGGGAAATACATTGGCTCCCTACCTTTTTATCATCGCAGTGGACTTTTGTATGCGCCTTGCACTGGAGAAACACGTCCGACCCTCTACCGATACTGCCAATCCACCGCCTTACTTTGAATAAATAATGAATGAATATTATGTAATTTATCTACTAAATTTCGTAGCTCTTGATTAAACATAAATATTCTTATATATGAAGTATTGCTTATTTTAAGATTTACTTCTTTAAAACTTTCAAATGTCAACCTTCTGGTTAGCATCCATTATATCATAACACTTATCACATTGCTTATACTGCATATATAATAAACTAAAATGTTATGAAAACGAAAAAGGAGAAAATTAGCGACGGAAATATAAACCTTATCTAATGATGCAAATAGAGGAACGTTTATATAAGTTATATAAACGTTCCTCTATTTACATCATTATATAAGGTTTATATTTCCGTCGCTAATTTTCTCCTTTTTCGTTTTCATAACATTTTAGTTTATTATATATGCAGTTTATATATAATATCATCTTTTTTAAATGTATCATGGATTACTTAGCCCCACACTCATCGACATAACCTCCATCAAATCCTCCGCCTCCTTCATTGTGTTTGTCATCAGAACTATGTCATCAGCAAATTCAGCATCCAATATCTTTTTCGCCTTAACTCTCCTGCTCTGAACCGGTGTTACAGTAAAGCCAGAGACCTGGTGTTTCTCCAGTGCAAGGCGCATACAATAGTCCACTGCGATGATAAAAAGGTAGGGAGCCAATGTATTTCCCTGGAGCATTCCAGCCAGTATCTCAAAGAACTCTGTCATCTCGTCAGGTGTAATGACTTGGGCTTTGGTGTTGGTGTGGAGCAGTGATATCAGGTCCACTATCTTCTTTGGGATTCCATAAGCCTGTAAGATCTTCATCAGGCAGTGACGGTCCACAGAATCAAAGGCCTTCCTAAAGTCAATGAAAACCATGACTGCAGGAAGGCACTTTGCTCTAGCTCCCTCTAATATCCTCCTCAGCATGAGGATGTGACTGGTGGCTAATCTTCCCTCTCTGAAGCTGTTCTGGTTGTCCCTGAGCTTCTTCTCCATCTCGGGCTGGATCCTATTAAGAATCATCCTGTTGAGGGTCTTTGCCACAAGTGATGTCAGTGTGATCCCTCTGTAGTTGTTGGTGTTAGAGAGATCTCCCTTCTTTGGCACTGGGACGATGTTACTGATCCTCCACTGATTCGGGGAAACTCCTTTCTCCAGTGCCTGGTTACAGAACCTCAGGATGATATCATCAAAATCACACCTCTTCATCACCTCTGATGTCACTCCATCTTCTCCATGAGCCTTGCCCTCCTTGATCTTCTTGGCTCTCTGAAGCTCCTCTCTGGTGTGGGGCTGAGAATGAATGAGATTAAGACGAAGTATCTGGTAGAGAATATTAAGCAGCCAGAGAAGATTACTAATGTAGAGGAGAAGCCGCTAGAATTGGTTGATGACTTCCTGTATTTGGGAGCAAAGATTAGGAATACGGAAGATGATGTAGTCAAGAAGAAGAGCAAAATCTGGGCGGCATACCAGTTGAGATCGGTGTGGAAGTCGGACCTTCGTAAGGACCTGAATATCTGTCTCTTCATTGCTATAGTGGAGTCTGTGCTGCTGTACGGGTCTGAGACTTGGACACTGACCAAGAAACTCACTCAGATGGTGGATGGGTGCTACACGAGAATGCTGAGGCTGGCTCTGAACATTTATCAGTATACACTGAGGATGAAGAACGCAGAGCTGTAAGGGAGCCTCCCAAAAGTCAGCTCGAAAGTGACACAGAGGAGACTGAGGTTAGTTGGACATGCTCACCGACATCTAGAGTTGACACTGCACTCAGTGCTCCTGTGGGAGCCCCTGAATAGACACACTGGAAGAGGAAGACCGAGGTTAACATATGTTGATGCCCTAAGGACAGACACCGGTCTCTTGGAGACGCAGGACATGGCAGCGATATTGAGGGACAGAAATCAAAGGGTGGTTTTCCTGCTAGTATATATAATAAAAGTAATGAAGATCGCTGGTATTAAGTCAATGTTCTCCGGCCAACACCTAGTTCACTCAATGAATCTGCTGAATTACAGTAATGCAGCTGCAATCAGCTGTTCAGAGTGCACACTTTTAGTTAATAGCAGATACGATGGGTATGTTTTGGTACAGATACAAGTAAATATATACATATTGTTAAACCTCAGTTAGTTGTGATGATAAGTGCTCCAGCTGAAATAACCTGCCTGTGATTCCACTAACACATGTATTCTTAACTCATTTTTGTTAGCTGAATGGAATGGAATGGAGAAATTTGAAATAAAGAGTCTTGATGAAGGACACAACACATCGCTGGTAATTGAACTCACAACCTTATGATGATGAGTTATATATATCTTCCCATTAAATCAAGCTCTTACACACACTCACACATGCACACACAGACACACACACATACACACATATATATAATATATATATATATATATATATTATACGATGCCTGCATACGAACAGCAATGCTGCATGGCAGTGAGACCTGGGAATTGTGTGCAGAGGATATACGCAGACTAGAGAGGAACGAAGCTTGCATGCTCCGCTGGATGTGCAATAGTAATATACGTGAACGGCAAAGCATAAACGAACTAAGGAAAAAATTAGAAATAAGAGGGATCAGATGTTGTTTACTCGAGAGAAGGCTACGTTGGTACGGTCACGTGATGCGCATGAAAGACGACAGCTGTATAACAAAGTGCAGGGCAATAAAGATAGACGGTAGCCACGGAGTAGGCAGACCCAGAAAAACATGGGACGAGCTGATAAATTCCGACCTCACACGCTTACACCTCTCCAAGACAATGTCACTGGACCGAGACCTTTGGCGGTACTCAGTAATAGAGAAGACCCGCCTTACCTAAATACAAAGTAAAAACCTACTACAGTCAGTAGGCATCTCTATCAAAATACACCCCCGTCCCACCACCTCCACCCCACCCACACCGCCCCTTTCAATGTAAAGTTATGTTGGTCCCACAACATCCAGGCCGAAACAAATGAGATCGTGTAGGTGTCACGACAAAAAAACATACAGTCCACGCTGTAAATGTGGCCGTGTAGGCAACACGGTAAAAACCTCCCAGCCCCACACTGTAAATGTGGTTGGTGTTAGGAAGGGCATCCAGCTGTAGAAAACCTGCCAGACAGTCCACGCTGTAATGTGGCCGTGTAGGCAACACGGTAAAAACCTCCCAGCCCCACACTGTAAATGTGGTTGGTGTTAGGAAGGGCATCCAACTGTAGAAAACCCGCCAGACAGTCCTATGCGAGCAAGACAACCACTCTTGCCTCAAGTGGGAAAACCCCCGTCCAAACCCATGCAAGCGTGGAACACGGACGCTAAACCTGATGATGATGATGATGATGATATATATATGTGGTTACCTCCGATTCAACCCGGAATAACGTATATATATATATATATATATATATATATATATATATATATATATTTATATATATATATATACATATATATATATATATATATATACACACATCTATAAACATATATGCATATCGTATGTATTATTATATATGTGTGTTCTCAAGTTTGCTATTTTTTATTTAGAGCAACATAATTACTTAATACACATTTCAACACCTTCACTGTCCCACCTACAATGGTGTATTAGTGTTGAGGCTGTAATGGTCAGTGGAAGATTGGGGAGGGTAGCAGGAGGTGACTGGCTGTAGCAAGAGAGCTCCATAATATTTAAAGAGCTGTGAATAAAATATTTTGACATCATATATTATACATTATAGTAAGAAGAATTTCATGACAAGGAAGGAAAGAGGAGCAAATATGTCCAAATATTTGGTTTACAAGTGTTAATTATTAATGACTGACATCAAAACCCCAATGAAAGTGTTCAGCCAGGATCTCCAGGCTAGTTTAATCTGCATCTCGTGAAGGCTTCAAAATATTAATAGATTTATGAATTTAAAAACATTGTTGTTTTAAACCAATCATAAAGAATTGATACAGAAATATAAAAATATTAAAAAAAAAAAAAAATTAATTGTTACTAAATCTCTCCAAATTTTCTATTTTCAAAAATATTTGAAAATTATAGGTAGCATCTTCCATGAAAAATATAGTAATGAAAGGTGATAATATATTTGATGGAAATAATTTTCAATTCCACTGGATCCATTCAGAAATATTTTTATCTAAGAACAGAATGGTAAAATAAGCACGTAACATAATGGTCATCAAAGCTAAATCTATCAAATTCTGAGAGAAGCTAATGAGAAAAGACACTGTCTATTTTAACTTGTTATTCATCAGTTAAAATAATTTTTATGGAAATTTGCTAAAAAAGCAAAACAAAACATAGAGGGAAGTCTTATACTGTAATTGCTTTCTTTACAAAGCAGGACAAAACTGGCTCTGGTTGTATGCAAGAAGACCCCCTATTTTAAAGAGTTCCTAAATTTAAACCTTCCAACATAATTTTCCATAAAAACCTTTTGTTAAATTAAGTTGCGAATACTATCAATAGTCAAATTATTAATAATTTTAGTAAACCACCTCAAAAAGTTCTTCATTGATTAATTGAAAACAGTATCTGTCAACAAAATGGTTAACATCTGCTTAATATTAACCCTTGTGAGACAATGATGGAAATAAATGTTTTCAAAACATAACATAGTCAAGGATATACTTTTTTATACTTGACATGTCTGTAGTAAAAATCAGAGACTATGGAAGAAAGATTAGTGACCATGGCCTTCACAGGCCTTCCAAGACTGCATCTACTAGACATGACAGTACCTATGGGTTTCACAAGTCCTCCGAGATGGTTGAGTTTGATGCAGTTGGTATTGTTTAAATAAATGTAAGAAGGATGTGAGTGGGAACATACTTTCAGAGGGCCAATATTCTGGGCAAATAGAACTGGATTTAGTAGTCAGTGTGGGACCTTATTCTGGACAAGAAGGACTGGACACAGTAGTTAGTATGGAGACTTATTCTTGAGTAGGCTATTATTTAAATCCTTGTTTCTGCTTACAGGAGAGTATGAATTGTCATGAACATATTTCTTCTATTTATTCCTCTTCATTTTCATTGCGTTGAGTTCAGTCCATGATTGAGATCATTTAAAGATCTGGTCTCTTCATCTAGTATTAGGTCTTCCTTAGTCTTTCCAGGCATCTTGCCATATAGATTTTATAGAGGTTATGTATGTCTATTGTCATATAAATGTCTGAGGTTTTGAAAGCACCCATTAGAAGATAATAAAAAATACTGCACTCAGCAAATGAATTTAAAACAATATAAATGATCTATTATTTTTTTACCAATTCAGACAGCTTAAACCTTCTTGTGTACATATAAATTAATTTGTAACCCAAAATCATAATTTCAAAACTTGATTGAATTGACTTCAAATATTTTTTCTTACTAGTATGTGTGGTTTATTGTCAAACATTTCTCATTTTAGATATTTAAAAAGACAATCTATTTGTATATGGTTAAATACATTCCTCTTGGATTATTAAATACTGAAGTGGAGAGATGCTGTGCTGAATAGGACCCATCCCACCCTTGCAAGCAGGGAAAAGCGGATGTAATATGATGATGGTGACCATGATCATGATGACATTAGAAAATTGAAATGAAATTTACAGCTCACACTTTTGCAGGTTTAGGTGGCTTCTGACAATGTTGCATCTTAAAATAGTAATAATGAAATTATTGTGTAAAGTGCTCAGGTGCACTACAACTCGTCAAAGGTGCATGTATAGTACATAGAATAATATACAAATGTCAGGGAGTGAAATAGTGTATGAGTCATGATATACATGTGTGTATGTGTATGGAGGGGGAATATTAGGTGTAGTGTTGGCGAATCTCAGGAAGCATGGAGGTTTTAAAGGATGCAGTGTCTCAACAGCTAACGACTGATGCAAGTAGTTTGTTCCATGCTTCAGCAACTCTGAGCGTGAAAAAATGTTTCCGAAAGTCATGGGAGCTGTGCTGTTTTCTGACTTTGTGGGCATGCCCACATGTGTTAGACACATGAAAATCAAAAGGGTACTCAGGGTTGTTGTTGGCAAGATGCTTAATAATTTTGTGGGTGTTTACCAAGTCAGTTGCCAGACATCAGAGTTTCAATGCATCCATGCCCAGGGAAGCAAGGCGTTCAGAGTATGGTAGATGCCTGATGGAGGGTATTCGCTTGGTTGCATGTCTCTGAACAGTTTCCAGGTGGTCAATGTTCTGAGCACGATAGGGGTTCCAGATTGCTGATGCAAATTCTAAGTGTGGCTGCACCATAGCTATGTACAGCTTTAAATAGATAGCTGGAGAGTGGCTGACAAAGGTCTTGCTGAGTGATGCTAAGACACCCTCGGCCTTCTTGACAATTTTAGAGATGAGCTTCGTCCAACGCAAATCGCTGCTGACCGTAATGCCCAGGTCACGTTCACAAGAAGACTTCTTGATATTAGTGTTGTGGAGGGAGTATGTGGACGCTGGGTTTTTACTCCCAAAATGCATTGTGGGGCACTTGTCCACAGCTAGCTTGAGTTGCAAGTCTGTGATTCATTGTTGCATTGTTTCCATGTCAGATTGCAGGCAAGATCTATAGTGTTCAGGATCTGTCCTTTTTATCTCAAGGTACAGCTTGATGTCATCTGCATATTTCAGTATTGTGGCATTCTTTAAGTTGGTATCTATGTCATTAATATATGCCACAAACAAAAGGGGGCCAACAACAGATCCTTGTGGTACACTAGATGACATCTCATATGGTGAGGAATGCTGTCCCAGAACTTCGACTGAGAATGAAGGACTTCAACCAGTTAAAAAGATCATCCTTCACACCATTGCAGAGAGTTTTGCCATAAGCCTTTTGTGTGGCACAGAATTGAAAGCTTTAGCAAAATCAAGGTAAGCAGCATCCACCCATGAGCCACCATCAGTGATCCGGGTGGTGTCTTCAAGAAACTCGATAAGTTGATCACGGCAGCTGGAGTTAGGGATAAATCCAAATTGCGAAGGCCGGATAAGACTGTGAAAGTTCCAGAAGTTCCAAAGTGTTTCTCTGACACAGGATTCCATCAGTTTGGCAATACAGCTAGTAAGACTGACTGGACGATAGTTCACAGGTGATGTGTGGTCACCCTTTTTGAACAGAGAAATGACACAGTCAGTTTTCCACTGTTCTGGAGTAACACCGTTGTTCAGACAGAATTGGAAGAAGCGTGACAGCTGGTGCAGAAGGAAGTACCCACCATGTTTGAGAAGTAGGTACGTAACACCATCAAGACCAGGAGAGGCATGGTTGCGTTTATTTTTAAGGTGACGTCGCAGCATTGCAGCTGTAAATTCCATAATTGTAATAGAATCCAGTGTTATAGGTGGTGGAGACGGTACACTCTGGTCTTCAATAGTGAAAATGCCTGCATAGCATTCAGCAATGTGTTCTGCGCTTTCCTTGGGGTCGTCAGTAATCTGGCTTGTGTGAGGATTGTGAAGAGGACCAACTGAAAAGTGAGGCCTCTACTTTGAGTGAACATAGTTCCAGAACACCTTACTGTCAGGGCTGGTTGCTATACACTGCTCAAATTGAAGCACTGCCTTTTTTGTCACCAGTTTGAGATGGTTAGATGATTTCTTTAGCCTTTTCTCATTGATATCTGATTTATGCAGTTTGTACTCGCGTTCAGCATTACAACATTCTTTTCTGGCAAGATGGA
This sequence comes from Eledone cirrhosa, assembly GCA_964016885.1. NCBI lineage: Eukaryota > Metazoa > Mollusca > Cephalopoda > Octopoda > Eledonidae > Eledone > Eledone cirrhosa. Next base: position 253,857,731 of record OZ024742.1, read on the forward strand.
CTGCTGCAGTCTCCCAAATTGCACTTTTGGGATGTTTTTTTCTGCTTACGTGGCACCGATGCTGCACATGCTGTCCATATTGAGCTCAGGATGTTCTGGAGTACAGTGTTGACATCTCCAGAGTCATAGAACTCAAGCCAGTTTGGACGTTGCAACTCGGTGCAGTAACAGTTCCAGTCTGCTTTATTCCAGTCAAGGTGAGCTGTTTGGAGATGGTTGTGGTTTTTGTTACTGCCCATGAGGGATAGATTGCAATGATCATAGCATGATCAGAGTCACCTAAAGGTTCCTCAGCAGTAACACTAATAACCGTTTCAGGAGTAGTGGTGAAGAGTAGGTCCAAAGTGTTGTCACCTCTTGTTGGGGAGGTGACTACTTGGGACCAATTCGAGTCCAGCACTAGCTCAAGGAAGTCATTTGCACTTGGCGGCCAACAAAAGGTTTCCCAGTCAATCTCAACGCGATTGAAGTCACCTGCAATAAAAACATAAGTGGCTTTTTTCCAGGCAGCAACTCTGAGGATATCACAAAGTGACAGTTTCTTGAATGTTTTAACAAAAGAGCCCCCAGTCCTACCATGATGTTATTACAGCTCATACCTAAATAGGTTTCCTACAAAATTGTGTCCCAAAGGAGATTTTTGGCGTATTTTAACCATTTTGATGACAAATCACTTAAAATTTCACATGTTTGTATAATTTAAGATGTTTATCTATATCTAAAATCCTTCTATCATGATTTTATGCAAGAAACTTTATTGAATTATATTCTCAACCAATTTAATGATGAGAAAGAAAGTAATATTAATAAATCTTTCCAAATTCTTGATTATTTTCAAAATTATTTGTCAAAATTATTAATGTCTTTAATTAGAAATATGGTTTAAAAAAGCTCCACTATAGGGACCTCAGTCTTAGCATGAATAAAAGCCACATGAATTGAAGTCTCTTGCTCAACATTTTAACTAAACAGTCTAACTACTAGAGTAGGTGCTTTGAGCATTGGTAAATACTGGAGTATCTTTCAATACAAAGTATCAAATGAAATAATTGAAGTTAAAGTAACTATAAAGAAAATGGTAGTTTATTGGTTAGGGTGTTTGGCTCACAATTATGAAGTCATAGGTTCAATTTTTGACAGTGCATTGTGTCCTTGGAATAAGACACTTTATTTCCCTTTGGTGGTGAGTTGTACCTGTGATTCAAAGGATCAACTTTGTCCCACATTGTGTGATGCCAAATCTCCCTGAGAATCACATTAGGAATACATGTGTCTCTAGAATGCTCAATCACTTTCAAATTAATTTCACAAGCATGCCTATCTGTTATTCAAACAACTGGAATACTTACTCATTACCAAAACCAAAGGAGGTTCAACACACATATATTTGTAGAATGCTCTGCCACTTTGCACATTATATACACAAGCAGGCTATTCTATTAAATGCACACATAAAGAAAATGAGAAAAAGCAGCAAAGATATATAAATTCATGTATTTGAAAATATCTTTAAGTAATGCTTTTATAATATTTTCAGAAAGTTTATTTAGTATTCGTGTATTAATAGAGACATATCTTATTGATCTGGCTTTCTTCTGGCTTTTCTTTCATAGAATAAATCAATATTTAAGACTAAAATATTAAGTTAATATCAGTTACTGAAGAAAATACTATAGAAATATCAATGATTCTTTTTTTTCTTTCTCAAATACATTGTTATTCCTAGAAATACCAGTACATAAATTTACTATAATGACAGTGTATATATAAATAGATGGACCCATCCACCCATCAACCAAACCATACATCCATCCATCCTTGCATACACCCATTCATCCATACATACACCCATCCATCTATATATATACACATTCACAGACACTCATGTATAATGTATACATATGTGTTTGTGTGTGTGTGTAATCATCATGATGCTTTTCATGCTTTCTATGTTGGTTTGGGTTGGATGAGTAGATGGGTTGTCACATTTTGTGACTAGACCAGTCAGATGTCAATCTCTTGCTCATACATTCCAGTTTGGTATGGTTTCTATGGCTGGATACCTGTCCTAATGCCACCACTTTAGTTATTAGTATGGCACTGTAAGACCAACACATCTCATATAAATGTTCCACTCCTAAATTTATGTAGTTTTATACATGTTTATATTTCCAATGATCCAAAATGTATTGATGTTTAAGATATGTAGGGATATTTTCACTTTTTACCTTTGCTTTCGTGCTTATGGAATGTTGTTTGTATATGGATTTAATTTTCATATACTCATATCTTACTAAATTAATAAATCCTTTTTTTTTAATCATCCCAATCTATGGTTATTTGCTACATTTGATGAAATATATGTGAAATAAATAAAATGTTATAATTCTCCCTAAATGCTTTATTGCATTAATATTTATTATTCATGCTCTGTGGTTTTACATTTGTACAATTTTTGGATTATTTTTTTTACTTCACGGAACACACCGCTGATGAAAATTTCTTTATATTTGCAGATTATACAAATGCATGTAGCTTTAGAGCTTCTTGATAAATCTCAACTTATTAAACTTCACATATCATCATCATCATCATCCTCATTTTACGTCCACTTTTCCCTGCTTGCAAGGGTTGAACGGGTCCTATTCAGCACAGCATCTCTCCACTTGTCACAGTCCTTCGTCATCTCCTCGGTGAGTTTCAGCGATCTGAGGTCTGCACTCACCACCTCTGCCCATGTTTTTCATGGTCTACCTCTACTGCGTCTTCCTTCTACTGGGATTTCTTGGCACTTCTTTACCCAGCGGTCATCCTCCATGCACATCACATGTCCATACCATCTCAGTCTTCTCTCCTGCACACCACAACTTATCCCTCTTATACCCAGTTTCTTTCTCAACTCGTCTATGCTTGGTCGTTCATGCACATTGACATTGTACATCCAATGGAGCATGCTTGCTTCATTTCTCTCCAGCCGTCGCATATCCTCAGCAGTTGCTGCTCATGTCTCACTACCATGCAGCATCGCGCATTTCACACAGGCATCATATAACCGTCCTTTCGTATGCAGGGAGAAACCCTTCTTTGTCAACAGAGTAAACAGTTCCCTAAACTTCTTCCAACCCGTCCTTATTCTAGATAATATGGCCTTGGAACACCCCCCTCCCAAGCTAATCTGATCACCTAGGTACCGGAAGCTATCAACCACTTCTATAGAACCCACCTGCAATGGAAAAATGTGTCTATCACTGCAATTACTACTGCCAACTTTCCCTGAACATCTACTGCATATGTAGTTTTCCTTACCTGTTATTTTGCCTGCTATCCACTACATCTCTTGTGTACCCAAGATCTGCATTGCGTACATTTTATGGAATTTATGCCAGTTCCTTTCCTACATATTGAACATGGACATTTCTCTGATGGAATCAGAGTATTGTCCTCTCTTCTACTTATCAACACTTTTGTTTTAGCTATGTTCACTCTCAGTCCTCTTGATTCCAACTGCTGTTTCCATAGCTAGAATTTATTCTCTAGCTGATTCTGCTATAAGAACCAGATCATCAGCATAGAGAAGTTGCCATGGACATCCAGTCTTAAACTCCTCTGTTATGGCTTGGAGGACTATAATGAACAGGAGCGGGCTGAGGACCGAACTCTGATGTACACCTACTTGTATCTGGAATTCCTCACTAAACTCCATTCCTATTCTCACTTTACTGACAGCACCCCTGTACATAGCTTGAACTTTCCTCACAAGCCATTCCTCTACACCTAGTTTCCTTAGGGACTGCCAGATGACAGATCAGGGTACCCTATCAAAGGCTTTCTCTAGATCAACAAAAACTAAGTATAGTGGCTTATTCTTCTCTAAGAACCTCTCTTGTAGTTGCCTCACTAAGAAGAGAGCATCTGTTGTACTTTTCCGAGGCACAAAACCAAACTGCATCTCATCTAATTTGATCCTTTCTCTAATCAGTTGTGCTAATATTCTCTCTGCTACTTTCATAACCAGATCCATCAGCTTTATGCCCCTATAATTGCTGCTCTCCAGAGCATCCCCTTTACCTTTGTAGCAATTTATGAGAATACTGCTGCACCAGTCTTTGGGATTGAGACCACCATATATAGCTTGATTGATGATGCGTGCAACCAGTTTAGTGCCTACTTCTCCTGATGCCTTCAGCATCTCAGCAACTATCCCCAACGGTCCAGCAGCCTTACCATTCTTCATTTCCTTAATTGCCTCTTGTACCCTATATTCGTCAATCTCAATAACTGGTCCCTCTGTTGGGTCTACTGGGGTAATTTATCTCTCTCCCATTCGTTCTCCACATTCATCGGTCTCTCATAATGACATTTCCAGGCCTCCTTTTTTTGATCATTCGTGATATATATATATATATATATGTAGAGGTTATATTTAATTTGTTGGGATACAACAAGCTAAAATATTTTTATAACTGATATAAAGCACTCAACAAATTATTGGAGTAAATATACAATATATTAACAAATGGAAACTATATTTATAAAACCATATTTATTTCATTATACATATTTCAAGGGCCACCAAGGTAGATTATGGTGCGCTTTCATCAGATAAAATATAATACAGATTAGTTTTATAAATAAATATTGACATACCCTGAAAAAATGCAACCTTACCGGTTGGAGCTTCCTGGAAAACTCCAACCGGTAAGGTTGCATTTTTTCAAGGTATGTCAATATTTATTTATAAAACTAATCTGTATTATATTTTATTTGATGAAAGTGCACCATAATCTACCTTGGTGGCCCTTGAAATATGTATAATGAAATAAATATGGTTTTATAAATATAGTTTCCATTTGTTAATATATTGTATATATATATAAATATATATACATATACCGTGTAGGTAACTCAGTGAATTACTGATGGTGGTTCCAAAACAAGCCCTCTATGCACAGGCAGAGTGTTGTATGCCCTTAAGATTTAAAATGTTAAGTTAATATTAGTTTCTGAAGAAAATACTATAGAAATATCAATGATTCTTTTTTATTTTCTCAAAGACATTGTTATTCCTAGAAATATTATTTGTATGCTCTTTTGAGGTCTATGAAACAAATATACACTTCTTGGCAATACTCCTACAATTTATCAAATAAACTGCTACAGTTTGAATATATGAATGACTGTGCTGTGTCTTGGACAAAAACCACACTGTTTGTCAGCTAGCTTTGATTCGACAATATCGCTACATCTCTTTGCCAGACACTTAGCATAGACTTTACTGAGGAGGCTTAACAAGGATATTCCTCTATAATTAGAGCAATCTCTCTCATCACCTCTTTTGAAAATTGGGATTATCATCCCTGATTACCATTACTTTGGTGCTTTTCCAGAGATCCAGATAACCTGGCTCACATGAATCAGCCAGAGAATATCTACTCTATTTAAGGCTTTTAACATCTTGGGCCGAATGTCATCCTCCACAGCAGCCTTGCCACATTTGAGCTCTTTAATTGCTCTGGTGACCTCATCCTTCAAGAGGTTATTCATCACTCATAGATACATCTCATGTACATCAGAATATGTTGTTGTAACCAGGTTTAGGAGATTGGTAAAGAATTCTTTCCGTCTCATGTAGTTTCACCTCTCTGTAGACAGAAGAACACCAAATGCAGAGGACTTCTTTTTACAAAGTTGACACATGGTCTGCCAGAATACTTTATTTATTGATCTAAAGTTGGATTCCAGCTTAATCCCAAAGTTTTCCCATATCTTAATTTTGATGCCATTACTCTCTCTTCTGTGACTCTTCATGTCTGCCTTACCACAATTGAAAGAAAGAAGACTTATTTCCAAGCCAATCTTTGAAAGCCTCCTTCTTTTCTTAGATGGCATATTTTATCTCCTGATTGAACCAAGGGGTTCTTCTGCCCACACAATTTAACAACTGATGCAAAGTCTGCAGAACTGAACATTGTCCATTCAGATCACTGAATTTAAATGCAATTGTAACTGCATATCTGGTCCTGACCCCTCATCAGCTAGCACTTCCCACTTTATCTTGCAAGTTGATCTGGACCTGCCACTTGTGTGGGTTTTCTTGACTAAGTAGCTTCATGTTGATAGCTCAACCTCTCTTTTAACATGAATATCCAGCATAGAATTGAAGAGATCAGGGATAATGAAAAATATCAATTACTGACCTCTCTCCGGTTTCCCTTATAACATGTATGTTTATGGATGTTGCTGTGTTGGATTACTAACCCAAATATCTAATTAGGCCTCTCTGTTCGTATTTACATCTGAATTGTCATTCCTTCCAGCCGCTCTTTTCCATGTCAGTTGGTCAGTGCCAACACGTGCATTGAAATCGCTCATTAGGATATATGACTGAATCTTAATTACATCTAATGCTGCAAGGAAGGATGTGTATTCAGACTCTGTTTGGCAGATAAACATGCAACATACATGGAGACCTTTCTTTCAGCCTAAGATTAATGCAGCAAATCATCCCACCAAATGGGATCTAGTCTATAACACATTCCAACAGTCGAGGACACGTGAATATTCCCACTCTCCTCTGTGCATCACACCTGTATAGTGGAGTTTCCATTCTCCATCTATATCTATAGTACAGGAGCTACGGACATTTGTTGAGTAAACCACGACTGTATGAAACCAGTAGCATCTGGCCCCCTCCACTACTCCCTGTTCCTTATCTGTAAGGTATATAAAATTCCAGTTGCCACTTGTAAAGATTTATTCCCTTCTGCAACCTCTTTGTTTTATTGGAATATATGACCTTTGTGTTTCCATCCCACGCTTCGCAAGAGAGGTCACAAACCGATTGCCAGTTCTTATAACATTGGATGGAGACTGCAACATATCTTTTGACCAGGTGCTTCTACCTAAAGTCTAAATGCAACCCTTGTTATTATGCATGAAGGATGATGTAGTATGATTGCTTTTATTATATCTGACCTTATTGTAGTTTTTGGTGGTCTTATTTGCACCAGTCATCAATTTGGTAATCCTTTAGAACCCATGAAGACTAAGCCCTTTTGAAGATAGCTTTTACTTGCTTTGTCATAGCTACAACACTGATTTGTAAGAGTTTTCTTTTATGCTAGCAGGGTTTAGACAGGTTATCCTAATCCAAGATGAGACAAGTCATAGTGACCTCATCCTGCTCATTATGTTCCATATTTGGTAGGATTATTCTGGGTGCTTTACGTCATGTCATGAGCATGAATGTACATGTATATATATATATATATATATATATATATATATATATATATGTGTGTGTGTGTGTGTTTGTGTGTGTGTGTGAGAATATGTGTATATGAATGTTACCCTGTCTATATTTACATTTATGTGTGTGACAATGTTTATTATGGCTCATAACTTTAAATTTAAGTACTAGAGTCAATATGATCAACTAAATCAGTGTGGTGACCCAGTATGGTCACAACCTCATGAATGAAATTTGTAAAAGAATAAAAGAATAATAAACACTTTCTGGGGCATAGAATGTTTTTATGATGACATTAAAGAATGTCAGATAATATAATAAACAAGCATAGCATTGTATATCGGACGAATCTTACATCTTCAATGTCTCAATTTTCAGTTAGTATTCTTTTTCATTTTTAGAATAATTTGGGGAAGGTGCGAGGGCAATTCTTTGAAAATTGAATTTAGGGGAGCTTTCTTCCTTTTCATTATAGATTCAAGGGCCTACAAGCGAAATCTCACAAAAGAAAATTTACAATTATAGAAGAATTACTATGAAGTAAATGGTTGCGATGTCGTGTGAAAAATCAAATGAATTGAGATGTTGATGGCAACTTAAATTTACATGAATTTCTCATATCTGACTTTTTCTGATATATGGAAACTAATGGGAATACGATGTACTGTATCTACTCTGCAAATTGATCCAAATTAAAGAAAGACATAGGATGTATTTGATTTTTTGTTTGGTTTTTAGTAGCTTTTCTTTTCTCTCTCAATGAAATCAAACTATAACTAAGCTATATAAGGATTTCCCCAGGAGAGCTTTTGAAATGAGAATGTCAGCTCTATTTATAGAAAAAATGGTTTAGAGATGTTAGAAAGGTAAATAAATGTAAAATAAATCAATGCATTGAATAAAATATAAATGTATGTGCCAACATTAAATACATATATAGATAAAACTATACATAGAAACACAAATAAATATACACACTGCACAGAGAAGCCCATGTATAAACTCACATATACAGGCATTTAGAAGCATTTTGAGAATGCACTCTTTAGTGCTAGTCTGAAGTGGCATTTTAGATGCATGCTGGGATTTTTAGAAGGCTTTGAAAATCTCCAAATGTTTTAATTTTCTGATTGATGCAAACTGAATTTCCTGAATAGACCAGGGATGTGACTGAATAAATATATTGGGTCATACAACTCAGATATAAATATGGCATGCCTTACCTCAGTGGATAAGGATAGTTAGGACTGGGCTTTTCAAAGTGATCTATATTTATCCATAGTGGGAGAACAAAGTTTTGGCAGGTCTGAGTAAAAGCTGAAGTATCCACGAGTGGTGAATTCACTGGTTTGCATTTATTAATTTATTAATAATAGAAGAATAACGATTGGATCACATAGAATAACTGCCAGATATTGTAAACCTATCAGAATCTCTAATAGTTTACTGGATCAGGTAGAATAGCTGCCAGATACCATAGTCCTAATAGAATGCCTGATTGTTTAGTGTATCATGTACAATAGCTGACAGATATCATGAATCTAGAAGAATGCTAAACATCAAAATTCCTAAATAGATTATTTAACCATTTGATATTGAAATGAAGCATGCAAATATAGACACCTCTCATAAAAACGAATATATTGAAATGACTTTCTATTAGGAAGAAAATGTTATGTTCACATTTAAAGGAATTGCATATTACTGGATAAATTAAAAACCCTACAGAAAGATATCTCAAGCTTTATACAACTGTTGACCCTATTTTACTATATTATCAAAATCAGTAGAGGGTGAAATCTGGGTTTAGATACATGCATCATTTACAAAGCAAACAGAGAAGCATTTTGTGTATAGAATGTGGTGGTTTGTGCTCACTGCAACCTAATATTTGTGATCTCCATACTTATCAAAGCCATCCTTCTCATTAAATAATTATTCAAGAATTAAATGTACATTTACATGTATAGTTTATGGATTCTTTTCTCATGTAAGTTGTATTAAGCAACAGTAAATTGCTTATGTTATGTATTTCATTAATTTGTTTACCAGAACAAATACCAAGGCTTTTAGTCTGACACCATAATGATTCTGCCATTTTTTAATGATTTCAAATATGTCCTTTAGTTGGGGAAACAAATTTTTAAATTCTCTTGCAGTTCTCAAAGAAAAGGGGAGATAATTTGTACAAATTTCAAGATATTAATTACGAGCATTTCTAACCTGTAAAAATATTGAAACCCAATCAGGCAAGGGAGACTACACAATGCTGAAATAAGATCCATGTTCATAAATCTTAACTTAAAACTCTTGATATTATCTCCTTGACAGTCCCTAACAATTACCTCTTTTCCAACTAAAGAACAAATTTCAATTCATTAAACATTTTTTTACATCCATCATTAAGTACCAAAAATGTTAATGCTGTTCAAATTTTCCTAATAGAAATCACCTAAAATAAGTGAAATCTATCTCTTTGGTGAATAAAACTCCTCCTGCTTTTTTTAACTGTATTTTTAATTCTTCTTCTTCTTCTTCTTCTTCTTCTTCTTCTTCTTCTTCTTCTTCTACTACTACTACTACTACTACTACTACTACTACTACTACTACAAGCCTGTCTTGCTAGTATAGTTTCATTGGATTTATTAATTCAAATTTTTATAACTTTATGGGTGGTTGGTCAGATTGTTGGGAAAATTTGCAGTAAACCAAAGTAAAAATTTAAATGTTTAATGTGATCCAATCATAGTGTTATTTTGTACTTTCCAAACATGTTTTGCTAATGTAGGTTCCTGTAGTAGAAGATACAAAGAGCTAATTAGTTTGATGGATTATGGAAAATTCAAACATTTACTTATAGTTTTAGGTGAATTACAAGAGGTACCAGGTTATCAGTTATCAGAAACCTGGTATTATGCCTCTACTACTAGTTTATATTTTTCTCATAACAACTCAATGGTTCTCTGTTGGTTTCAACGATGAATATTTAATAATAGAACAGCCTACTAATGAAATGAACATGCAAATGGCTGTGCATTCCACAGACATGTGTAGCCTTAATGAGACTCAGCTTGACAGAGTGTATGACAAGGATAACCCCTTGAATTACAGAAACAGTCCATCTGATAGGCTTCTAAATAGTTTCTGCCTACCAAATTACACTCACTAGACATAGGTCAGCCCAAGACTGTGATAATTAACATTTGTTCTAAATATCACACATTGGGATTGAAACCAGAACCAAATGGTTGAGAAACAATTTAGTATATTATTCAACCATACAGTATCCACTCTCATACTAATAACATTCAAGAAAATCATGTTAGTAGTTGTCATTTTAATCTTTTAGAAATGTTTTGCTGAATCATGACTATATTCTATTGTTAATTTAGGTTCAATATCAGCAACGGGGGTAATTCTTTCATTGGAGAAAGTCTGCAAACATCATGCAATTTTCTTGATTGAATGTTGAGAGGAAATTACAGAGTGACAGTCATAGAAATTGAAAATACTTCTGAAATACAACAAACAAGTAAAAACACAACACAGACAGTAACTATATACAACACAGACAGTAACTATATATAACACATAGTAACTGTATATAAAACACCTAGTAACTATATATAACACACAGTAACTATATATAATACACAGTAATCATATATAACACACAATAATTATATGTAACACAGACAGTAACTATATAAACACACAGTGACTATATATAATTGTTTCTACGTTTGGCACAAGGCCAGCAATTACTCAGTGCATTACTGGTACTTTATTTTATCGACCCTGTAAGGATGAAAGGCAAAGTTAACCTCAGTGGGATTTGAACTCAGAATGGCAAGGGCTGTAACTCTATACGTCAAAGCATGGCATCCGACCCTAACTATATATAACACAGATAGAAACTATATATAACACACAGTAACTATATATTGGAAGGTCTTATTAGTCTAGGAAGACAATATATGACAAGGAGTTAGTACATTGTAAGACTGGGTATGTTTCATTACACTGGGATGACAACTTCCTAATACTAGGTTGGTCTAGTACATTCTTGGACTGAGAGGATTCAGTACAATCCTAGACTGAGAAGATCCAGTATATGACTGGACTGAAAGGATTCGGCTGGACAGAAATGAGGGTAACTTCTAAAACAAAGTGATGTCAGAGTGACAGATCAGACTGGTCAGCAAAAAGTTAGTATGACAGTGTCAACTGATCAGTTATGTAAGGAAAAACCCTTCAATAAAGTTTTAACATTTTCAATGGACACAAAGAGAGGGGAGAGGCTTGAAAAGGAATATGTCATGTAGTGGACAGTATACTGAAGAGGAAAGAATATGACCTGTAGTGGACAGTATACTGAAGAGGAATATATGCTGTAGTGGACAGTATACTGAAGAGGAAAGAATATGACCTGTAGTGGACAGTATACTGAAGAGGAATATATGCTGTAGTGGACAGTATACTGAAGAGGAAAGAATATGACCTGTAGTGGACAGTATACTGAAGAGGAATATATGCTGTAGTGGACAGTATACTGAAGAGGAAGGAATATGTACTGTAGTGGACAGTATACTGAAGAGGAAGGAATATGTACTGTAGTGGACAGTATACTGAAGGGGAAGGAATATGTCTTGTAGTGGACAGTATACTGAAGAGGAAGGAATACGTCCTCGAGTGGACAGTATACTGAAGAGGAAGGAATATGTCCTGTAGTGGACAGTATACTGAAGAGGAAGGAATATGTTCTGTAGTTGACAGTATACTGAAGAGGAAGGAATATGTCCTGTAGTGGACAGTATACTGAAAAGGAAGGAATATGTCCTGTAGTTGACAGTATACTGAAGCGGAAGGAATATGTACTGTAGTGGACAGTATACTGAAGAGGAAGGGATATGTCCTGTAGTTGACAGTATACTGAAGGGGAAGGAATATGTCCTGTAGTGGACAGTATACTGAAGAGGAAGGAATATGTCCTGTAGTGGACAGTATACTGAAAAGGAACGAATATGTCCTGTAGTGGACAGTATACTGAAGAGGAATATGTCTTGTAGTGGACAGTATACTGAAGGGGAATATGTCCTGTAGTGGACAGTATACTGAAGAGGAATATGTCCTGTAGTGGACAGTATACTGAAGAGGAAGGAATATGTCCTGCAGTGGACAGTATACTGAAGAGGAAGGAATATGTCCTGTAGTGGACAGTATACTGAAAAGGAAGGAATATGTCTTGTAGTGGACAGTATACTGAAGAGGAAGGAATATGTTCTGTAGTTGACAGTATACTGAAGAGGAAGGAATATGTCCTGTAGTGGACAGTATACTGAAAAGGAAGGAATATGTCCTGTAGTTGACAGTATACTGAAGCGGAAGGAATATGTACTGTAGTGGACAGTATACTGAAGAGGAAGGAATATGTCCTGTAGTTGACAGTATACTGAAGAGGAAGGAATATGTCCTGTAGTGGACAGTATACTGAAGAGGAAGGAATATGTCCTGTAGTGGACAGTATACTGAAAAGGAAGGAATATGTCCTGTAGTGGACAGTATACTGAAGAGGAATATGTCTTGTAGTGGACAGTATACTGAAGGGGAATATGTCCTGTAGTGGACAGTATACTGAAGAGGAATATTTCCTGTAGTGGACAGTATACTGAAGAGGAAGGAATATGTCCTGCAGTGGACAGTATACTGAAGAGGAAGGAATATGTCCTGTAGTGGACAGTATACTGAAAAGGAAGGAATATGTCTTGTAGTGGACAGTATACTGAAGGGGAATATGTCCTGTAGTGGACAGTATACTGAAGGGGAAGGAATATGTGCTCGAGTGGACAGTATACTGAAGAGGAAGGAATATGTCCTGGAGTGGACAGTATACTGAAGAGGAAGGAATAGGTCCTCGAGTTGACAGTATACTGAAGGGGAATATGTCCTGTAGTGGACAGTATACTGAAGAGTAATATGTCTTGTAGTGGACAGTACACAGAAGTGGAAGGAATATGTCCTGTAGTGGACAGTATACTGAAGAGGAATATGTCCTGTAGTGGACAGTATACTGAAGAGGAATATGTCCTGTAATGGACAGTATACTGAAGAGGAATATGTCCTGTAGTGGACAGTATACTGAAGTGGAAGGAATATGTCTTGTAGTGGAAGGAATATGTCCTGTAGTGGACAGTATACTGAAGGGGAATATGTCCTGTAGTGGACAGTATACAGAAGTGGAATGAATATGTCTTGTAGTGGACAGTATACTGAAGATGAAGGAATATGTCCTGTAGTGGACAGTATACTGAAGAGGAAGGAATATGTCCTTGAGTGGACAGTATACTGAAGAGGAAGGAATATGTCCTTGAGTGGACAGTATACTGAAGAGGAAGGAATATGTCCTGTAGTGGACAGTATACTGAAGGGGAATATGTCCTGTAGTGGAGAGTATACTGAAGAGGAATATGACCTGTAGTGGACAGTATACTGAAGAGGAAGGAATATGTCCTGTAGTGGTCAGTATACTGAAGGGGAATATGTCTTGTAGTGGACAGTATACTGAAGAGGAAGGAATATGTCTTGTAGTGGACAGTGTACTGAAGGGGAATATGTCCTGTATTGGACTGTATACTGAAGAGGAAGGAATATGTCCCTGAGTGGACAGTATACTGAAGAGGAATAAGTCTTGTAGTGGACAGTATACTGAAGAGGAAGGAATATGTCCTGTAGTGGACAGTATACTGAAGGGGAAGGAATATGTCCTTGAGTGGACAGTATACTGAAAAGGAATATGTCTTGTAGTGGACAGTATACTGAAGATGAAGGAATATGTCCTGTAGTGGACAGTATACTGAAGAGGAATATGTCTTGTAGTGGACAGTATACTGAAGAGGAAGGAATATGTCCTTGAGTGGACAGTATACTGAAGTGGAATATGTCTTGTAGTAAACAGTATACTGAAGAGGAAGGAATATGTCCTGTAGTGGACAGTATACTGAAGGAGAATATGTCTTGTAGTGGACAGTATATTGAAGAGGAAGGAATATGTCCTTGAGTGGACAGTATACTGAAGTGGAAAGAATGTGTCCTGTAGTGGACAGTATACTGAAGTGGAATATGTCCTGTAGTGGACAGTATACTGAAGGGGAATATGTCCTGTAGTGGACAGTATACTGAAGGGGAAGGAATATGTCCTGTAGTGGACAGTATACTGAAGGGGAATATGTCCTGTAGTGGACAGTATACTGAAGAGGAAGGAATATGTCCTGTAGTGGACAGTATACTGAAGGGGAATATGTCATGTAGTGGACAGTATACTGAAGAGGAATATGTCTTGTAGTGGACAGTATACTGAAGATGAAGGAATATGTCCTGTAGTGGACAGTATACTGAAGGGGAAGGAATATGTCATTGAGTGGACAGTATACTGAAGGGGAATGTGTCTTATAGTGGACAGTATACTGAAGTGGAAGGAATATGTCCTTGAGTGGACAGTATACTGAAGAGGAAGGAATATGTCCTGTTGTGGACAGTATACTGAAGGGGAATATGTCTTGTAGTGGACAGTATACTGAAGATGAAGGAATATGTCCTGTAGTGGACAGTATACTGAAGAGGAATATGTCTTGTAGTGGACAGTATACTGAAGAGGAAGGAATATGTCCTGTAGTGGACAGTATACTGAAGAGGAATATGTCTTATAGTGGACAGTATACTGAAGAGGAAGGTATATGTCTTGTAGTGGACAGTATACTGAAGGGGAATATGTCCTGTAGTGGACAGTATACTGAAGAGGAATATGTCTTGTAGTGGACAGTATACTGAAGAGGAAGGAATATGTCCTGTATTGGACAGTATACTGAGGGGAATATGTCCTGTAGTGGACAGTATACTGAAGGGGAATATGTCATGGAGTGGACAGTATACTGAAGAGGAAGGAATATATCCTGTAGTGGACAGTATATTGAAGGGGAATATGTCTTGTAGTGGACAGTATACTGAAGAGGAAGGAATATGTCCTGTAGTGGACAGTATACTGAAGGGGAATATGTCTTGTAGTGGACAGTATACTGAAGAGGAAGGAATATGTCCTGTAGCGGACAGTATACTGAAGGGGAATATGTCTTGTAGTGGACAGTATACTGAAGATGAAGGAATATGTCCTGTAGTTGACAGTATACTGAAGGGGAATATGTCTTGTAGTGGACAGTATACTGAAGAGGAAGGAATATGTCCTGTAGTGGACAGTATACTGAAGGGGAATATGTCCTGTAGTGGACAGTATACTGAAGGGGAATATGTCCTGTAGTGGACAGTATACTGAAGTGGAAGGAATATGTCCTGTAGTGGACAGTATACTGAAGTGGAATATGTCTTGTAGTGGACAGTATACTGAAGAGGAAGGAATATGTCCTGTAGTGGGCAGTATAATGAAGAGGAATATGTCTTGTAGTGGACAGTATACTGAAGAGGAAGGAATATGTCCTTGAGTGGACAGTATACTGAAGAGGAATATATCTTGTAGTGGACAGTATACTGAAGAGGAAGGAATATGTCCTGGAGCGGACAGTATACTGAAGAGGAAGGAATATGGCTTGTAGTGGACAGTATACTGAAGGGGAATATGTCCTGTAGTGGACAGTATACTGAAGGGGAATATGTCTTGTAGTGGACAGTATCCTGAAGAGGAAGGAAAATGTCCTGTAGTGGACAGTATACTGAAGGGGAATATGTCTTGTAGTGGACAGTATACTGAAGAGGAAGGAATATGTCCTGTAGTGGACAGTATACTGAAGGGGAAGGAATTTGTCCTGTAGTGGACAGTATACTGAAGGGGAATATGCCTTGTAGTGGACAGTATACTGAAGGGAATATGTCTTGTAGTGGACAGTATACTGAAGGGGAAGGAATATGTCCTGTAGTGGACAGTGTCCTGAAGGGGAATATGTCCTGTAGTGGACAGTATACTAAAGAGGAATATGTCCTGTAGTGGACAGTATACTGAAGAGGAATATGCCTTGTAGTGGACAGTATACTGAAGTGGAATATGTCTTGTAGTGGACAGTATCCTGAAGAGGGAGGAATATGTCTTGTAGTGGACAGTATACTGAGGAGGAAGAAATATGTCTTGTAGTGGACAGTATACTGAAGGGGAATATGTCCTGTAGTGGACAGTATACTGAAGAGGAAGGAATATGTCTTATAGTGGACAGTATACTGAAGGGGAATATGTCTTGTAGTGGACCGTATACTGAAGTGGAAGGAATATGTCCTGTAGTGGACAGTATACTGAATGGGAATATGTCCTGTAGTGGACAGTGTACTGAAGAGGAAGGAATATGTCCTGTAGTGGACAGTATACTGAAGGGGAAGGAATATGTCCTCGAGTGGACAGTATACTGAAGAGGAAGGAATATGTCTTGGAGTGGACAGTATACTGAAGAATAAGGAATATGTCCTGTAGTGGACAGTATACTGAAGAGGAAGTAATATGTCCTCTAGTGGACAGTATACTGAAGGGGAAGGAATATGTCCTCGAGTGGACAGTATACTGAAGAGGAAGTAATATGTCCTGTAGTGGACAGTATACTGAAGAGGAAGGAATATGTACTGTAGTGGACAGTATACTGAAGAGGAAGGAATATGTACTGTAGTGGACAGTATACTGAAGAGGAAGGAATATGTCCTTGAGTGGACAGTATACTGAAGAGGAAGGAATATGTCCTGTAGTGGACAGTATACTGAAGGGGAATATGTCCTGTAGTGGACAGTATACTGAAGAGGAATATGTCCTGTAGTGGACAGTATACTGAAGAGGAAGGAATATGTCCTGTAGTGGTCAGTATACTGAAGGGGAATATGTCTTGTAGTGGACAGTATACTGAAGAGGAAGGAATATGTCTTGTAGTGGACAGTATACTGAAGGGGAATATGTCCTCTATTGGACAGTATACTGAAGAGGAAGGAATATGTCCCTGAGTGGACAGTATACTGAAGAAGAATATGTCTTGTAGTGGACAGTATACTGAAGAGGAAGGAATATGTCCTGTAGTGGACAGTATATGAAGAGGAAGGAATATGTCCCTGAGTGGACAGTATACTGAAGGGGAATATGTCTTGTAGTGGACAGTATACTGAAGAGGAAGGAATATGTCCTGTAGTGGACAGTATACTGAAGAGGAAGGAATATGTACTGTAGTGGACAGTATACTGAAGGGGAATATGTCCTGTAGTGGACAGTATACTGAAGGGGAATATGTCTTGTAGTGGACAGTATCCTGAAGAGGAAGGAAAATGTCCTGTAGTGGACAGTATACTGAAGGGGAATATGTCTTGTAGTGGACAGTATACTGAAGAGGAAGGAATATGTCCTGTAGTGGACAGTATACTGAAGGGGAATATGCCTTGTAGTGGACAGTATACTGAAGGGGAATATGTCTTGTAGTGGACAGTATACTGAAGGGGAAGGAATATGTCCTGTAGTGGACAGTATACTGAAGGGGAATATGTCCTGTAGTGGACAGTATACTGAAGGGGAATATGTCCTGTAGTGGACAGTATACTAAAGAGGAATATGTCCTGTAGTGGACAGTATACTGAAGAGGAATATGCCTTGTAGTGGACAGTATACTGAAGAGGAAGGAATATGTCTTGTAGTGGACAGTATACTGAGGAGGAAGGAATATGTCTTGTAGTGGACAGTATACTGAAGGGGAATATGTCTTGTAGTGGACAGTATACTGAAGCGGAATATGTCCTGTAGTGGACAGTATACTGAAGAGGAAGGAATATGTCTTATAGTGGACAGTATACTGAAGGGGAATATGTCTTGTAGTGGACCGTATACTGAAGTGGAAGGAATATGTCCTGTAGTGGACAGTATACTGAATGGGAATATGTCCTGTAGTGGACAGTATACTGAAGAGGAAGGAATATGTCCTGTAGTGGACAGTATACTGAAGAGGAAGTAATATGTCCTGTAGTGGACAGTATACTGAAGGGGAAGGAATATGTCCTCGAGTGGAAAGTATACTGAAGAGGAAGGAATATGTCCTGGAGTGGACAGTATACTGAAGAGGAAGGAATATGTCCTCGAGTTGACAGTATACTGAAGGGGAATATGTCCTGTAGTGGACAGTATACTGAAGTGGAATATGTCCTGTAGTGGACAGTATACTGAAGGGGAATATGTCCTGTAGTGGACAGTATACTGAAGAGGTATATGTCCTGTAGTGGACAGTATACTGAAGTGGAAGGAATATGTCTTGTAGTGGACAGTATACAGAAGTGGAATGAATATGTCCTGTAGTGGACAGTATACTGAAGGGGAATATGTCATGTAGTGGACAGTATACAGAAGTGGAATGAATATGTCTTATAGTGGACAGTATACTGAAGATGAAGGAATATGTCCTGTAGTGGGCAGTATACTGAAGATGAAGGAATATGTCCTTGAGTGGACAGTATACTGAAGAGGAAGGAATATGTCCTGTAGTGGACAGTATACTGAAGGGGAATATGTCCTGTAGTGGACAGTATACTGAAGAGGAATATTGTCCTGTAGTGGACAGTATACTGAAGAGGAAGGAATATGTCCTGTAGTGGTCAGTATACTGAAGGGGAATATGTCTTGTAGTGGACAGTATACTGAAGAGGAAGGAATATGTCTTGTAGTGGACAGTATACTGAAGGGGAATATGTCCTCTATTGGACAGTATACTGAAGAGGAAGGAATATGTCCCTGAGTGGACAGTATACTGAAGAAAAGAATATGTCTTGTAGTGGACAGTATACTGAAGAGGAAGGAATATGTCCTGTAGTGGACAGTATACTGAAGAGGAAGGAATATGTCCCTGAGTGGACAGTATACTGAAGGGGAATATGTCTTGTAGTGGACAGTATACTGAAGAGGAAGGAATATGTCCTGTAGTGTACAGTATACTGAAGATGAAGGAATATGTACTGTAGTGGACAGTATACTGAAGTGGAATATGTCTTGTAGTAAACAGTATACTGAAGAGAAAGGAATATGTCCTGCAGTGGACAGTATACTGAAGAGGAAGGAATATGTCCTGTAGTGGACAGTATACTGAAGGGGAATATGTCCTGTAGTGGACAGTATACTGAAGGGGAAGGAATATGTCCTGTAGTGGACAGTATACTGAAGGGGAATATGTCCTGTAGTGGACAGTATACTGAAGAGGAAGGAATATATCCTGTAGTGGACAGTATACTGAAGTGGAAGGAATATGTCCTGGAGTGGACAGTATACTGAAGAGGAAGGAATACGTCCTCGAGTGGACAGTATACTGAAGAGGAAGGAATATGTCCTGTAGTGGACAGTATACTGAAGAGGAAGGAATATGTCCTGTAGTGGACAGTATACTGAAAAGAAAGGAATATGTCCTGTAGTGGACAGTATACTGAAGAGGAATATGTCTTGTAGTGGACAGTATACTGAAGGGGAATATGTCCTGTAGTGGACAGTATACCGAAGAGGAATATGTCCTGTAGTGGACAGTATACTGAAGAGGAAGGAATATGTCCTGCAGTGGACAGTATACTGAAGAGGAAGGAATATGTCCTGTCGTGGACAGTATACTGAAAAGGAAGGAATATGTCTTGTAGTGGACAGTATACTGAAGAGGAAGGAATATGTCCTGTAGTGGACAGTATACTGAATGGGAATATGTCCTGTAGTGGACAGTATACTGAAGGGGAAGGAATATGTCCTGTAGTCGACAGTATACTGAAGAGGAAGTAATATGTCCTGTAGTGGACAGTATACTGAAGGGGAAGGAATATGTCCTGTAGTCGACAGTATACTGAAAAGGAAGGAATATGTCTTGTAGTGGACAGTATACTGAAGAGGAAGGAATATGTCCTGGAGTGGACAGTATACTGAAGATGAAGGAATACGTCCTCGAGTTGACAGTATACTGAAGGGGAATATGTCCTGTAGTGGACAGTATACTGAAGAATAATATGTCTTGTAGTGGACAGTACACAGAAGTGGAAGGAATATGTCCTGTAGTGGAGAGTATACTGAAGAGGAATATGTCCTGTAGTGGACAGTATACTGAAGAGGAATATGTCGTCTAGTGGACAGTATACGGAAGAGGAATATGTCCTGTAG
This sequence comes from Eledone cirrhosa, assembly GCA_964016885.1. NCBI lineage: Eukaryota > Metazoa > Mollusca > Cephalopoda > Octopoda > Eledonidae > Eledone > Eledone cirrhosa. The sequence goes on from OZ024742.1 coordinate 253,878,118, forward strand.
TGGACAGTATACGGAAGAGGAATATGTCCTGTAGTGGACAGTATACTGAAGTGGAAGGAATATGTCTTGTAGTGGAAGGAATATGTCCGGTAGTGGACAGTATACTGAAGGGGAATATGTCCTGTAGTGGACAGTATACAGAATTGGAATGAATATGTCTTGTAGTGGACAGTATACTGAAGATGAAGGAATATGTCCTGTAGTGGACAGTATACTGAAGAGGAAGGAATATGTCCTGTAGTGGACAGTATACTGAAGGGGAATATGTCCTGTAGTGGACAGTATACTGAAGAGGAATATGTCCTGTAGTGGACAGTATACTGAAGAGGAAGGAATATGTCCTGTAGTGGTCAGTATACTGAAGGGGAATATGTCTTGTAGTGGACAGTATACTGAAGAGGAAGGAATATGTCTTGTAGTGGACAGTATACTGAAGGGGAATATGTCCTGTATTGGACTGTATACTGAAGAGGAAGGAATATGTCCCTGAGTGGACAGTATACTGAAGAGGAATATGTCCTGTAGTGGACAGTATACTGAAGGGGAATATGTCCTGTAGTGGACAGTATACTGAAGGGGAATATGTCATGTAGTGGACAGTATACTGAAGAGGAATATGTCTTGTAGTGGACAGTATACTGAAGAGGAAGGAATATGTCCTGTAGTGGACAGTATACTGAAGATGAAGGAATATGTCCTGTAGTGGAAAGTATACTGAAGAGGAATATGTCTTGTAGTGGACAGTATACTGAGGAGGAAGGAATATGTTCTGTAGTGGAAAGTATACTGAAGTGGAAGGAATATGTCCTTGAGTGGACAGTATACTGAAGTGGAATATGTCTTGTAGTAAACAGTATACTGAAGAGGAAGGAATTGTCCTGTAGTGAACAGTATACTGAAGTGGAATATGTCCTGTAGTGGACAGTATACTGAAGGGGAATATGTCCTGTAGTGGACAGTATACTGAAGGGGAAGGAATATGTCCTGTAGTGGACAGTATACTGAAGGGGAATATGTCCTGTAGTGGACAGTATACTGAAGGGGAATATGTAATGTAGTGGACAGTATACTGAAGAGGAATATGTCTTGTAGTGGACAGTATACTGAAGAGGAAGGAATATGTCCTGTAGTGGACAGTATACTGAAGGGGAAGGAATATGTCATTGAGTGGACAGTATACTGAAGGGGAATATGTCTTATAGTGGACAGTATACTGAAGTGGAAGGAATATGTCCTTGAGTGTACAGTCTACTGAAGAGGAAGGAATATGTCCTGTTGTGGACAGTATACTGAAGGGGAATATGTCTTGTAGTGGACAGTATACTGAAGAGGAAGGAATATGTCTTGTAGTGGACAGTATACTGAAGTGGAATATGTCCTGTAGTGGACAGTATACTGAAGGGGAATATGTCCTGTAGTGGACAGTATACTGAAGGGGAAGGAATACGTCCTCGAGTGGACAGTATACTGAAGAGGAAGGAATATGTCCTGTAGTGGACAGTATACTGAATAGGAAGGAATATGTCCTGTAGTGGACAGTATACTGAAAAGAAAGGAACATGTCCTGTAGTGGACAGTATGCTGAAGAGGAATATGTCTTGTAGTGGACAGTATACTGAAGGGGAATATGTCCTGTAGTGGACAGTATACCGAAGAGGAATATGTCCTGTAGTGGACAGTATACTGAAGAGGAAGGAATATGTCCTGCAGTGGACAGCATACTGAAGAGGAAGGAATGTGTCCTGTAGTGGACAGTATACTGAAAAGGAAGGAATATGTCCTGTAGTGGACAGTATACTGAATGGGAATATGTCCTGTAGTGGACAGTATACTGAAGGGGAAGGAATATGTCCTGTAGTCGACAGTATACTGAAGGGGAAGGAATATGTCCTGTAGTGGACAGTATACTGAAGGGGAAGGAATATGTCCTGTAGTCGACAGTATACTGAAGGGGAAGGAATATGTCCTGTAGTCGACAGTATACTGAAGAGGAAGTAATATGTCCTGTAGTGGACAGTATACTGAAGGGGAAGGAATATGTGCTCCAGTGGACAGTATACTGAAGAGGAAGGAATATGTCCTGGAGTGGACAGTATACTGAAGAGGAAGGAATACGTCCTCGAGTTGACAGTATACTGAAGGGGAATATGTCCTGTAGTGGACAGTATACTGAAGAGTAATATGTCTTGTAGTGGACAGTACACAGAAGTGGAAGGAATAAGTCCTGTAGTGGACAGTATACTGAAGAGGAGGAATATGTCCTGTAGTGGACATTATACTGAAGAGGAATATGTCCTGTAGTGGACAGTATACTGAAGAGGAATATGTCCTGTAGTGGACAGTATACTGAAGGGGAATATGTCCTGTAGTGGACAATATACAGAAGTGGAATGAATATGTCTTGTAGTGGACAGTATACTGAAGATGAAGGAATATGTCCTGTAGTGGACAGTATACTGAAGAGGAAGGAATATGTCCTTGAGTGGACAGTATATTGAAGAGGAAGGAATATGTCTTGTAGTGGACAGTATACTGAAGAGGAAGGAATATGTCTTGTAGTGGACAGTATACTGAAGGGAATATGTCCTGTATTGGACTGTATACTGAAGAGGAAGGAATATGTCCCTGAGTGGACAGTATACTGAAGAGGAATATGTCCTGTAGTGGACAGTATACTGAAGAGGAAGGAATATGTCCTGTAGTGGACAGTATACTGAAGGGGAAGGAATATGTCCTTGAGTGGACAGTATATTGAAAAGGAATATGTCTTGTATTGGACAGTATACTGAAGATGAAGGAATATGTCCTGTAGTGGACAGTATACTGAAGAGGAATATGTCTTGTAGTGGACAGTATACTGAGGAGGAAGGAATATGTCCTTGAGTGGACAGTATACTGAAGTGGAATATGTCTTGTAGTAAACAGTATACTGAAGAGGAAGGAATATGTCCTGTAGTGGACAGTATACTGAAGGGGAATATGTCTTGTAGTGGACAGTATACGGAAGAGGAAGGAATATGTCCTGTAGTGGAAAGTATATTGAAGTGGAAGGAATATGTCCTTGAGTGGACAGTATACTGAAGTGGAATATGTCTTGTAGTAAACAGTATACTGAAGAGGAAGGAATGTGTCCTGTAGTGGACAGTATCCTGAAGTGGAATATGTCCTGTAGTGGACAGTATACTGAAGGGGAATATGTCCTGTAGTGGACAGTATACTGAAGGGGAAGGAATATGTCCTGTAGTGGACAGTATACTGAAGGGGAATATGTCCTGTAGTGGACAGTATACTGAAGAGGAAGGAATATGTCCTGTAGTGGACAGTATACTGAAGGGGAAGGAATATGTCCTTGAGTGGACAGTATATTGAAAAGGAATATGTCTTGTATTGGACAGTATACTGAAGATGAAGGAATATGTCCTGTAGTGGACAGTATACTGAAGAGGAATCTGTCTTGTAGTGGACAGTATACTGAGGAGGAAGGAATATGTCCTTGAGTGGACAGTATACTGAAGTGGAATATGTCTTGTAGTAAACAGTATACTGAAGAGGAAGGAATATGTCCTGTAGTGGACAGTATACTGAAGGGGAATATGTCTTGTAGTGGACAGTATACGGAAGAGGAAGGATTATGTCCTGTAGTGGAAAGTATACTGAAGTGGAAGGAATATGTCCTTGAGTGGACAGTATACTGAAGTGGAATATGTCTTGTAGTAAACAGTATACTGAAGAGGAAGGAATGTGTCCTGTAGTGGACAGTATCCTGAAGTGGAATATGTCCTGTAGTGGACAGTATACTGAAGGGGAATATGTCCTGTAGTGGACAGTATACTGAAGGGGAAGGAATATGTCCTGTAGTGGACAGTATACTGAAGGGGAATATGTCCTGTAGTGGACAGTATACTGAAGAGGAAGGAATATGTCCTGTAGTGGACAGTATACTGAAGGGGAATATGTCATGTAGTGGACAGTATACTGAAGAGGAATATGTCTTGTAGTGGACAGTATACTGAAGAGGAAGGAATATGTCCTGTAGTGGACAGTATACTGAAGGGGAAGGAATATGTCCTGCAGTGGACAGTATACTGAAGAGGAAGGAATATGTCCTGTCGTGGACAGTATACTGAAAAGGAAGGAATATGTCTTGTAGTGGACAGTATAATGAAGAGGAAGGAATATGTCCTGTAGTGGACAGTATACTGAAGAGGAATATGTCTTGTAGTGGACAGTATACTGAAGAGGAAGGAATATGTCCTGTAGTGGACAGTATACTGAAGGGGAATATGTCCTGTAGTGGACAGTATACTGAAGGGGAAGGAATATGTCCTGTAATGGACAGTATACTGAAGAGGAAGTAATATGTCCTGTAGTGGACAGTATACTGAAGGGGAAGGAATATGTGCTCCAGTGGACAGTATACTGAAGAGGAAGGAATATGTCCTGGAGTGGACAGTATACTGAAGAGGAAGGAATACGTCCTCGTGTTGACAGTATACTGAAGGGGAATATGTCCTGTAGTGGACAGTATACTGAAGAATAATATGTCTTGTAGTGGACAGTACACAGAAGTGGAAGGAATATGTCCTGTAGTGGACAGTATACTGAAGAGGAATATGTCCTGTAGTGGACAGTATACTGAAGAGGAATATGTCCTCTAGTGGACAGTATATGGAAGAGGAATATGTCCTGTAGTGGACAGTATACTGAAGTGGAAGGAATATGTCTTGTAGTGGAAGGAATATGTCCTGTAGTGGACAGTATACTGAAGGGGAATATGTCCTGTAGTGGACAGTATACAGAATTGGAATGAATATGTCTTGTAGTGGACAGTATACTGAAGTGGAAGGAATATGTCCTTGAGTGGACAGTATACTGAAGTGGAATATGTCCTGTAGTGGACAGTATACTGAAGGGAAATATGTCCTGTAGTGGACGGTATACTGAAGGGGAAGGAATATGTCCTGTAGTGGACAGTATACTGAAGGGGAATATGTCCTGTAGTGGACAGTATACTGAAGAGGAAGGAATATGTCTTGTAGTGGACAGTATACTGAAGAGGAAGGAATATGTCCTGTAGTGGACAGTATACTGAAGAGGAATATGTCCTGTAGTGGACAGTATACTGAAGAGGAATATGTCCTGTAGTGGACAGTATACTGAAGTGGAAGGAATATGTCTTGTAGTGGAAAGAATATGTCCTGTAGTGGACAGTATACTGAAGGGGAATATGTCTTGTAGTGGACAGTATACGGAAGAGGAAGGAATATGTCCTGTAGTGGAAAGTATACTGAAGTGGAAGGAATATGTCCTTGAGTGGACAGTATACTGAAGTGGAATATGTCTTGTAGTAAACAGTATACTGAAGAGGAAGGAATGTGTCCTGTAGTGGACAGTATCCTGAAGTGGAATATGTCCTGTAGTGGACAGTATACTGAAGGGGAATATGTCCTGTAGTGGACAGTATACTGAAGGGCAAGGAATATGTCCTGTAGTGGACAGTATACTGAAGGGGAATATGTCCTGTAGTGGACAGTATACTGAAGAGGAAGGAATATGTCCTGTAGTGGACAGTATACTGAAGGGGAAGGAATATGTCCTTGAGTGGACAGTATATTGAAAAGGAATATGTCTTGTATTGGACAGTATACTGAAGATGAAGGAATATGTCCTGTAGTGGACAGTATACTGAAGAGGAATCTGTCTTGTAGTGGACAGTATACTGAGGAGGAAGGAATATGTCCTTGAGTGGACAGTATACTGAAGTGGAATATGTCTTGTAGTAAACAGTATACTGAAGAGGAAGGAATATGTCCTGTAGTGGACAGTATACTGAAGGGGAATATGTCTTGTAGTGGACAGTATACGGAAGAGGAAGGATTATGTCCTGTAGTGGAAAGTATACTGAAGTGGAAGGAATATGTCCTTGAGTGGACAGTATACTGAAGTGGAATATGTCTTGTAGTAAACAGTATACTGAAGAGGAAGGAATGTGTCCTGTAGTGGACAGTATCCTGAAGTGGAATATGTCCTGTAGTGGACAGTATACTGAAGGGGAATATGTCCTGTAGTGGACAGTATACTGAAGGGGAAGGAATATGTCCTGTAGTGGACAGTATACTGAAGGGGAATATGTCCTGTAGTGGACAGTATACTGAAGAGGAAGGAATATGTCCTGTAGTGGACAGTATACTGAAGGGGAATATGTCATGTAGTGGACAGGATACTGAAGAGGAATATGTCTTGTAGTGGACAGTATACTGAAGAGGAAGGAATATGTCCTGTAGTGGACAGTATACTGAAGGGGAAGGAATATGTCCTGCAGTGGACAGTATACTGAAGAGGAAGGAATATGTCCTGTCGTGGACAGTATACTGAAAAGGAAGGAATATGTCTTGTAGTGGACAGTATAATGAAGAGGAAGGAATATGTCCTGTAGTGGACAGTATACTGAAGAGGAATATGTCTTGTAGTGGACAGTATACTGAAGAGGAAGGAATATGTCCTGTAGTGGACAGTATACTGAAGGGGAATATGTCCTGTAGTGGACAGTATACTGAAGGGGAAGGAATATGTCCTGTAATGGACAGTATACTGAAGAGGAAGTAATATGTCCTGTAGTGGACAGTATACTGAAGGGGAAGGAATATGTGCTCCAGTGGACAGTATACTGAAGAGGAAGGAATATGTCCTGGAGTGGACAGTATACTGAAGAGGAAGGAATACGTCCTCGTGTTGACAGTATACTGAAGGGGAATATGTCCTGTAGTGGACAGTATACTGAAGAATAATATGTCTTGTAGTGGACAGTACACAGAAGTGGAAGGAATATGTCCTGTAGTGGACAGTATACTGAAGAGGAATATGTCCTGTAGTGGACAGTATACTGAAGAGGAATATGTCCTCTAGTGGACAGTATATGGAAGAGGAATATGTCCTGTAGTGGACAGTATACTGAAGTGGAAGGAATATGTCTTGTAGTGGAAGGAATATGTCCTGTAGTGGACAGTATACTGAAGGGGAATATGTCCTGTAGTGGACAGTATACAGAATTGGAATGAATATGTCTTGTAGTGGACAGTATACTGAAGTGGAAGGAATATGTCCTTGAGTGGACAGTATACTGAAGTGGAATATGTCCTGTAGTGGACAGTATACTGAAGGGAAATATGTCCTGTAGTGGACGGTATACTGAAGGGGAAGGAATATGTCCTGTAGTGGACAGTATACTGAAGGGGAATATGTCCTGTAGTGGACAGTATACTGAAGAGGAAGGAATATGTCTTGTAGTGGACAGTATACTGAAGAGGAAGGAATATGTCCTGTAGTGGACAGTATACTGAAGAGGAATATGTCCTGTAGTGGACAGTATACTGAAGAGGAATATGTCCTGTAGTGGACAGTATACTGAAGTGGAAGGAATATGTCTTGTAGTGGAAAGAATATGTCCTGTAGTGGACAGTATACTGAAGGGGAATATGTCTTGTAGTGGACAGTATACGGAAGAGGAAGGAATATGTCCTGTAGTGGAAAGTATACTGAAGTGGAAGGAATATGTCCTTGAGTGGACAGTATACTGAAGTGGAATATGTCTTGTAGTAAACAGTATACTGAAGAGGAAGGAATGTGTCCTGTAGTGGACAGTATCCTGAAGTGGAATATGTCCTGTAGTGGACAGTATACTGAAGGGGAATATGTCCTGTAGTGGACAGTATACTGAAGGGCAAGGAATATGTCCTGTAGTGGACAGTATACTGAAGGGGAATATGTCCTGTAGTGGACAGTATACTGAAGAGGAAGGAATATGTCCTGTAGTGGACAGTATACTGAAGGGGAATATGTCATGTAGTGGACAGTATACTGAAGAGGAATATGTCTTGTAGTGGACAGTATACTGAAGAGGAAGGAATATGTCCTGTAGTGGACAGTATACTGAAGATGAAGGAATATGTCATTGAGTGGACAGTATACTGAAGATGAAGGAATATGTCCTGTAGTGGACAGTATACTGAAGAGGAATATGTCTTGTAGTGGACAGTATACTGAAGAGGAAGGAATATGTCCTGTAGTGGACAGTATACTGAAGAGGAATATGTCCTGTAGTGGACAGTATACTGAAGAGGAATATGTCCTGTAGTGGACAGTATACTGAAGTGGAAGGAATATGTCTTGTAGTGGAAGGAATATGTCCTGTAGTGGACAGTATACTGAAGAGGAAGGAATATGTCCTGCAGTGGACAGTATACTGATGGGGAAGGAATATGTCCTGTCGTGGACAGTATACTGAAAAGGAAGGAATATGTCTTGTAGTGGACAGTATACTGAAGAGGAAGGAATATGTCCTGTAGTGGACAGTATACTGAAGGGGAATATGTCCTGTAGTGGACAGTATACTGAAGGGGAAGGAATATGTCCTGTAGTGGACAGTATACTGAAGGGGAATATGTCCTGTAGTGGACAGTATACTGAAGAGGAAGGAATATGTCCTGTAGTGGACAGTATACTGAAGGGGAATATGTCATGTAGTGGACAGTATACTGAAGAGGAATATGTCTTGTAGTGGACAGTATACTGAAGAGGATGGAATATGTCCTGTAGTGGACAGTATACTGAAGAGGAAGGAATATGTCCTGCAGTGGACAGTATACTGAAGAGGAAGGAATATGTCCTGTAGTGGACAGTATACTGAAGAGGAATATGTCTTGTAGTGGACAGTATACTGAAGAGGAAGGAATATGTCCTGTAGTGGACAGTATACTGAAGGGGAATATGTCCTGTAGTGGACAGTATACTGAAGGGGAAGGAATATGTCCTGTAATGGACAGTATACTGAAGAGGAAGTAATATGTCCTGTAGTGGACAGTATACTGAAGGGGAAGGAATATGTGCTCCAGTGGACAGTATACTGAAGAGGAAGGAATATGTCCTGGAGTGGACAGTATACTGAAGAGGAAGGAATACGTCCTCGTGTTGACAGTATACTGAAGGGGAATATGTCCTGTAGTGGACAGTATACTGAAGAATAATATGTCTTGTAGTGGACAGTACACAGAAGTGGAAGGAATATGTCCTGTAGTGGACAGTATACTGAAGAGGAATATGTCCTGTAGTGGACAGTATACTGAAGAGGAATATGTCCTCTAGTGGACAGTATATGGAAGAGGAATATGTCCTGTAGTGGACAGTATACTGAAGTGGAAGGAATATGTCTTGTAGTGGAAGGAATATGTCCTGTAGTGGACAGTATACTGAAGGGGAATATGTCCTGTAGTGGACAGTATACAGAATTGGAATGAATATGTCTTGTAGTGGACAGTATACTGAAGTGGAAGGAATATGTCCTTGAGTGGACAGTATACTGAAGTGGAATATGTCCTGTAGTGGACAGTATACTGAAGGGAAATATGTCCTGTAGTGGACGGTATACTGAAGGGGAAGGAATATGTCCTGTAGTGGACAGTATACTGAAGGGGAATATGTCCTGTAGTGGACAGTATACTGAAGAGGAAGGAATATGTCTTGTAGTGGACAGTATACTGAAGAGGAAGGAATATGTCCTGTAGTGGACAGTATACTGAAGAGGAATATGTCCTGTAGTGGACAGTATACTGAAGAGGAATATGTCCTGTAGTGGACAGTATACTGAAGTGGAAGGAATATGTCTTGTAGTGGAAAGAATATGTCCTGTAGTGGACAGTATACTGAAGGGGAATATGTCTTGTAGTGGACAGTATACGGAAGAGGAAGGAATATGTCCTGTAGTGGAAAGTATACTGAAGTGGAAGGAATATGTCCTTGAGTGGACAGTATACTGAAGTGGAATATGTCTTGTAGTAAACAGTATACTGAAGAGGAAGGAATGTGTCCTGTAGTGGACAGTATCCTGAAGTGGAATATGTCCTGTAGTGGACAGTATACTGAAGGGGAATATGTCCTGTAGTGGACAGTATACTGAAGGGCAAGGAATATGTCCTGTAGTGGACAGTATACTGAAGGGGAATATGTCCTGTAGTGGACAGTATACTGAAGAGGAAGGAATATGTCCTGTAGTGGACAGTATACTGAAGGGGAATATGTCATGTAGTGGACAGTATACTGAAGAGGAATATGTCTTGTAGTGGACAGTATACTGAAGAGGAAGGAATATGTCCTGTAGTGGACAGTATACTGAAGATGAAGGAATATGTCATTGAGTGGACAGTATACTGAAGATGAAGGAATATGTCCTGTAGTGGACAGTATACTGAAGAGGAATATGTCTTGTAGTGGACAGTATACTGAAGGGGAAGGAATATGTCCTGTAGTGGACAGTATACTGAAGAGGAATATGTCCTGTAGTGGACAGTATACTGAAGAGGAATATGTCCTGTAGTGGACAGTATACTGAAGTGGAAGGAATATGTCTTGTAGTGGAAGGAATATGTCCTGTAGTGGACAGTATACTGAAGAGGAAGGAATATGTCCTGCAGTGGACAGTATACTGATGGGGAAGGAATATGTCCTGTCATGGACAGTATACTGAAAAGGAAGGAATATGTCTTGTAGTGGACAGTATACTGAAGAGGAAGGAATATGTCCTGTAGTGGACAGTATACTGAAGGGGAATATGTCCTGTAGTGGACAGTATACTGAAGGGGAAGGAATATGTCCTGTAATGGACAGTATACTGAAGAGGAAGTAATATGTCCTGTAGTGGACAGTATACTGAAGGGGAAGGAATATGTGCTCCAGTGGACAGTATACTGAAGAGGAAGGAATATGTCCTGGAGTGGACAGTATACTGAAGAGGAAGGAATACGTCCTCGAGTTGACAGTATACTGAAGGGGAATATGTCCTGTAGTGGACAGTATACTGAAGAATAATATGTCTTGTAGTGGACAGTACACAGAAGTGGAAGGAATATGTCCTGTAGTGGACAGTATACTGAAGAGGAATATGTCCTGTAGTGGACAGTATACTGAAGAGGAATATGTCCTCTAGTGGACAGTATATGGAAGAGGAATATGTCCTGTAGTGGACAGTATACTGAAGTGAAAGGAATATGTCTTGTAGTGGAAGGAATATGTCCTGTAGTGGACAGTATACTGAAGGGGAATATGTCCTGTAGTGGACAGTATACAGAATTGGAATGAATATGTCTTGTAGTGGACAGTATACTGAAGTGGAAGGAATATGTCCTTGAGTGGACAGTATACTGAAGTGGAATATGTCCTGTAGTGGACAGTATACTGAAGGGAAATATGTCCTGTAGTGGACGGTATACTGAAGGGGAAGGAATATGTCCTGTAGTGGACAGTATACTGAAGGGGAATATGTCCTGTAGTGGACAGTATACTGAAGAGGAAGGAATATGTCTTGTAGTGGACAGTATACTGAAGAGGATGAATATGTCCTGTAGTGGACAGTATACTGAAGGGGAAGGAATATGTCATTGAGTGGACAGTATACTGAAGGGGAATATGTCCTGTAGTGGACAGTATACTGAAGGGGAATATGTCTTGTAGTGGACAGTATCCTGAAGAGGAAGGAAAATGTCCTGTAGTGGACAGTATACTGAAGGGGAATATGTCTTGTAGTGGACAGTATACTGAAGAGGAAGGAATATGTCCTGTAGTGGACAGTATACTGAAGGGGAATATGCCTTGTAGTGGACAGTATACTGAAGGGGAATATGTCTTGTAGTGGACAGTATACTGAAGGGGAAGGAATATGTCCTGTAGTGGACAGTATACTGAAGGGGAATATGTCCTGTAGTGGACAGTATACTGAAGGGGAATATGTCCTGTAGTGGACAGTATACTAAAGAGGAATATGTCCTGTAGTGGACAGTATACTGAAGAGGAATATGCCTTGTAGTGGACAGTATACTGAAGAGGAAGGAATATGTCTTGTAGTGGACAGTATACTGAGGAGGAAGGAATATGTCTTGTAGTGGACAGTATACTGAAGGGGAATATGTCTTGTAGTGGACAGTATACTGAAGCGGAATATGTCCTGTAGTGGACAGTATAATGAAGAGGAAGGAATATGTCTTATAGTGGACAGTATACTGAAGGGGAATATGTCTTGTAGTGGACCGTATACTGAAGTGGAAGGAATATGTCCGGTAGTGGACAGTATACTGAATGGGAATATGTCCTGTAGTGGACAGTATACTGAAGAGGAAGGAATATGTCCTGTAGTGGACAGTATACTGAAGAGGAAGTAATATGTCCTGTAGTGGACAGTATACTGAAGGGGAAGGAATATGTCCTCGAGTGGAAAGTATACTGAAGAGGAAGGAATATGTCCTGGAGTGGACAGTATACTGAAGAGGAAGGAATATGTCCTCGAGTTGACAGTATACTGAAGGGGAATATGTCCTGTAGTGGACAGTATACTGAAGTGGAATATGTCCTGTAGTGGACAGTATACTGAAGGGGAATATGTCCTGTAGTGGACAGTATACTGAAGAGGAATATGTCCTGTAGTGGACAGTATACTGAAGTGGAAGGAATATGTCTTGTAGTGGACAGTATACAGAAGTGGAATGAATATGTCCTGTAGTGGACAGTATACTGAAGGGGAATATGTCATGTAGTGGACAGTATACAGAAGTGGAATGAATATGTCTTATAGTGGACAGTATACTGAAGGTGAAGGAATATGTCCTGTAGTGGGCAGTATACTGAAGAGGAAGGAATATGTCCTTGAGTGGACAGTATACTGAAGAGGAAGGAATATGTCCTGTAGTGGACAGTATACTGAAGGGGAATATGTCCTGTAGTGGACAGTATACTGAAGAGGAATATTGTCCTGTAGTGGACAGTATACTGAAGAGGAAGGAATATGTCCTGTAGTGGTCAGTATACTGAAGGGGAATATGTCTTGTAGTGGACAGTATACTGAAGAGGAAGGAATATGTCTTGTAGTGGACAGTATACTGAAGGGGAATATGTCCTCTATTGGACAGTATACTGAAGAGGAAGGAATATGTCCCTGAGTGGACAGTATACTGAAGAAAAGAATATGTCTTGTAGTGGACAGTATACTGAAGAGGAAGGAATATGTCCTGTAGTGGACAGTATACTGAAGAGGAAGGAATATGTCCCTGAGTGGACAGTATACTGAAGGGGAATATGTCTTGTAGTGGACAGTATACTGAAGAGGAAGGAATATGTCCTGTAGTGGACAGTATACTGAAGATGAAGGAATATGTACTGTAGTGGACAGTATACTGAAGTGGAATATGTCTTGTAGTAAACAGTATACTGAAGAGAAAGGAATATGTCCTGCAGTGGACAGTATACTGAAGAGGAAGGAATATGTCCTGTAGTGGACAGTATACTGAAGGGGAATATGTCCTGTAGTGGACAGTATACTGAAGGGGAAGGAATATGTCCTGTAGTGGACAGTATACTGAAGGGGAATATGTCCTGTAGTGGACAGTATACTGAAGAGGAAGGAATATATCCTGTAGTGGACAGTATACTGAAGTGGAAGGAATATGTCCTGGAGTGGACAGTATACTGAAGAGGAAGGAATACGTCCTCGAGTGGACAGTATACTGAAGAGGAAGGAATATGTCCTGTAGTGGACAGTATACTGAAGAGGAAGGAATATGTCCTGTAGTGGACAGTATACTGAAACGAAAGGAATATGTCCTGTAGTGGACAGTATACTGAAGAGGAATATGTCTTGTAGTGGACAGTATACTGAAGGGGAATATGTCCTGTAGTGGACAGTATACCGAAGAGGAATATGTCCTGTAGTGGACAGTATACTGAAGAGGAAGGAATATGTCCTGCAGTGGACAGTATACTGAAGAGGAAGGAATATGTCCTGTCGTGGACAGTATACTGAAAAGGAAGGAATATGTCTTGTAGTGGACAGTATACTGAAGAGGAAGGAATATGTCCTGTAGTGGACAGTATACTGAATGGGAATATGTCCTGTAGTGGACAGTATACTGAAGGGGAAGGAATATGTCCTGTAGTCGACAGTATACTGAAGAGGAAGTAATATGTCCTGTAGTGGACAGTATACTGAAGGGGAAGGAATATGTCCTGTAGTCGACAGTATACTGAAAAGGAAGGAATATGTCTTGTAGTGGACAGTATACTGAAGAGGAAGGAATATGTCCTGGAGTGGACAGTATACTGAAGATGAAGGAATACGTCCTCGAGTTGACAGTATACTGAAGGGGAATATGTCCTGTAGTGGACAGTATACTGAAGAATAATATGTCTTGTAGTGGACAGTACACAGAAGTGGAAGGAATATGTCCTGTAGTGGAGAGTATACTGAAGAGGAATATGTCCTGTAGTGGACAGTATACTGAAGAGGAATATGTCCTCTAGTGGACAGTATACGGAAGAGGAATATGTCCTGTAGTGGACAGTATACGGAAGAGGAATATGTCCTGTAGTGGACAGTATACTGAAGTGGAAGGAATATGTCTTGTAGTGGAAGGAATATGTCCGGTAGTGGACAGTATACTGAAGGGGAATATGTCCTGTAGTGGACAGTATACAGAATTGGAATGAATATGTCTTGTAGTGGACAGTATACTGAAGATGAAGGAATATGTCCTGTAGTGGACAGTATACTGAAGAGGAAGGAATATGTCCTATAGTGGACAGTATACTGAAGGGGAATATGTCCTGTAGTGGACAGTATACTGAAGAGGAATATGTCCTGTAGTGGACAGTATACTGAAGAGGAAGGAATATGTCCTGTAGTGGTCAGTATACTGAAGGGGAATATGTCTTGTAGTGGACAGTATACTGAAGAGGAAGGAATATGTCTTGTAGTGGACAGTATACTGAAGGGGAATATGTCCTGTATTGGACTGTATACTGAAGAGGAAGGAATATGTCCCTGAGTGGACAGTATACTGAAGAGGAATATGTCCTGTAGTGGACAGTATACTGAAGAGGAAGGAATATGTCCTGTAGTGGACAGTATACTTAAGGGGAAGGAATATGTCCTTGAGTGGACAGTATACTGAAAAGGAATATGTCTTGTAGTGGACAGTATACTGAAGATGAAGGAATATGTCCTGTAGTGGACAGTATACTGAAGAGGAATATGTCTTGTAGTGGACAGTATACTGAGGAAGAAGGAATATGTTCTGTAGTGGAAAGTATACTGAAGTGGAAGGAATATGTCCTTGAGTGGACAGTATACTGAAGTGGAATATGTCTTGTAGTAAACAGTATACTGAAGAGGAAGGAATTGTCCTGTAGTGAACAGTATACTGAAGTGGAATATGTCCTGTAGTGGACAGTATACTGAAGGGGAATATGTCCTGTAGTGCACAGTATACTGAAGGGGAAGGAATATGTCCTGTAGTGGACAGTATACTGAAGGGGAATATGTCCTGTAGTGGACAGTATACTGAAGGGGAATATGTCATGTAGTGGACAGTATACTGAAGAGGAATATGTCTTGTAGTGGACAGTATACTGAAGAGGAAGGAATATGTCCTGTAGTGGACAGTATACTGAAGATGAAGGAATATGTCCTGTAGTGGAAAGTATACTGAAGAGGAATATGTCTTGTAGTGGACAGTATACTGAGGAGGAAGGAATATGTTCTGTAGTGGAAAGTATACTGAAGTGGAAGGAATATGTCCTTGAGTGGACAGTATACTGAAGTGGAATATGTCTTGTAGTAAACAGTATACTGAAGAGGAAGGAATTGTCCTGTAGTGAACAGTATACTGAAGTGGAATATGTCCTGTAGTGGACAGTATACTGAAGGGGAATATGTCCTGTAGTGGACAGTATACTGAAGGGGAAGGAATATGTCCTGTAGTGGACAGTATACTGAAGGGGAATATGTCCTGTAGTGGACAGTATACTGAAGGGGAATATGTCATGTAGTGGACAGTATACTGAAGAGGAATATGTCTTGTAGTGGACAGTATACTGAAGAGGAAGGAATATGTCCTGTAGTGGACAGTATACTGAAGGGGAAGGAACATGTCATTGAGTGGACAGTATACTGAAGGGGAATATGTCTTATAGTGGACAGTTTACTGAAGTGGAAGGAATATGTCCTTGAGTGTACAGTATACTGAAGAGGAAGGAATATGTCCTGTTGTGGACAGTATACTGAAGGGGAATATGTCTTGTAGTGGACAGTATACTGAAGAGGAAGGAATATGTCTTGTAGTGGACAGTATACTGAAGTGGAATATGTCCTGTAGTGGACAGTATACTGAAGGGGAATATGTCCTGTAGTGGACAGTATACTGAAGGGGAAGGAATACGTCCTCGAGTGGACAGTATACTGAAGAGGAAGGAATATGTCCTGTAGTGGACAGTATACTGAATAGGAAGGAATATGTCCTGTAGTGGACAGTCTACTGAAAAGAAAGGAACATGTCCTGTAGTGGACAGTATGCTGAAGAGGAATATGTCTTGTAGTGGACAGTATACTGAAGGGGAATATGTCTTGTAGTGGACAGTATACCGAAGAGGAATATGTCCTGTAGTGGACAGTATACTGAAGAGGAAGGAATATGTCCTGCAGTGGACAGCATACTGAAGAGGAAGGAATGTGTCCTGTAGTGGACAGTATACTGAAAAGGAAGGAATATGTCCTGTAGTGGACAGTATACTGAATGGGAATATGTCCTGTAGTGGACAGTATACTGAAGGGGAAGGAATATGTCCTGTAGTCGACAGTATACTGAAGGGGAAGGAATATGTCCTGTAGTGGACAGTATACTGAAGGGGAAGGAATATGTCCTGTAGTCGACAGTATACTGAAGGGGAAGGAATATGTCCTGTAGTCGACAGTATACTGAAGAGGAAGTAATATGTCCTGTAGTGGACAGTATACTGAAGGGGAAGGAATATGTGCTCCAGTGGACAGTATACTGAAGAGGAAGGAATATGTCCTGGAGTGGACAGTATACTGAAGAGGAAGGAATACGTCCTCGAGTTGACAGTATACTGAAGGGGAATATGTCCTGTAGTGGACAGTATACTGAAGAGTAATATGTCTTGTAGTGGACAGTACACAGAAGTGGAAGGAATAAGTCCTGTAGTGGACAGTATACTGAAGAGGAGGAATATGTCCTGTAGTGGACATTATACTGAAGAGGAATATGTCCTGTAGTGGACAGTATACTGAAGGGGAATATGTCCTGTAGTGGACAGTATACAGAAGTGGAATGAATATGTCTTGTAGTGGACAGTATACTGAAGATGAAGGAATATGTCCTGTAGTGGACAGTATACTGAAGAGGAAGGAATATGTCCTTGAGTGGACAGTATACTGAAGAGGAAGGAATATGTCCTGTAGTGGACAGTATACTGAAGGGGAATATGTCCTGTAGTGGACAGTATACTGAAGAGGAATATGTCCTGTAGTGGGCAGTATACTGAAGAGGAAGTAATATGTCCTGTAGTGGTCAGTATACTGAAGGGGAATATGTCTTGTAGTGGACAGTATACTGAAGAGGAAGGAATATGTCTTGTAGTGGACAGTATACTGAAGGGAATATGTCCTGTATTGGACTGTATACTGAAGAGGAAGGAATAGGTCCCTGAGTGGACAGTATACTGAAGAGGAATATGTCCTGTAGTGGACAGTATACTGAAGAAGAAGGAATATGTCCTGTAGTGGACAGTATACTGAAGGGGAAGGAATATGTCCTTGAGTAGACAGTATATTGAAAAGGAATATGTCTTGTATTGGACAGTATACTGAAGATGAAGGAATATGTCCTGTAGTGGACAGTATACTGAAGAGGAATATGTCTTGTAGTGGACAGTATACTGAGGAGGAAGGAATATGTCCTTGAGTGGACAGTATACTGAAGTGGAATATGTCTTGTAGTAAACAGTATACTGAAGAGGAAGGAATATGTCCTGTAGTAGACAGTATACTGAAGGGGAATATGTCTTGTAGTGGACAGTATACGGAAGAGGAAGGAATATGTCCTGTAGTGGAAAGTATATTGAAGTGGAAGGAATATGTCCTTGAGTGGACAGTATACTGAAGTGGAATATGTCTTGTAGTAAACAGTATACTGAAGAGGAAGGAATGTGTCCTGTAGTGGACAGTATCCTGAAGTGGAATATGTCCTGTAGTGGACAGTATACTGAAGGGGAATATGTCCTGTAGTGGACAGTATACTGAAGAGGAAGGAATATGTCCTGTAGTGGACAGTATACTGAAGGGAATATGTCCTGTAGTGGACAGTATACTGAAGGGGAATATGTCATGTAGTGGACAGTATACTGAAGAGGAATATGTCTTGTAGTGGACAGTATACTGAAGAGGAAGGAATATGTCCTGTAGTGGACAGTATACTGAAGATGAAGGAATATGTCCTGTAGTGGAAAGTATACTGAAGAGGAATATGTCTTGTAGTGGACAGTATACTGAGGAGGAAGGAATATGTTCTGTAGTGGAAAGTATACTGAAGTGGAAGGAATATGTCCTTGAGTGGACAGTATACTGAAGTGGAATATGTCTTGTAGTAAACAGTATACTGAAGAGGAAGGAATTGTCCTGTAGTGAACAGTATACTGAAGTGGAATATGTCCTGTAGTGGACAGTATACTGAAGGGGAATATGTCCTGTAGTGGACAGTATACTGAAGGGGAAGGAATATGTCCTGTAGTGGACAGTATACTGAAGGGAATATGTCCTGTAGTGGACAGTATACTGAAGGGGAATATGTCATGTAGTGGACAGTATACTGAAGAGGAATATGTCTTGTAGTGGACAGTATACTGAAGAGGAAGGAATATGTCCTGTAGTGGACAGTATACTGAAGGGGAAGGAATATGTCATTGAGTGGACAGTATACTGAAGGGGAATATGTCTTATAGTGGACAGTATACTGAAGTGGAAGGAATATGTCCTTGAGTGGACAGTATACTGAAGAGGAAGGAATATGTCCTGTTGTGGACAGTATACTGAAGGGGAATATGTCTTGTAGTGGACAGTATACTGAAGTGGAATATGTCCTGTAGTGGACAGTATACTGAAGGGGAATATGTCCTGTAGTGGACAGTATACTGAAGGGGAAGGAATACGTCCTCGAGTGGACAGTATACTGAAGAGGAAGGAATATGTCCTGTAGTGGACAGTATACTGAAGAGGAAGGAATATGTCCTGTAGTGGACAGTATACTGAAAAGAAAGGAACATGTCCTGTAGTGGACAGTATGCTGAAGACGAATATGTCTTGTAGTGGACAGTATACTGAAGGGGAATATGTCCTGTAGTGGACAGTATACCGAAGAGGAATATGTCCTGTAGTGGACAGTATACTGAAGAGGAAGGAATATGTCCTGCAGTGGACAGCATACTGAAGAGGAAGGAATATGTCCTGTAGTGGACAGTATACTGAAAAGGAAGGAATATGTCCTGTAGTGGACAGTATACTGAATGGGAATATGTCCTGTAGTGGACAGTATACTGAAGGGGAAGGAATATGTCCTGTAGTCGACAGTATACTGAAGGGGAAGGAATATGTCCTGTAGTGGACAGTATACTGAAGGGGAAGGAATATGTCCTGTAGTCGACAGTATACTGAAGGGGAAGGAATATGTCCTGTAGTCGACAGTATACTGAAGAGGAAGTAATATGTCCTGTAGTGGACAGTATACAGAAGGGGAAGGAATATGTGCTCCAGTGGACAGTATACTGAAGAGGAAGGAATATGTCCTGGAGTGGACAGTATACTGAAGAGGAAGGAATACGTCCTCGAGTTGACAGTATACTGAAGGGGAATATGTCCTGTAGTGGACAGTATACTGAAGAGTAATATGTCTTGTAGTGGACAGTACACAGAAGTGGAAGGAATAAGTCCTGTAGTGGACAGTATACTGAAGAGGAGGAATATGTCCTGTAGTGGACATTATACTGAAGAGGAATATGTCCTGTAGTGGACAGTATACTGAAGGGGAATATGTCCTGTAGTGGACAGTATACAGAAGTGGAATGAATATGTCTTGTAGTGGACAGTATACTGAAGATGAAGGAATATGTCCTGTAGTGGACAGTATACTGAAGAGGAAGGAATATGTCCTTGAGTGGACAGTATACTGAAGAGGAAGGAATATGTCCTGTAGTGGACAGTATACTGAAGGGGAATATGTCCTGTAGTGGACAGTATACTGAAGAGGAATATGTCCTGTAGTGGACAGTATACTGAAGAGGAAGGAATATGTCCTGTAGTGGTCAGTATACTGAAGGGGAATATGTCTTGTAGTGGACAGTATACTGAAGAGGAAGGAATATGTCTTGTAGTGGACAGTATACTGAAGGGAATATGTCCTGTATTGGACTGTATACTGAAGAGGAAGGAATATGTCCCTGAGTGGACAGTATACTGAAGAGGAATATGTCCTGTAGTGGACAGTATACTGAAGAAGAAGGAATATGTCCTGTAGTGGACAGTATACTGAAGAGGAATATGTCTTGTAGTGGACAGTATACTGAGGAGGAAGGAATATGTCCTTGAGTGGACAGTATACTGAAGTGGAATATGTCTTGTAGTAAACAGTATACTGAAGAGGAAGGAATATGTCCTGTAGTAGACAGTATACTGAAGGGGAATATGTCTTGTAGTGGACAGTATACGGAAGAGGAAGGAATATGTCCTGTAGTGGAAAGTATATTGAAGTGGAAGGAATATGTCCTTGAGTGGACAGTATACTGAAGTGGAATATGTCTTGTAGTAAACAGTATACTGAAGAGGAAGGAATGTGTCCTGTAGTGGACAGTATCCTGAAGTGGAATATGTCCTGTAGTGGACAGTATACTGAAGAGGAAGGAATATGTCCTGTAGTGGACAGTATACTGAAGGGGAATGAATATGTCCTTGAGTGGACAGTATATTGAAAAGGAATATGTCTTGTATTGGACAGTATACTGAAGATGAAGGAATATGTCCTGTAGTGGACAGTATACTGAAGAGGAATCTGTCTTGTAGTGGACAGTATACTGAGGAGGAAGGAATATGTCCTTGAGTGGACAGTATACTGAAGTGGAACATGTCTTGTAGTAAACAGTATACTGAAGAGGAAGGAATATGTCCTGTAGTGGACAGTATACTGAAGGGGAATATGTCTTGTAGTGGACAGTATACGGAAGAGGAAGGAATATGTCCTGTAGTGGAAAGTATACTGAAGTGGAAGGAATATGTCCTTGAGTGGACAGTATACTGAAGTGGAATATGTCTTGTAGTAAACAGTATACTGAAGAGGAAGGAATGTGTCCTGTAGTGGACAGTATCCTGAAGTGGAATATGTCCTGTAGTGGACAGTATACTGAAGGGGAATATGTCCTGTAGTGGACAGTATACTGAAGGGGAAGGAATATGTCCTGTAGTGGACAGTATACTTAAGGGGAATATGTCCTGTAGTGGACAGTATACTGAAGAGGAAGGAATATGTCCTGTAGTGGACAGTATACTGAAGGGGAATATGTCATGTAGTGGACAGTATACTGAAGACGAATATGTCTTGTAGTGGACAGTATACTGAAGTGGAAGGAATATGTCTTGTAGTGGAAGGAATATGTCCTGTAGTGGACAGTATACAGAAGTGGAATGAATATGTCTTGTAGTGGACAGTATACTGAAGATGAAGGAATATGTCCTGTAGTGGACAGTATACTGAAGAGGAAGGAATATGTCCTGTAGTGGACAGTATACTGAAGGGGAATATGTCCTGTAGTGGACAGTATACTGAAGAGGAATATGTCTTGTAGAGGACAGTATACTGAACAGGAAGGAATATGTCCTGTAGTGGTCAGAATACTGAAGGGGAATATGTCTTGTAGTGGACAGTATACTGAAGAGGAAGGAATATGTCTTGTAGTGGACAGTGTACTGAAGGGGAATATGTCCTGTATTGGAGTGTATACTGAAGAGGAAGGAATATGTCCCTGAGTGGACAGTATACTGAAGAGGAATAAGTCTTGTGGTGGACAGTATACTGAAGAGGAAGGAATATGACCTGTAGTGGACAGTATACTGAAGGGGAATATGTCCTGTAGTGGACAGTATACTGAAGGGGAAGGAATATGTCCTGTAGTGGACAGTATACTGAAGGGGAATATGTCCTGTAGTGGACAGTATACTGAAGAGGAAGGAATATGTCCTGAAGTGGACAGTATACTGAAGGGGAATATGTCATGTAGTGGACAGTATACTGAAGAGGAATATGTCTTGTAGTGGACAGTATACTGAAGAGGAAGGAATATGTCCTGTAGTGGACAGTACACTGAAGGGGAAGGAATATGTCATTGAGTGGACAGTATACTGAAGGGGAATATGTCTTATAGTGGACAGTATACTGAAGTGGAAGGAATATGTCCTTGAGTGGACAGTGTACTGAAGAGGAAGGAATATGTCCTGTTGTGGACAGTATACTGAAGGGAAATATGTCTTGTAGTGGACAGTATACTGAAGAGGAAGGAATATGTCTTGTAGTGGACAGTATACTGAAGTGGAATATGTCCTGTAGTGGACAGTATACTGAAGGGGAATATTTCCTGTAGTGGACAGTATACTGAAGGGGAAGGAATATGTCCTGTAGTGGACAGTATACTGAAGGGGAATATGTCCTGTAGTGGACAGTATACTGAAGAGGAAGGAATATGTCTTGTAGTGGACAGTATACAGAAGAGGATGAATATGTCCTGTAGTGGACAGTATACTGAAGGGGAAGGAATATGTCATTGAGTGGACAGTATACTGAAAGGGAATATGTCTTATAGTGGACAGTATACTGAAGTGGAAGGAATATGTCCTTGAATGGACAGTATACTGAAGAGGAAGGAACATGTCCTGTTGTGGACAGTATACTGAAGGGGAATATGTCTTGTAGTGGACAGTATACTGAAGAGGAAGGAATATGTCCTGTAGTGGACAGTATACTGAAGAGGAATATATCTTATAGTGGACAGTATACTGAAGTGGAAGGAATATGTCTTGTAGTGGACAGTATACTGAAGGGGAATATGTCCTGTAGTGGACAGTATACTGAAGAGGAAGGAATATGTCCTGTAGTGGACAGTATAATGAAGGGGAATATGTCCTGTAGTGGACAGTATACTGAAGGGGAATATGTCCTGGAGTGGACAGTATACTGAAGAGGAAGGAATATGTCCTGTAGTGGACAGTATATTGAAGGGGAATATGTCTTGTAGCGGACAGTATACTGAAGAGGAAGGAATATGTCCTGTAGTGGACAGTATACTGAAGGGGAATATGTCTTGTAGTGGACAGTATACTGAAGAGGAAGGAATATGTCCTGTAGTGGACAGTATACTGAAGGGGAATATGTCTTGTAGTGGACAGTATACTGAAGATGAAGGAATATGTCCTGTAGTTGACAGTATACTGAAGGGGAATATGTCTTGTAGTGGACAGTATACTGAAGAGGAAGGAATATGTCCTTGAGTGGACAGTGTACTGAAGTGGAATATGTCTTGTAGTAAACAGTATACTGAAGAGGAAGGAATATGTCCTGTAGTGGACAGTATACTGAAGGGGAATATGTCTTGTAGTGGACAGTATACGGAAGAGGAAGGAATATGTCCTGTAGTGGAAAGTATACTGAAGTGGAAGGAATATGTCCTTGAGTGGACAGTATACTGAATTGGTATATGTCTTGTAGTAAACAGTATACTGACGAGGAAGGAATGTGTCCTGTAGTGGACAGTATACTGAAGTGGAATATGTCCTGTAGTGGACAGTATACTGAAGGGGAATATGTCCTGTAGTGGACAGTATACTGAAGGGGAAGGAATATGTCCTGTAGTGGACAGTATACTGAAGGGGAATATGTCCTGTAGTGGACAGTATACTGAAGAGGAAGGAATATGTCCTGAAGTGGACTGTATACTGAAGGGGAATATGTCATGTAGTGGACAGTATACTGAAGAGGAATATGTCTTGTAGTGGACAGTATACTGAAGAGGAAGGAATATGTCCTGTAGTGGACAGTATACTGAAGGGGAAGGAATATGTCATTGAGTGGACAGTATACTGAAGGGGAATATGTCTTATAGTGGACAGCATACTGAAGTGGAAGGAATATGTCCTTGAGTGGACAGTATACTGAAGAGGAAGGAATATGTCCTGTTGTGGACAGTATACTGAAGGGAAATATGTCTTGTAGTGGACAGTATACTGAAGAGGAAGGAATATGTCTTGTAGTGGACAGTATACTGAAGTGGAATATGTCCTGTAGTGGACAGTATACTGAAGGGGAATATGTCCTGTAGTGGACAGTATACTGAAGGGGAAGGAATATGTCCTGTAGTGGACAGTATACTGAAGGGGAATATGTCCTGTAGTGGACAGTATACTGAAGAGGAAGGAATATGTCTTGTAGTGGACAGTATACAGAAGAGGATGAATATGTCCTGTAGTGGACAGTATACTGAAGGGGAAGGAATATGTCATTGAGTGGACAGTATACTGAAAGGGAATATGTCTTATAGTGGACAGTATACTGAAGTGGAAGGAATATGTCCTTGAATGGACAGTATACTGAAGAGGAAGGAATATGTCCTGTTGTGGACAGTATACTGAAGGGGAATATGTCTTGTAGTGGACAGTATACTGAAGAGGAAGGAATATGTCCTGTAGTGGACAGTATACTGAAGAGGAATATATCTTATAGTGGACAGTATACTGAAGTGGAAGGAATATGTCTTGTAGTGGACAGTATACTGAAGGGGAATATGTCCTGTAGTGGACAGTATACTGAAGAGGAAGGAATATGTCCTGTAGTGGACAGTATAATGAAGGGGAATATGTCCTGTAGTGGACAGTATACTGAAGGGGAATATGTCCTGGAGTGGACAGTATACTGAAGAGGAAGGAATATGTCCTGTAGTGGACAGTATATTGAAGGGGAATATGTCTTGTAGCGGACAGTATACTGAAGATGAAGGAATATGTCCTGTAGTGGACAGTATACTGAAGGGGAATATGTCTTGTAGTGGACAGTATACTGAAGAGGAAGGAATATGTCCTGTAGTGGACAGTATACTGAAGGGGAATATGTCTTGTAGTGGACAGTATACTGAAGATGAAGGAATATGTCCTGTAGTTGACAGTATACTGAAGGGGAATATGTCTTGTAGTGGACAGTATACTGAAGAGGAAGGAATATGTCCTGTAGTGGACAGTATACTGAAGTGGAAGGAATATGTCCTGTAGTGGACAGTATACTGAAGTGGAATATATCTTGTAGTGGACAGTATACTGAAGAGGAAGGAATATGTCCTGTAGTGGGCAGTATAATGAAGAGGAATATGTCCTGTAGTGGACAGTATACTGAAGAGGAAGGAATATGTCCTGGAGCGGACAGTATACTGAAGAGGAAGGAATATGGCTTGTAGTGGACAGTATACTGAAGTGGAATATGTCCTGTAGTGGACAGTATACTGAAGAGGAATATGTCCTGTAGTGGACAGTATACTGAAGTGGAAGGAATATGTCTTGTAGTGGACAGTATACAGAAGTGGAATGAATATGTCCTGTAGTGGACAGTATACTGAAGGGGAATATGTCCTGTAGTGGACAGTATACAGAAGTGGAATGAATATGTCTTATAGTGGACAGTATACTGAAGATGAAGGAATATGTCCTGTAGTGGACAATATACTGAAGGGGAAGGAATATGTCCATGAGTGGACAGTATACTGAAGAGGAAGGAATATGTCCTGTAGTGGACAGTATACTGAAGGGGAATATGTCCTGTAGTGGACAGTATACTGAAGAGGAATATGTCCTGTAGTTCGCAGTATACTGAAGAGGAAGGAATATGTCCTGTAGTGGTCAGTATACTGAAGGGGAATATGTCTTGTAGTGGACAGTATACTGAAGAGGAAGGAATATGTCTTGTAGTGGACAGTATACTGAAGGTGAATATGTCCTGTATTGGATAGTATACTGAAGATGAAGGAATATGTCCCTGAGTGGACAGTATACTGAAGAAGAATACGTCTTGTAGTGGACAGTATACTGAAGAGGAAGGAATATGTCCTGTAGTGGACAGTATACTGAAGAGGAAGGAATATGGCCCTGAGTGGACAGTATACTGAAGGGGAATATGTCTTGTAGTGGACAGTATACTGAAGAGGAAGGAATATGTCCCTGAGTGGACAGTATACTGAAGGGGAATATGTCCTGTAGTGGACAGTATACTGAAGGGGAAGGAATATGTCCTGTAGTGGACAGTATACTGAAGGGGAATATGTCCTGTAGTGGACAGTATACTGAAGAGGAAGGAATATGTCCTGTAGTGGACTGTATACTGAAGGGGAATATGTCATGTAGTGGACAGTATACGGAAGAGGAATATGTCTTGTAGTGGACAGTATACTGAAGTGGAAGGAATATGTCCTGTAGTGGACAGTATACTGAAGGGGAAGGAATATGTCATTGAGTGGACAGTATACTGAAGGGGAATATGTCTTATAGTGGAGAGTATACTGAAGAGGAAGGAATATGTCCTTGAGTGGACAGTATACTGAAGAGGAAGGAATATGTCCTGTTGTGGACAGTATACTGAAGGGGAATATGTCTTGTAGTGGACAGTATACTGAAGATGAAGGAATATGTCCTGTAGTGGACAGTATACTGAAGAGGAATATGTCTTGTAGTGGACAGTATACTGAAGAGGAAGGAATATGTCCTGTAGTGGACAGTATACTGAAGAGGAATATGTCTTATAGTGGACAGTATACTGAAGAGGAAGGTATATGTCCTGTAGTGGACAGTATACTGAAGGGGAATATGTCCTGTAGTGGACAGTATACTGAAGTGGAATATGTCTTGTAGTGGACAGTATACTGAAGAGGAAGGAATATGTCCTGTAGTGGACAGTATACTGAAGGGGAATATGTCCTGTAGTGGACAGTATACTGAAGGGGAATATGTCCTGGAGTGGACAGTATACTGAAGAGGAAGGAATATGTCCTGTAGTGGACAGTATATTGAAGGGGAATATGTCTTGTAGTGGACAGTATACTGAAGAGGAAGGAATATGTCCTGTAGTGGACAGTATACTGAAGGGGAATATGTCTTGTAGTGGACAGTATACTGAAGATGAAGGAATATGTCCTGTAGTGGACAGTATACTGAAGGGGAATATGTCTTGTAGTGGACAGTATACTGAAGAGGAAGGAATATGTCCTGTAGTGGACAGTATACTGAAGTGGAAGGAATATGTCCTGTAGTGGACAGTATACTGAAGTGGAATATATCATGTAGTGGACAGTATACTGAAGAGGAAGGAATATGTCCTGTAGTGGGCAGTATACTGAATAGGAATATGTCCTGTAGTGGACAGTATACTGAAGAGGAAGGAATATGTCCTTGAGTGGACAGTATACTGAAGAGGAATATATCTTGTAGTGGACAGTATACTGAAGAGGAAGGAATATGTCCTGGAGCGGACAGTATACTGAAGAGGAAGGAATATGGCTTGTGGTGGACAGTATACTGAAGAGGAAGGAATATATCCTGTAGTGGACAGTATACTGAAGGGGAATATGTCCTGTAGTGGACAGTATACTGAAGGGGAATATGTCTTGTAGTGGACAGTATCCTGAAGAGGAAGGAATATGTCCTGTAGTGGACAGTATACTGAAGGGGAATATGTCTTGTAGTGGACAGTATACTGAAGAGGAAGCAATATGTCCTGTAGTGGACAGTATACTGAAGGGGAAGGAATATGTCCTGTAGTGGACAGTATACTGAAGGGGAATATGCCTTGTAGTGGACAGTATACTGAAGGGGAATATGTCTTGTAGTGGACAGTATACTGAAGGGGAAGGAATATGTCCTGTTGTGGACAGTATACTGAAGGGGAATATGTCCTGTAGTGGACAGTATACTGAAGGGGAATATGTCCTGTAGTGGACAGTATACTGAAGAGGAATATGTCCTGTAGTGGACAGTATACTGAAGAGGAATATGCCTTGTAGTGGACAGTATACTGAAGGGGAATATGTCTTGTAGTGGACAGTATCCTGAAGAGGAAGGAATATGTCTTGTAGTGGACAGTATACGGAAAAGGAAGGAATATGTCTTGTAGTGGACAGTATACTGAAGGGGAATATGTCTTGTAGTGGACAGTATACTGAAGGGGAATATGTCCTGTAGTGGACAGTATACTGAAGGGGAAGGAATATGTCCTGTAGTGGACAGTATACTGAAGAGGAATATGTCTTGTAGTGGACAGTATACTGAAGAGGAATATGTCTTGTAGTGGACAGTATAATGAAGAGGAAGGAATATGTCTTGTAGTGGACAGTATACTGAAGTGGAAGGAATATGTCCTCTAGTGGACAGTATACTGAAGTGGAAGGAATATGTCCTGTAGTGGACAGTATACTGAAGAGGAATATGTCTTGTAGTGGACAGTATACTGAAGAGGAATATGTCCTGTAGTGGACAGTATACTGAAGAGGAATATGTCTTGTAGTGGACAGTATACTGAAGAGGAAGGAATATGTCCTGTAGTGGACCGTGTACTGAAGAGGAAGGAATATGTCTTGTAGTGGACAGTATACTGAAGTGGAAGGAATATGTCCTGTAGTGGACAGTATACTGAAGTGGAATGAATATGTCTTGTAGTGGACAGTATACTGAAGAGGAATATGTCTTGTAGTGGACAGTATACTGAAGGGGAATATGTCCTGTAGTGGACAGTATACTGAAGTGGAAGGAATATGTCCTGTAGTGGACAGTATACTGAAGAGGAATATGTCCTGTAGTGGACAGTATACTGAAGAGGAATATGTCTTGTAGTGGACAGTATACTGAAGGGGAATATGTCTTGTAGTGGACAGTATACTGAAGTGGAATATGTCCTGTAGTGCACAGTATACTGAAGAGGTAGGAATATGTCCTGTAGTGGACAGTATACTGAAGTGGAATATGTCTTGTAGTGGACAGTATACTGAAGAGGAATATGGCCTGTAGTGGACAGTATACTGAAGGGGAATATGTCTTGTAGTGGACAGTATACTGAAGACGAATATGTCCTGTAGTGGACATTATACTGAAGAGGTATATGTCCTCTAGTGGACAGTATACTGAAGAGGAAGGAATATATAACTGTAGTGGACAGTATACTGAAGGGGAATATGTCTTGTAGTGGACATTATACTGAAGGGGAAGGAATATGTCCTGTAGTGGACAGTATACTGAAGGGGAATATGTCTTGTAGTGGACAGTATACTGAAGGGGAATATGTCTTGTAGTGGACAGTATACTGAAGAGGAATATATCTTGTAATCTCAGCCTGCACATCATCATCATCCTCCGCCTCCTCATCATCATCATTTTTACATCCACTTTTACCTGCTTGCAACCAATTTATGACCACACGTACAACTGATCTAATATAAAAATACAAACATTTCTCTCTTTGCAGAACTCTTTTGCTAAAATGTCAGGGGCATCATTTCCTCACAGCATAGTATTTCAACAAAATCTGATAATTTTATTAATTTTTTTATGTTTTGTTTTTGCCACTAGTGGTTTACTGAAGTTGTTATTTGTTATTTCAGTTACTTATTTGAGTATTTCTCACTAATGATTCAATTTTCCAAAATTTTGCATAAACTTCAAAGAAATTTTGTTCTCTGAATGTTGCGTAAAATTTGTAAAATTAGATGACTGAAGGCAGAATATGTATATAAACAAATTGAGATGGAAATATCATGCATAAAATAACATGTGCAACACATGTCATATATTATATTTGAAAAGGAGATGAAACAAAGACAAAACCAGTGAGTTGAAGACAAAATGAAAGTTTTTAAAGATTGGCATGAAGGATAGATACATGTGGAAAAATTGGAATATGGTGTAACATTGAAATTTCATTTTATCCAAGGAAATGGCTGATACAGTCTGGCACCAGTATTGTTGAAACTCATTTTTTCCATCTGAATGGACTTGTGTAATGTGAAATTAAGTGTCTTGCTCAAGGTTACAATGTACCAAATGGTCTGCAATCTGCAAATTAAACTCACCACCTTGTAATTATGAGCCTAAAATCCTACTTCCTAAGTCACATGTGTTCAGTTTAACTCTTAAAATATTGTACCATAGAAAACCACATTAACAAAACATTCTTGTAAAGTCAAAAAAAAAAAAAAAACAGCACTGTAACTGGAACAGAAAACATAGTAATTCCTTCATTCGAATACTGTGAATCTTTACAATGATCTGCCAACTAGCAATGATACAATAAACATTTGAATTAACACACCTAATTTTAGACATTTTCTGCTAAATCATCACTGGATGTTACAAATCAATACTTTTGTGCCCATATTTATAATGATAGACACTCCTTATGGTTTTTCAAATAATTTTGAAAATAAACATAAAGTTGTAGGGATTTAGTAATATTACTAACTTTCTCATTATGAAGTTGCTGTTTGGAAAACAGCTTAATACAGTTTCTTACATAAAATTATGATGGAACGTTTTTAGATAAATATAAACACATTAAAATAAACAGTTTTATAACAGAGAACCAGGGGGAAATTTCAGACAGTTTGGTATGAAAAGGGTTAACAATACTGATGCAAACAACTGAACATAACATCATAATGCATAATTTTATAGTAAATTTTAACTAAATCAAGTGTGCGAATATATTGTCAATATTGCCTACAATTCTCTTGGATTCTCAATTAACTTATCAACAGATGAAAGGTAAAAGAAAACTGTTTATTTTTTTAATATTTAAATTGAGAATTGCTTATTAGTTTATTCAATTAAATAGAAAATGTATCCAGTATTAATAATTTACGTTTGAAAGTAAGAAATCAATATTATGTGAACGGTAAAAATCAATAATTTATAGATTTAGACGTTCGCAGATATTTTGACATATGGAGTGAATTCACACACACTTGCACAAACACACACACACAGAATCCCACATGCATATACATAAAATGAAAAAGATGATGATGGTGACTTTCACATGTAAAATGATCCACGTGCTTTATATTCATTTGCATGCCTGGCAGGATTATTCACATTTACAAAACAGAAACCGAAAGTGAAGCAGGTATTTGCTAATTAATCACAAGGAGTGGATGTGTGATGAGCAGTAGCAACAGCAGCAGCAGCAGTAGTAGTAGCAGCAACAGCAACTGCATCAGCAACAGCAGCACCACTAGTAGTATTAGTGTAACTGCCTCCCTAATTGAGAAAACTGTTTGACATGATGTGCCCTTAAACAAAGTGATCCCCTGTTGCTATTCCAGTAGTTTGAGTAGCAGTTTAATCAGGATTTTACAGCATACAGCAAAACAAATGCAGAAGCTCACAGCTGTCCATTGCATAATATTCAGTAAAGCTTTAATATTCATGGTCCATGCTTCCCTAACTTGGGATTAATTGAATGTATGGCAATTATTAATGGTGACACATCAAGAATCTTCGTGTGGAGAATTCTGCCAATGTTGATATTAAAATACAAAGTTTAAATGAGCATTTGACAAGAATATGGAAAGTTTATATGACAATGGTTTCTGATTTAGGCACAAAGCCAACAATTTTGGGGGATGGGAAAGCCAGTTACATTGACCCCAATGCATTACTGGTACTTTGTTTTATCGTACCTGTAAGGATGAAAGGCAAATCTAACCTCGGCAGCATTTGAGTAACGCTATACCAGGGGTATGCTACATATCCCATTGGTGGGCCACTTTTGAACATTGGAATAGCTATTAGGGTCATTAATATTTATTAAGCACTATTCCAAATATTCATCACAACTTCTTTCCATAACATGGAACTGGGAAATTATAACACACACAATCCTATCAGTGAAGCCCATTAGTATAGGTCAACTCACAGAAAATTGTATTATGGTTATGAAAAAAATTCTAAATAAACCTACAAGGTAAAAATTAAAAACCCTCATCACGGGCCCCTCTGACTGATATGGTGGGTTGGATTGTGGCCCGAGGGCCACCTGTTGCACACCCCTATCATATACTATAAGTCATATTGTCCAACTATTGACTAAACATAAATCACATTTTGTTGATTGCCCTAGCAATTAAAGACTATTGCAACATACACAACAAAAGCGTCTATCCTGCACATCAACTGACATTGCTGCTGGTTTTTTGACGGATGATATAGTGGTAGTGTTGGTGTCATAATGGAATGCACCTAGTACACACTGTAAAGTGGTAGCGTTGGTGTCACAATAAAATACACTCAGTACACACTGTAAAGTGGTAGCGTTGGTACCATGGTGACATTCACCCAGTATACTCTGTCATGTAGCAGTGCTGGTGCCACAAAAAAATGCACCTAGTACACCATGTTAGGGTTGATATTAAGAAGGTAACCTACCCATAGAACCCAAGCCAAATATGAAATACAAGAGCACGATGAAGTTTTCCTGACTTGTCCTGTCTGTGAAAACCCATGACATAAAACAGCATATACACACAGGTACTCTGCATATACAGAGAATCCTTTCTATATATGTACGCATCATCAGCATCATCATCATAGTCATCACTTTAACATCTATCATCCATGCATGTAAGGGTTAGAATTGATGTTACCAACTGAGATTAGACTGGTCAGAGGGCCAGGTCTTAATCATTTAATTTGTTTTAGACTTGCTTTCTACAGCTGTATGCCCCTCCTAATGCCAATCAGATTACAGTATGTACTGCGAGAGTTATATCATGAATCCACCAGGGTGGACTGGGTGTTTTCTGTTAAGGAATTAACACTACCAACTTATAGAGGGGATTGAGTTCTCTTTTTGTGGCACCAGCAATAATGCCATAGAGTACAGACTGGGTACATTTTATTGTAGGACCAGCACTTCCATTTTACAGAGTGGGCTGGGTGTATTTTTATTGTGACACCAGCACTGAGAAAGAATTGATGGGAGTGGAGAGGTTTATACCACTGATGGTATAGTGTGAGGCATGTCTGGTTGTACATGCTGGTTTGCGTTGAACAAGGAAAGTGAATTAGGGATGTGGGAAGATGAAGCACAATATGCGTGGGCAAACATTTATAATGTATATATACATTTCTCTCTCCACACACACACACACATACATAATAATGGTTTCATTTATTGGCCACAAGGGCCGACATATAGAGGTCAATACAATAGATGGGGACAGTAAGGACACAAAAATCGAGTAAAAAATAGAAATACAATAACAATAAACAAGAATACTGAAAATTCCCCAATAGAGGAGATAACTACCCAGGGTTGATTCAGGTACTCCACCAATTCTGAACCAGCGAACGCTTCAAGGGCACCCTCGCCTCCTCAAATTCACCAGCCTACAGTCACATGATCAGAGTAGACACACTCACACGGGCCATTCTCGCCACATTCACTTGCCTTTCAGCAAATGTACTGGGGTGCAGCACTTCTCTCTCCATCCTCACCTTCCTTTTCAAGTGAAATTTGAAAAGGTTGATGAGGGATTGGCCAAAGAGAAAAGTGTCTGTCTTCAGTCCTTACAACCTGGTCCACCATACAACCTCTTTCGCTACTGCCACCAGACAGAGGAAATTTGCACTTCCTGGCCAAAAGAAGGCAGTGGATCGATCTTTCCTATGGACTCGGCTGATAGCCGGATCCATCCTACATGTGACAACAGCTGTTCGACATAACTCCACAAATCAGTAATGCATCAACACTGGACGAGTGCGTGCAGAACAGTTTCATCACTCTGTGTGCATCTCAGGCAGGTCCATCTGACAGCACTTCCGTGCCTGTAGAGTTTATCTCGAACTGGCAGTGGCCCTAGTAGCACTGCCAAGTGAAGGATTTTTGGAAGTTATCCATCATCCCCAGTTTGAAAGTCCACCGGAACAGACTGGTTAGTTCGATTTCGTCGATGCTCAGAGCCTCTCCGAGTGCGTCATCGCTCTTGTCTACCACTAATCCTCTACAGAATCGAGAGTGGAAGTTCCACTGATTGCATTGCCCACCTCAGTGCATGTCTGCGCATCATTAGCCATGGTATGCCCAGCCCTCCATGTAGAGGGTGCTGGCAGCAGATGGACCACCTCACTAATGGAACTTGTCCCCTGCACAAGAATTTGAAGAGGAGCCATTGCAACTTGGTGAGGTGCAGATGGCGCCAAGGCATGCTGGTTAGGTGGTAGTAGATGATGGACACGGTGTAAGCATTCACCACCTAAACCCAACCTTTCAGTGACAGCTTCTTCCCAGCCCATTTTTGGGTGAGACTGGCTACCCTGTCCGTCACCTCATCCCAATTCTGATCCACTTGGAGGACTGGCCCGAAACAAACCCTGAGCAACTTTACTGGTCCGTCCATTCAGCACCCAATGATGCTGTTGGACAGCATGGACGTGCCTCTCCAGGTGTCGAGTTGCAAGCCCACTGACTTTTCCGGGTTAAGTTTCACTCCTGTCAACCTTTCATATTCTTCCAATAAGTTGCCGACCACCTCGATTTCTGAGGTGTCTGACACCAACATGGTGATGTCATCCGCATAAGCCAACACAGCCTTTCTGCATCCCGGGAGTCAATATGTACAGAAGGGAGGAGAGAAAGCACCCTTGACGGACTGATCAGGAGTCTGAAATGGTTCCGAGAGGTGGCCATTATACTTGACCACCAAGCAGATGCTGCTGTGCATTGTAGAAATCCAGCTTCTGAAGACAGAGCTGAAGCCAGCTGCCTTTGATAACCCTGATGATTTGCAGGTATTTATGCATTGTATAAATAATTGTTAATTAATTTTTTTGGATTGATTTGTTGTTTACAAGTGCATGTAAGCTTATCACCTGTATATAAATGATCACAGATATTCACCGCTAATAAGCTAATAAGCTTGAAACTAGTACAGCGTTCCTTTGTCAGTGTTGAACAAACGAGCAACGATGGTTGCTAGACACTACGGCTTAATACGGGATGTTTGTTTACAAACACACCGAGCAAGCATTATAATAAATGTTCGGTGAATCCATACGTACATATATATATGTGTGCATGTATGTATATATACATACTACTGTACGTCTGTATACATATATGTATGTACGTATACATACTTATATTTAAGTAACAGCCGTACTAAGAGTGGGAAATGAAATTTCGTTTCATTTTTTGCGTTTATCGTTTTCGGTGCACCCGGCCGATTAACCCACTCGATATGCAAATTGGGCTACTCAGCCGTTAATATGCATAAGGTAAGTATATACGTTCAACAATCTGGCAGGAAGGTATACGTTGCTGACGAGAGCTAATAAACTTGAAACTACTACAGCGTTCTTTTGTCAGTGTTGAACAAACGAGCAACGATGGTTGCTAGACACTACGGCTTAATACGGGATGTTTGTTTACAAACACACCGAGCATTATAATAAATGTTCGGTGAATCCATACGTACATATATATATGTGTGCATGTATGTATATATATATACATACTACTGTACGCCTGTATACATATATGTGTGTACGTGTACATACTTATATTTAAGTAACAGCCGTACTAAGAGTGGGAAATGAAATTTCATTTCATTTTTTGCGTTCTTATTGAGTGTTTCATGCAAAGCTTCCGAATATTGTTGTTTTTATGTGGATGTGGATGTTGGCCAAACACCGCAACTTGAATTTTACTCACTTCCACTCCTATCATTCTTTCCTAGCTTTATTAATAAATTAATTAATTTAATTAGTTTATTTTATTGATTGATTAATTATTTGTGTTTGTTTAATAACCTGGTTGAGAGCTTGAATTCAATAGATGTTAAACGGGGTTAATTCTTTTGTTCACACTTTGAATTTGCCCACCAAAAACCCGGATGTGATTCTCCCTCTTTCCTTGAGAATGAACACACGACACGACTTTGGAAATGGAATTTTGAATCAAATGGCCTGAGAGTAAGCTTAGCCAAAACAAAAGCGCTAGTGAGTATGAAAGAAGATAGGACCCTGATCACAGTGGCCTTGCTTCATATGTAGAAAAGAAACAGGCATAAGCTCCATACAGTGTAGACTATGTAAATCTTGGATACACAAGAGATGTAGTGGGATAATAAGTAGAGTAACAGAAAAGGAAGACTTTGTATGTAGAAGATGCACAGAAGTAATCATGGGGAAGAACATCAATGATATAAACCTTTTCAAGGCACAGGAAGGGTCCATAGAAGTGTTTGATAGCTTCTGATGTCATGGTGACTTAATTAGCAGTAGAGTAGCTTGCTCTGAGAGCATAAAAGCTAGAATATGGATAGGATGAAAGAAGTTTAGAGAGCTACTCCTACTGTTGATAACAAATGTTTCTCCCTACATACAAAAGGATGACTGTATGACACCTGTGTGAGAAGTGTGATGCTGCATTGGCTGTGACTGCAGAGGACATGCATAGACTGGAGAGAAATGAAGCAGCCATGCTTCATTCGATGTGCAATGTAAATGTGAGAGAAAGGTAGAGCTTGGATGAAGTGAGGGAGAAGCTGGGTTTAAGTGGAATCAGTGATAGTGTGCAGAAGAGAAGATTGCATTGGTTTTAACATGTGATGCACATGGATGATGATCAATGTGTGAAGAAATGCCATGAAATGCCAGTGGAAGGAAGCCACAGTAGAAGTAGAGCAAAAAAGATCTGAGCAGAGGTGGTGAGAGCTGACTTCAAATTACTGAGACTCACAGAGGACGAAGGAATGCAGTGAGTAGAGAGACACTGTGCTGAGAAGGACCCATTCAACCCATGTGAGCATGGAGGAACGGACGTAAAAATGATGCTAATGATGATGATGTTTATATGCATTCACACATTCAGAGAGAGATGGGGGAGAGTGAGGTAATGCAGAGAAAATTATCCGATGAGGAAGCAGTGTAAAGTTTAAGGGTAATTCACTAATTTATTTTCAACTATTTTATGAATTATTCAT
>OZ024742.1:253920047-253985047 GCA_964016885.1 Eledone cirrhosa
TGGCCTTGTGCCAAAAGTAGAAACATTATTATTATTATTAGTATGGTGGATTGGCAGTATCATCAGAGCATCGGACACCCTGCTTCATGGCATAGAGTTACGGCTCTTTACGGTCTGAGTTCAAATCCCCACGAGGTTAGCTTTGCCTTTTATTTTTACGGGGTCGATAAAATAAAGTAGCAGTAATGCACTGGGTAATTGCTGGCCTTGTGCCAAAAGTAGAAACAATTATTATTATTATTGTTTGGATGTTTGGATTTTGCTTTGTGTTTGTATAAGCTGACTCCAATCTCACCTAAAGACCTCAAGAGAGAATAAGTTATAAGTTCAAGTAGGCATTTTGATAATTACTATGTTTTGGGGGGAAAATGTAGTTCAGTAGTTCAGTGATAGAGATTTATGCTTTAATTGTGTGCCTAGGGTTTGATATAAGTACTGTTTTAGAGAATGCTTGTCAAAAAAATAAGAAAATTATAAGTTAGTTTAAAAGTAGTTGTTTGGTGCTAAAATAATAGTAAGACAATAAAATAATGGTAAAAAGTATTTGCTATTATGTACTTTTATTAGTGCTTTTGGTAACATGTGAAAAAATATTGTTTTGGAGTTAAATTGTTTTAGACAGTCCCCATAAGTACTACTTTTTGATTTTTTCCATTTTGAGATATCCTAGGATTTGAGATAGGTATTATTATTATTACTAAATTATTGATGTAGTGATGTGCTGCCATGTCTTTGTTTAGAGTAGGGGTTCTTAAACTTTTTTGCATCATCACCTATTTTCACATGGAAAATTTCTCACTGCTCGCCTTTATAGTAAATATTCAAAAGCATTCACTGTAAATGAGGTTGGTGTTAGGAAGGGCATCCAGCTGTAGAAATCAAACCAGAATCAGTTCCCATCCCACCCTTGCAAGCAGGGAAAAGCGGATGTAAAATGATGATGATGATGATGATGATGATGATACCCAAAATATTATGTAAATGTTTGTTACTGGTTCGTAAAGTGACTGTTTATGATGTAGAAAAAATTTACCGAAAGAGGTAACAAATAATGATGACTTATGCAGCTGCTGCTATTACCATATTAAAGAACAGATGAAAGCAAACTTGGCCATTTAAAACTGTAACTGGTATCTGAGAGATTCGTGGTTCGATTCCTTGTAGCAATTGATGGCAACTATTTTTGCCATCTTTAAGCGTCTTCACCCTATTTTATAAACTATTTTATAACATCTCCATGCATTCACCATGCATTGTTTGTATTTTATTAAATTGAATTATAAAGTATATAATTTAGTTTTATGGTTAAGGTTATCGCATATGTTGCTAAGGAAAATAATATCACATTTTGAAGCAATCAGAGAAGTAGATAGTGGAGTGCTTTGAAAAAAAAAAAAAAAAATGTTTATTGTATCAAACAGTTCGAACAAACAGATTACACAATTACCCTTTGACAATCATCATGCTTCTGTATGGTACAAAAGTCTCACATAGTCATCATCATCATTATCAAGGCAGAGTTGAAAATCTGTTCAAACAAAGAATTCGATTTTAGCCTGTTCACAGTTTTAATAACTAACTGCAATACATTACTAAGCCTGCCATTGATATTAAATGCTGTCGGTGAGCCATGCAGTGAATAATTAAAACAAGGTGCAAAAGTTCAAGTTTTAGGAGAGAAGAGAAACCTCTGTCTACCTACTATAGCAGGCAATCTATCAGATGCACATGCAACAGTATTGTTCAATGAGATGTTATGCTCATTAAAATAGCTTCAATAAATCCAAAATAGACATACCTTTTCAGTCAAGCAACAATTGATCATTCAACAGGGTTGAATATTTTCATTAACAAAACGAACATACACTATCATCAAGCATTGACTTCCCACAACTGATGATTTGTCAACTTGCATGGAATTCATAAATCCGGAGATTATGCATGAGCTGGTGTTTGACATTAGTGGCCATTTCATTTATATGTCGAGAAATTGTGTTATACTAAGTGGAATTGTCTTCATAATTGTGTGACACTTTTTATGCATTACAGTCAAGAGAACGTCTTCATTAACAGGTTGAAGTAATTTTTCTCATATAGTGTGGGATTTACTGGCCAGTGTGATGAGTAATGCAATGCTGTACAACGCAATCATCGTATGACCTTGTTGGGTAGTTGCTTTCTCAAATCCCGAGACCAACTTTTTTTTGCTTTGTGAATGTGGTCTTAAGTTGTAAGATATATGACGAAGGTTTCTCTTTCTGGTTAGCATGTTTAGAATATAAATGATACTTTAAGCATGATGGCTTCATTGCTTAATGTTCAGTTGCAGATAAAACAAATGGGTAATTGTATGCTCTAAGGAGAAGTAATAAACCTATAAGATAAATAATCAATGCTACATTGACGACAAATTTTCTTTTTGGGGTGTTTAAAAATCATACAATACAGAGATAGGAACAAGAGATAATAACATTTTTATTCCCCAAGTTATAGTGTTACTCTAAGTCTGTTTTTAATAACCTGCAAATACAAGAACATAAGAACGTTGCAATCACTTATCTATCAACGCAATCCTAGAACATAAAATGGCTGTCTGGTTATATAAGCATGCACATTGAGCTGTGAACAGGTCCCATCTTAGGATTCTCATATTTTTTCTGCCATTGTCATCTACTCCTTGTCTATGTCCAGTTATTTATTTTTTATTGATACTTCTCTAAGACAATGTCACTGCAATGTCATTGCATATGGGCTTTGATTGGAGATTTGTCCAGTCAAAAAAAAAAAAATGCAGGAAATTTCTCCTGGGCCTTCTTGTAAGAGTCACACTTAAAGTAGTTTTTCACAAAGAAAATCCAGTGCTGGAGCTCCCACTGGAGTTTTGTTGTCTTCTTAAACATTGCATCTGCCATATCCAGAAATTTAAGGGTGATCAGTTACAAAATGAATATACAGTGACACAAACGGTGTGTGGGGGCAATTGTTTTTGAGTCACCCTGTATATATTTATAAAAGTATATATATGTGTGTGTGAGTGTGTGTATACCTTGACTTTATAATGATAATAGTAATAATAATAATAACAAGGACAGCAACAACAATGGAATCTGATTTAAGCACGAGGCTATTATCACAATGATCCTCATTTCGTGTAACTACAAGAAATATGTAATAACCTCATCTTCATATTTATGATGATCTCTCAGTCGAAAACTCTTTCTTAATGGTTACAACTAGAATTGTTTATATCACTGCAAGCATCATATCCCCCATTTAAATTACTCTTTTCTGTATATTATCTTATTTAAAGAGATCTTATATTCATTTGTTTTTCAAAATAACAATTTTATCTGCGAATAACTTAATATTTGCTTCGTGCTAATAAACCATTTTCTGTTTCCTCTGTAAGGATACAACTTCTTTGTAACGATGATATTTCCTGCACATGAATAAATGTCACTTGCTTTAACTTTAGTTCTAACATATAGATTAATCATCATCATCATCATCACCGTTTTACGTCCGTTCTTCCACGCTAGCATGGGTTAGACGGGTTGTCCTGTTGTGGGCAGTGTCTGGTCGGCTGACCATGCCTTGCTCATACAGGAACTGATCTGGCTTGATTTCTACAGCTGGATGCCCTTCCTAACACCAACCTCATTTACAGTGAGTGCTGGGTGCTTTTTCGTGGCGCCTACACGTCCACTTTACAGTGTGGGCTGGGTGCTTTTTTGCCGTGGCACCTCCACGACCACCTTGCGGTGGGGGGGGGGGGGGCATATTGTTTATATGCTTCAGCATGTACCCATGGGAGGTCGGGTACCCTGTATTACTGCGTGACGCCAGAAGTCACGGTCGTGTGTCATTGACTTTGAGAGGTGTAGTTGGGTAAGGTCGGCTTTTATCACCTCATCCCAAGTCATCTTGGGTCTCCCCACTCCGCGGTTTCCATCAACTTCTAGTGCTCTGCACCTTTTTATGCAGCTGTCATCCTTCATACGCATCACATGTCCATACCAGCGTAACCGCCTCTCCTGCACGCAGCATTTGATTCCTCTTATGCTCAGTCTCTCTCTCAATTCATTTATGCTTTGTCGTTCACGTATATTACTGTTACACATCCATCGGAGCATGCAGGCTTCGTTTCTCTCTAATCTACGTAAGTCTTCCACCTTCAGCGCCCAGGTCTCACTACCATGCAACATCGCTGTTCGGATACACGCATCATACAGTCTGCCTTTCATTCTGAGGGAGAAGCCTTTTGCAGCTAGCAGTGGTAGTAGTTCCCTAAACTTCTTCCATCCCGTTCTTACCCTAGTTATTGTACTTTCTGAGCACCCACCTCCGTTGCTAATTCGGTCACCTAGGTAGCAGAAGCTGTCTACTGTTTCTACAGGGCCCTCCCAGAGATTGGTGGTACTTGTTTCCTGTGGCTGTTTGCTTGCTGTTTCAGCACAGCTGCTGCATGTGAATCCTACATTCTTAATTAAGCTTCCTGAGATCCCGCTACATCTCTTGTGTACCCATTGTTTGCATTTGGGGCAAAGAATGGAGTTCCTACCTACACCTTTCCTACATACTGAGCAAGGCCATTTCCCTGAGGGGATCTGGGTTCTGTTTTCTAATCATTGGTTATATTAGTTGCCAAATGCTATGAATTGTAAACAACACTGAAGATACCAGTTTGATGAACCTGTTTTATTTTAGAAGTCAATAACAACTTGACAGCTTCACTTCATAGAATTAACCTTGCATTTTCTTCTACATCACCCACACTCACCCTGCCAAATTCTGTGGCAGGTCATAACACCACTTTGGTTATTTTGTTATTTACTTATCACAGCAAGTTAGATATTTAATTTAATCATGAAAAAATGTATAAAACTATGATCATTTAAGATTCCGTAAAGCACATCAGCAGGCCTTAAGGGCATGATCTACACTAATTATAGATATATCAAATTTTGGGAACTCAATACTCATATGTGATACTATAATCTTGAATTCATGGAATTGTAAGGTAGCGGGAGACGGATGAAAAAATCATTAGTTTTTTTATATATATTAAATTATCTTGTAAATATGACTGTATTATTTTGTGGTCATATTTCTTATAAAATACATTGCCTATGATTTACAAATCACTTTGAAAATAATCAAGAAGTTGGAATGATTTATTTATTTAATCAATTTAGATGTCTGTGTAGAGCTAGTATGTAATGATAGACTTGGAGAGGAGTCTGATACCCCTTACAATTAAGAAACAAAAACAAGATAAACAAAGTGAGATAGAGAGATAGATAGATAGATAGATAGATAGATAGAGAAAGAGATAGATAGATAGATAGATAGATAGAGAGAGAGAGAGAGAGAGAGAGAGAGAGAGAGAGAGAGAGAAAGCACACCGAGGAAAGAAGGTGAAAAACAAGAACAACTTTAAACTGGCTAAAGGTTTCTGTTGTTAAATCTGAAAGATCTTGTATATGGTTGGTAGATCCTTGATAATATATTGTGCCTCCAATCTTAGAAATTTTTTAAAGACCAATTCCAAGATGTCCTTTCTCTCAGACTGATACTTTCTACTTTGGAACTAATAGTGCCATAGATTCTCTGGGCAGTCTCCACAAGAACATAGAGGTAACTCTATAAGACCTGATTATAATAAAATATAATTCAAGAGTATATGGTCGGTTTGAAGCTAATTTAGTCTTTTTCTATTAACAATATTCAGTGCCTGATATGTTTTAAATGTTGATATATCTGGCTGAGATGGTAGTTAACAGAAATCTGAGAGCCTATCTCAAGATTCTTCCAAAATTTTTTATACCTTTGGCTAATTATAATTTTGATGAATGATTTGACTTGTGATGGATTTGGAATGTAAACTATTTCTATTATATCCCTTTGTATTCCCTCCTTTTTCTAATTCACCTGCTTTCCTATTTCCTCTAATATCTGTATGACCTGGTATCCAAATCAATTTTATTTTCTGAAAGATAGTTAACTATTCTTAGCAGAGCTCTCTCAATATCGCTAACCCAACATTATTTTCTTAATTGAAATAGTTCTAGGTTCAATAAACTATCCATAAATAAAAAAAACTCTTTTTCCATGACATTTCTTTAGCTGAATCATTGGATAATATCATTCCCTGCATCAAATATTGTGAAATCCTAGTGTAATCTGAAGCTCATATCTGTATAATTCTTTTGTAAAGACCAAGCAGCTCCACATCCTACTACATTATCTGAATGTGGGCCATTTAGTAATATAAATAAATTTCTCATTATTTAGGTGGTGTTTGGAAGATAACTTAAATGTTCTTCCATAAAATTATGATGGAAGCTTCTTTTTCTTCCAAAGAAGAAGACATTTTGTGTCAGTACCAGTTCAGATGGCTTATCATTAAAAGGGTTAAGTTGTCTTGGAAATAAGATCATATTATGATATTGTTTACTAAAGTAGAAAATGTTCCTTGATCTAAATGCCAATATATGCCAATATTGCTGAAATGTCTTTGATGAGGTTTCACGTTAGAAAATTATTCAAATATAACCACACACACACACATAT
This sequence comes from Eledone cirrhosa, assembly GCA_964016885.1. NCBI lineage: Eukaryota > Metazoa > Mollusca > Cephalopoda > Octopoda > Eledonidae > Eledone > Eledone cirrhosa. Next base: position 253,926,621 of record OZ024742.1, read on the forward strand.
ACATACACACACACACAAACATATATATATATACATTTCTTCAAGAAAACTTTGTATATATATATATATATATATATATATATATACACAAAGTTTTTTTGAAGAAATATATATATATATAAATACATATATATATATGTATGTACACACACACACACACACACACCTATACATACACATTTCATATGTATATAGATATATCTATATTATATATCATAAACATCTTCACAAATATACACACATTTTTCAGACGGAAACATTTTCTAAAATCTAAACTATGGTATTAAAAAGTATAATTGTATGGGGTTGGGGGTGTTTGTTTCAATAAAATATAAAATTGATTTCAATAAATGTTAAGAGATAAAATATAAAAAGTGTTTAAAGCTAAAACTATAAGTAACAAAGCAGAAGGGGTTGGGCAATATTATAATGGAAAAAGAAATGAATAATCAAGATTTTATGTGGATTGAAAGTAAAAGGAAATGTGTTTTGTTTATTGAGAGAGAAAATATCAAAGATTAAAGTATAAATATCAGCAACTATTATTGAGTTCTCATTGATTATCTTACTTTCTTTTCTTTGTATATATCATAAAATATGGTCTGTCTCTCTCATATATATATATATATATATATGTGTATGTGTGTATATACATATATATATGTATGAATGTATGTATATATATATATATATATATATATATATATATATATATATATATATATATATATATATATATATATATATGTATGTATGCATATATATATATATATATACATACATACATATATATATATATATGTATGTATATATATATATATATGTATGTATATATATATATATATATATATATATATTTATATGTATGTATGCATGTATGTATATACATATAAATATATATACATATATATGTATGGATGTATGTATGTATATATATACATATATATGTATGTATCTATATATATATACATATATATATATATATATATGTATGTATATGTATGTATATATATACATTTATATATATATACATATATATATATATATATATATATATATATATATATATATATACATATATATATATATATATATATACATATATACCTATATATATATATATATATATATATATATATGCATATATTTCTTTAAGAAAACTTTATATATTTATATAAATATACATATATTTCTTCAAGAAAACTCTGTATATATATCATCATCATCACCACTGTTTTAGTCCATTCTTCCACACTAACATGGGTTAGACAGATTGTCCTGTTGTGGGTAGTGCTAGTCGGCTGACCTTGTTTTGCTCATACGGGAACTTATTTTGGCTTGATTTCTACAGCTGGATGCCCTTCCTAACACCAACCTCATTTACAGTGTGGGCTGGGTGCTTTTTTGTCATGACCCCTCCATGACCACTTTTCAGTGGGAGAGGGTGAGGGCATATTGTCTGTATACTTCAGCTTCGGCTTGTACCTGCGAGAAGTCGGGTCTTCTCTATTACTGTGCGATGCCAGGGGTCACGGTCCTGTGTCATCGCCTTTTTCTGTCGTACACCATCTTGTTTTTGTGTGTTGTGTTTGTGTGCTTAGTTTGCGCATGCATTACATATGGGTGTGTGGGTGTGTTTTTATTTATTTATTTATGTGTTTATTTACTTGGGAAAAACCCATAAGTACTCAACCAACATATCAAAATAGAACATAGGGGCACATCAGAGAACATAAAGATGAAAATTATATCCACACAGAAAAGATGCAATGCTCAGACAAATAACAGAAGTGACAAACATAAATGAACTCTAACCAAAATTAGACAGTAAACGTGAGTGGGATGACAACATCACAACTAGTAATTAAGGACAACATGAAGACATACAGACACACACGAAAACCAAAACTAACTAAACAAATCAGACACACACAGATAGAACAAACAACCAGCTAGTGACAAGTAAATAAACACATAAATAAATAAAAACACACACACCCGGATGTAAAGTATGTGCAACACACAATACACAAGAACAAGATGATGTAGGACAGAACAAAGGAAGGACACAAAATAAAAACCCAGTCACTGAGGGGTACACAGAATGTGTGACGAAAGAGCTTTGACAATATATAAACAACCATCCGGTTATCGAACCAACCAACCGGAAATTTATAATAAATTGAAGTGAAAACCAGCAGCTGCATGTGTTTTTATTGGCAAAATGACCCTCCCAAATTATAACAAGAAATCTCCGTGGAAGGTATATGCTGTAGAGGAAGAACACGAAAATCACTGTCGGAGGTGGTGAGAGCTGATCTCAGATCACTGAATCTCATACAGGAGATGTCAAAGGACCATGACGAATGGAGAGATGCTGTGCTGAATAGGACACATCCCATGCTTGCAAGCAGGGAAATGCGGATGTAAAATGATGATGATGATATATATATATATATATATATATATATATATATACATGTGTTAGTGAACTTGAGAATGGTGTTTGACATGTAGGACACCTTCTCTTGAGGTATAAGGATACGATCAAGGATATTTTGAAAAAACGTAACATTCTTTACTGCTGGAGTCATTATGTTGATGAGAGACCAATATGGTGGAAGTTTATCCATGATGTAAGCATTGATATTGAAAACCAAAGAAAACAGGACAAGAAGAAAAGGATAAATTACACAATAACAGACCAGATCGACTAACATGATGAACGGACTTTGTCATGCTACTAATTTGTTACAAACGAATCGAACATTATTATTAATGTTTGATATAACCCTTATGTACATACGTATATGTATATATGCGTGTGTATGTATATATATATATCATCATCATCTTCGTTTAACGTCCATTTTCCACGCTAGCATGGGTTAGACTATATATATATATGTATATATATATATATATTTATGTGTGCGTGTGTGTACATATGCATACTTACAGTTAGGTATCAGCTGTGCCAGGGCGAGAAATAAAATTCTAATTTTATTTTTAATATTTGGCAAGGCCAGCTGTAACTCGCTTGGTATGCAAATGAGGCTACTCAGCCGATGTGTACTTAAAAAATATTATATATTTTCAACCGTTCAACAGACTGGCAGAGGTATACATTCCTGATGAAAGGTAATGACCCAGAAACATGTTGATTGTTCCTCAAAGCCAGTGTTGAACAGACAGGTGACGATCGGTCACCGGTACAGCTTCAAATCGGGCCATTTGTTTACAAATGAATTAAACATATGTGTGTGTATATATACATATATATATATAAATGTGTGTGTGTGTAAGTATGCATACTAACATACATATATATATATGAATAAATTTAGTCCTTCATCAGTGATCTTCCAACCTTCATTGGTATTTCATCGCTTTAAAGACCATATACCTCCGGTTGGTGCGAGCAACGGTTAAAGAAAGTCATTGGGACACGTAAATAGGGGGAAGAAGCGAGACAGTAAACAATCAAAGATGGTAATGCAACGAAAAGTGAGGAAGAAGGAATCAAGTCCCTGAAATCGATGAACATAAGTTCTGTGAAATCGTAAACAAGAGGGAATAAAGACCATCCGACTTGGTCGAAGTGTGCGTAAGGAAAGAATCTCGCACAGGTCAAACGGGAGGAAGTAGGAGAGGGAGTAGCAGAGAGTGAGTGAATGAAAGTGTGAGGAAGAGGCTAACAGAGAGAGTGACTGTTAGAGGGGGTAAAAGGAAGTGAGAGATACAGAGAAAAGGGGAAGCAGTAAGAAAGAAACAGACGGGTCACAGCGGAGGAAATTATATATGAATATGAAAACATGGCGTGCTGCGTGGTTGAAAATGGGTTAAGTCATTCATTGAGCAACATCGGTGAAGTTGGCACCCTTAACTCACGGTTGGGTGCGGATGCATTCATGTATATGTGTGTGTCCGCATGTATCTGTGTGTTTCTAAATATATTGTTAATAACTCCCTCTGGTCGAGCAATCTTTGAAGTGTGGGGACTGCTGGAAAGCTTCCATTACTCATACTTCTCGCCTCCTTCACCACCTCTTCTACGGCTTCGATATGAATACCCCCTCCGCCTCCGTGGTATTTTCTTCGGGGTTATAAGAGGCTTAGCTCTGTTTCTCGACCGTTATATCGCGTGACTATCTCCCCCTCCGCCTTTTGGGATTCTTTCTCACGTCGTGTAGACGCGTTCTTGAGACTAGTAAAATGAGGTATCCTCTTGATAAGTCGGCAGACCTCGCAGGGACTCTATATCTTTATGATGTATTGTTTTTGTTTATGCCACGAAACTACGTAGTCGAGGAATCTAGGAGCAGTTTAGGTATGATACATTTTATTACTAATTATATCTAAATGTTTCTTCTCTCTTCATAATGTATTTTTAACTCTGATACTGGTTCAGTCTAGTTCAACCGGATTGGTCTGTCCCAGTCATTCATTGAGCAACATCGGTGAAGTTGGCACCCTTAACTCACGGTTGGGTGCGGATGCATTCATGTATATGTGTGTGTCCGCATGTATCTGTGTGTTTCTAAATATATTGTTATATATATATATATATGTATATAGTATGGTATGGTCCTGTAACTCCTGATAGAGTCATAGCGGTGTTGTATTTACATACAGTGTTTTTTTGGCATGCACTACAGGCCTGAATAGAGCAGATTTTTTCTAGAGAAAGATAAGAAGTGAGAGAGAGGAAATGAGAAAGAGTTATAGAGGAACAAATTACACCAATTATTGACCTCGAAAGGATGCTAGGTAAAGTTGACCTCGACATGATTTGAACTCAGAGGGAAGAGCCTGGAACAAATACCATGAAGTATTCTATCTGACATTTTAATGACTCTGCCAATTTGCTGCCTATCTATCTATCTGTATAGCTTTGAGAGGTTTTGGCCAGTATTGGCCCAGGCCATGTCTAACTTAATAACACCACCTGGCAATATATATATATATATATATATATATATGATGATGATGATGATATATATATATATATATATATACACAGTTTACTCAGCTGTAGAAATGAGATGATAGGGACTGGGGTCCCTATCATTCCACTGCAAAGTGGTCGTGGAGGTGCCACGGCAAAAAAGCACCCAGCACTCACTGTAAATGAGGTTGGTGTTAGGAAGGGCATCCAGCTGTAGAAATCAAGCCAGCATCAGTTCCCGTCCCACCCTTGCAAGCAGGGAAAAGTGGACGTAAAATGATGATGATGATGATATATATATATATATATATATATAGTTAAAAGAATAGAGGTGTAACACACAAGTTATTATATATTGGTAAACGGAATAGAAAATGCTGACAAATTGTTCACAGTTGAAAAATGGTTCAATTAGGAATAAAAGAGTATTAGTGATTGTATGGGTTAGTATTCAGTTGTGGTTTTAAGTTTTTAAGTTTTTACCGGTTGCGCATTTCTAAATGCTTTTCAAAAATAATTTTGAGATAGAGTGTCCGTGCTGTTTGCTCTGATCTGATTAGTTTTGGGAATTCTACCTGTTTTTATGTTAAAAAAGTGGCTCCAGCGTTATTTTTGTGTTGCAAAAATGCTTGTGGTCAAAACAATTTTGATTGGTCGGTAGAGGTCATGTGAATGTAAAAAGTTGATTTTGCGCCACGACTGTTTTTATGTTAAAAAAGTGGCTCCAGCAAAAATTCTTGGTCAAAACAATTTTGATTGGTCGGTAGAGGTCATGTGGGTAAAAAATTGGTTTTGCGCCAAGATTGAGAAATGACTCTTTCACAACAAATATGTGTGTGTGTGTGTGTATGTGTGTGTGTGTGTGTGTGTGTGTGTGTGTGTGTGTGTGTGTGTGTGTGTGTGTGTGTGTGTGTATGTGTGTGTGTGTGTGTGTGTGTGTGTGTGTGTGTGTGTGTGTGTATGTGTGTGTGTGTGTGTAGTAGTAGTAGTAAGGTGTTCGATGCTGCGACAATGGCCAGCAGCGATGTGTGTCAAATGGCTATTAAGATAAGTGTGTGTGTGTGTGTGTGTGTGTGTGTGTATAGCAGAGTAATTCGGTGGTCAGTAAGAATGTGTCTGAAAGCAATGGGGGGTATTTTAGCATGTCAAAAGATATTTTTCAGCTTTTGTCTTATACGGAGAAGTACGTGTGTGTGTGTGTGTGTGTATAAGTCTCTTTGTATGTTGATGTACGCGTGTGTATGTGTTTGTGTATATATGTGTGTGTGTGTGTGTGTGTGGGTGGACCAGTAAAAACATAAAAACAGGTAGAATTCCCAAAACTAATCAGATCAGAGCAAACAGCACGGACACTCTATCTCAAAATTATTTTTGAAAAGCATTTAGAAATGCACAACCGGTAAAAACTTAAAAACTTAAAACCACAACTGAATACTAACCCATACAATCACTAATACTCTTTTATTCCTAATTAAACCATTTTTCAACTGTGAACAATTTGTCAGCATTTTCTATTCCGTTTACCAATATATATATATATATATATATTATATATATATATATATATAGGAAAAGAATTAGGACCCCGACGGCTGAGCTCTGGCCATTTCGACAGCTAGATCCGAACTAAGCCAGCAGTCTTAGTTCGGATCTAGCTGTTGAAATGGCCGGAGCTCAGCTGTCGAGGTCCTGACACTTTTCCTATTACCCACTCTACTACCCTAAGTATCAAGTACTCTGGTGCATTTTGGTCCACCTTGTTTCTTACAACACTTTCTTTGTTATATATATATATGTGTGTGTGACATCATCATATATATATATATCATATATATAACTTCTTTTGTCCAGGTAGCCTGATCTCTCACAATTGAAACAATGTGGAATTACTATTGAGTAAATCAAGAACACACAATACATGTTATATACATTTTTCATCTATTTCCATATAGTACTTTCAATTATGAAACACCAAGAAGTTTCATCACACATCTGTAACCTAATTTCTAATGTAATATTACATCATTGTCAGTTGTTTTATCTCCATGTTCCATAATGGTGTTGTTGAATGGGTTGTCATGCGCTGAGACAAGACAAGACAGATGACCATGTTTGGCTAATATGTTTCATTTTGGCATAGTCTTTACAGTAGGGGCCCTTTAAGTATGCCAACCACTTCACAGTCTTCACTCAATCCTTTTTAGCATGGGACCAACACAACCACTCTGTAGAATGCACTGGGGGAATTTTATCAGCACTACCACTTGACATAGAGGAGTGTGTGTATATTATGACAGCACCAGAACTACCACTTTACAGGGTGTATTATGTGTATTTTATCAAGGTACCAACTCTGGCATGTTTTTATAAGTCCCAAGAAAATAAATGGAAACAGCGATATATTCTCAAAGATATATTATATTGTCTTAAACAAGTTCTAAAATATATGGAATATAAAACATAGACATGTCATGGCTCCAGGGAAAGCTATAAGTCAATGATATTCACATTTATTTTCCAATAATTATTGTAAAGATTTGTTAATGTATCAATCTCAAAAGTAGATATTCAAAATTTCACAAATGAAAAGATATGTACATTATTTAACAAAAATATATTAACAGTTTTGGTACTAATCTGCTTAAAACCACCTAGGTTCTATGATACAAGCTGTTTGTTTTAAAGTGTTTATATTAAGCTAAATATCTTCCATCATAATTTTATGTAAGAATATTTATGTTCCAAACACCAGCTTAATAATGAGAAAATTAGTTATATTAGTAAGTTTGAAAACTAGAAATAAATGGGTGAATGATAAAGTGCATACGAAATAATGTGATCATACTTGTGATGAACTTTTCATGAAAATAGTTAATAAAATACATGAGTGTAAGTCTGTGTCAGCAAAAGTCATTTGATATACAATGGTATGCTAAGACGAAGATTTCAAGCAAAATTCTTTCTTCAAAAGCATTCAGTACATTTAATTTTTTCCTCTTCCAAGAATATCTTTGATCGATACGGGAATATTCGCATCTAATCACAGGATATAATTGATTAGATTTTCACAAAAAAAAGCAAACAATATACACACACACACTTGTGTGTATATATATATATATTATATATATATATATATATATAGATATATAGATATATATACATACACATAAACACACATATGCTAGCATGAAATTTGAACATTAAACGATGATGAGGGTATATATATATATACATATATATATATATATATATATAGATATATATACATATATAATCATCATATATATATATATATATGTTAAGAACATATGGTTTCAACTCTTGAATTGAAAGTGTGCCCATTACTTGTGGCAATACTAAAGATTGTTGCTATGGTCACTTTAGTAAAGATAGAGGCTATAATGACAAGAGTAAAAGTGGTTGCTATAATGATAATAGTAAAAGTGATTGCTATGATAATAATATCACCAATTGAAACAAAATGATTATAGTGAGATGTGATAATAAAAATATGATAACAGTGATTATGATTATGAGAATTGTGAAGATAATGGTGACACCAAGGATAGTAATGATGATGACAGTGATGGTGGTGATGGCTGTCAATGTGGTGGTGGTGGTGATGCTGGAGCATGTGATAATGTTAATAAATATTTAACAGTTAAGATGTGTTATTGTTAGTAGCGCCATGAGTGACCAGTTCTGTAGAAAGATGTGGTAAGAACATCAACAACGACTTTGACTTGTTTTACATTATTTATTAACAAGGTTCAGCTATGTAGAGCTGAGTAGAGCAGGCATGCCAAGAGTAATAAAACAAACGAATTAAGGATTTCAAAAGGCACGGTCCACTGGCTGAAGTGTTGCCAGGCCGTGGTTAAGTTGTTGTGTTACATGTTGGCTAGTGATTTCACGACGAAAGAAAGTTAGTTGTTTACCTTTTTACAGTCAGGATGCGAGAGACAGATTTCTCAAATCAAAGCAGGATTTTTTCCCTTAGGGCGCGTAGAGATACATTCTCTTCTACTGGCACTGATTGGCTGAGCTGAGCCAAATCACGCACAGAGAATGTATGTGAACCCGCGGAATGTAGGCCACTACAAATATGACAATGATGGTTGATGTTGATGATAATGTTAGTGCTGATGATTATAACGATGGTGATGATGATGATGATGATGATGGTTGGCATGATGATGATGATAATAATGGTGATATTATTGATGATGATATTATTTGCTGACAGCTGCACCTGTTGATGAAGATATTCTCACAATGTATGATAAAGCTAAGTAAATCAACTTTTTTTCAGTTCCATCTGGTTGAAACACACACACATACATGTATACATAAATACATCATTCATACATACATACATACGTACATACATACATCATACATATAAACATAGATACATACATACAACACACATGCATACATATATCTCTAAGAGGTACAGAATTACACACAGAGATATCACATCCATATCTTAGCATCACCTGCAAGACAGATTTATTAATGTTTGTGTAGTAACTTAGAGAACAATGTTCAGACACAGAACTTTTTCCTTTCTTAACCCTTTTTAATATCAACCTGTCCAAAATATCCTCTGGTTCTCTGAAACAAAACCAACTATTTTAAAGGATTCCTATTTAGATTAAAATCTTCCTACATAATTTACAAAGGAACCATTTATTAAGTTACGTTACAAATACTATCTTAGTAAAAAAAACAATAAATAATTTTAATAAATCCATATTTTTAATAAAAGAAGCTACCAATGTGTTTAAATGATCAAGAATTTGAAAGTCATTGAGAACTTAGGCACTATTAAATCCTGTACATCTGATCTCCACCATAAAATCAGAATGTCAGCAGCCTGTCTGAGGAAGGAGCCCCACAAGGTGGAGTTGCTGTTGCAGTGGGTGTTGCTGGCCATTGTCCATGGAAGTGCCTTTGCAATTTTTTCCATGGGGCACAGCAGAACATCACCCCAACCTAGGTGTAGAGTTTGGCACCCTCTCTCCACCCCCCTCTCTCTCTTCTGTTGCCTAATAGCCCTTGCCTTTTTTTGTCTCCTCTTTTCCTCTCATTTATGGAATTTATAGTCCTTTCCTTTACTCTCCTCTACTGCCAGATCCACCCTTTTTTACCCCCGCCCCCTTTTTTTATTACTTAATTTTATTTTTATCCCTTTTAAATATTTTCGTCATTGCATAGCTTTTGTTAAATAAATACTCGGTTATTGCCTAAAATAACCTTTAATAATGGTTCTTATATAAAATTATAATAGTTTTTAGATAAATATAAACACTTTAAACACAATCTTGTATCATAGAACCAGGGAGGTTTCAGGCAGTTTGGTATCAAAAGGGTTAATTTATTTTAATAAAATATATCTAATTAGAACTACAGTACAAAATGGATTTTGTGCAGAGAGCTGGCACTAATACTGAAGCATTTAATCCAAAATTGTAATGACTCAGCCATTTTGCCGCCTAGAGTTCAATTAAACAGGAAGGAATGAAAAATTAGGCAGAAGGTAATGAATAAAACTAAACAAGGGACAAAACGAATTGCTATTAACCCTTTCATTTCCATATTTTTAATGAAAGACATAGCCTAAGTTATTAACCTATTCATTACAGAATTTCTAATGAAAGACACTCTCCTGTAATTTTCATACAATTTTGAAAATAATCAAGATGTTGGAGGGATTTAGTAATATAACTAAATTAAATAGATATAAAATGCTACATGTTTGCAAAAGACCTGCTAGCCACTTTTTCCAAACTTCTAAGCAGTATTTTCCTGTGTTTGAGATTTTCTACATTTTCTAAGGATTTCAACTCACTCGGTGCTATAACACACACACACAGACACACAGACACACACACACACACACATACACACACATATATAGGGTGGGTAAAATATTCAAGATCAATGGATGGATTCTCTTCAGTGGTCTCAGTGCCATCTTTAGCATCCTCGTGCGGCACCCATCCACCATCTGAGTGAATTTTTTGGTAAGTGTCCAAGTCTCAGACCTGTACAGCAGCATAGACTCAACTGTAATGATGAGAAATGGATCTTCAGGTCTTTATGAAGTTCTGATTTCCACACTGACTGCAAACTATGCCACACCGCCCAGGTTTTGCTCTTCCTCTCTACTACATCATCCTCTGTGTTCCTAATCTTTGCTCCCAGATACAGGAAGTCCTCAAACATCTTTAGTGGCTTCGCTCCCAGATTCATAATCTTCTCTGGCTCTTTGATGTTCTCCAGCTATTTCATCTTACTCTCATTCATTTTCAGCCCTACACTCATCGACACAGTCTCCACCTCTCATGTCAACTCCTCTGCCTCCTTCACTGTAATTTTCACCAGAGCTATGTCATCAGCAAATTCAGCATCTGATTTTTTTTAGCCTTAACTCTCCTGCTCTGAGCCAGTGTTACAGTGAAGCCCGAGTCCTGGGTATGGCATTAAACTGTATTCTGTGGCATGCCTCCAGTTTGGAAGTTGAGGAACTATGGCGAATGTGGAATTTACCCCTTAGTTGTCATCAGTCCAAGGGCTGCTCTGACTTGGAATGACAGTACCTGTTAGGGCCACATTTATGGGTCAAATAATTAGCTTACTCGAGTAGAGCCAGTAAGGTATTATCAGCCTTGGAGAGAACCATGGAAAGTTTGATAAACAGAACTAGGGTTAGAGACCCTAACTATACTGTCAAGGAGCAGTCAGGTCATTATGACTCTGCTGGTTTAGAGCCACAGGGAAGGCCATGGGCTGTCTCCAAGACACAACAGAAAAATATAAAGAACTCAGTTTTGTCCTGCAGAAGAGCCATTAAATCTGGCATGCTAATATCATCATCATCATCATCATCAACGTTTAACGTCCGTGTTCCACGCTTGCATGGGTTTGGACGGGGGTAGTCCCACTTGAGGCAAGAGTGATTGTCTTGCTCGCATAGGACTGTCTGGGAGGTTTTCTACAGTTGGATGCCCTTCCTAACACCAACCACATTTACAGTGTGGGTCTGGGAGGTTTTTACCGTGTTGCCTACACGGCCACATTACAGCGTGGACTGTGTTTTTTTGTCGTGACACCTACACGATCTCATTTGTTTCGGCCTCGATGGCGCGGCACCAACATAACTTTACATAGAACGGGGTGGTGTGGATGGGGTGGGGGTGGTGGGATGGGGTGTATTTTGTTAGAGATGCCTACTGGCTGGAGTAGGTTTTACTATATATTTAGGTAAGGCGGGTCTTCTCTGTTACTGAGTACCGCCAAAGGTCTCGGTCCAGTGACATTGTCTTGGAGAGGTGTAAGTGTGTGATGTCGGAGTTTATCAGCTCGTCCCAGATTTTTCTAGGTCTGCCTATTCCGTGACTACCGTCTATCTTTATTGCCCTGCACTTTGTTATACAGCTATCGACTTTCATGCGCATCACGTGTCCATACCAACGTAGCCTTCTCTAGAGTAAACAACATCTGATCCCTCTTATCTCTAATTTTTTCCTTAGTTCGTTTATGCTTTGCCGTTCACGTATATTACTGTTACACATCCAGCGGAGCATGCAAGCTTCGTTCCTCTCTAGTCTGCGTATATCCTCTGCACACAATGCCCAGGTCTCACTGCCATGCAGCATTGCTGTTCGTATGCAGGCATCGTACAACCTGCCTTTCATTTTTAGGGAGAACCCTTTAGCAGCTAATAGTGGTATAAGCTCTCTGAACTTTTTCCAACCAGTTCTGACTCTAGCTACAGTACTTTCAGAGCACCCTCCCCCACTGCTGATTTTATCGCCCAGGTAACGGAAGCTGTCCACTATTTCTATAGAACCCTCTGCGCAATTGAAAGAGCTAGTATTTTGTGGGCACTTGCTGCTACTTATTGCACCAGCCACATGTAAAATCTATGTTCTTAGTTAGCTTACCTGTGATCCCACTACATCTTTTATGCACCCATACTTTTCATTTAGGACATAAAATGGAGTTTCTACCTACGCCTTTCCTACACACCGAGCACGACCATTTCCCAGAAGGGACCGCCGCCTTGTTTTCTTTCCTACAAACTAGTACTTTGGTCTTAGCCAGGTTAATTTTAAGTCCTTTTGACTCTAGGCCGTGCTTCCATGTTTGGAATTTCTTCTCTAGCTCGGCCATTGATTCCGCTATGAGTGTCAGGTCGTCTGCGTATAGGAGTTCCCATGGGCAGCCTGTCTTGAACTCCTCTGTTATAGCCTGAAGGGCAATAATAAATAGTAGTGGGCTGAGAACAGAGCCCTGATGGACGCCAACTTTTACGTTAAACTCTTCACTATATTCGTTGTTAATTCTAACCTTGCTGACTGTTTCTTTATACATGGCTTGTATAGCCCTCACAAGCCATTCGTCAACGCCTAGTTTTCTAAGAGCCCACCAGATAATGGAGCGGGGGACTCTGTCGAAGGCTTTCTCCAAGTCGACAAAAGCTAAGTAGAGGGGTTTACCTTTAGCTAGGTACTTCTCCTGTAGTTGTCGTACTATGAAAAGAGCGTCTGTGGTACTTTTGCCTGACACAAACCCGAACTGCATTTCATCTAGGTCAATTCTCTCTCTGATTAGTTGCGCTATTACTTTTTCCGTGACCTTCATGACCTGGTCGATTAATTTAATGCCTCTATAGTTACTCCTATCTAGGGCGTCTCCTTTACCCTTATAACAGTTAACGATGATGCTGCTATGCCAGTCCTTCGGAACAACCCCATTCTGTACGACTTGGTTAACTATGCGGGTGACCATGGTGTGTCCCACCGTGCCACATGCCTTCAGCATCTCAGCAACTATTTCCGAAGGCCCAGCCGCCTTACCCGTCTTCATATCCTTGATTGCCTTACTTATTATACTCCCCTCGACTAACACTGCTGGTCCCTCTATTGGGTCGATATGGGGGAGACTGTCTTTCTCCCATTTATTCTCCTCATTTAGTAGCCTTTCATAGTGACACTTCCAAGCTACCTTCTTATCAGCGTCGGTGATGGCAAGTGTGCCATCGTCGTTTAGTACACACTTCTCCCCGACAATATCACGGTTTTCCTTGACGCATTGCCTAGCAATCCTGAACACCTCACGTTTTTGGTCATCGCGTTGTAGAACATGCTTGAACTTTCTTTCCTCAGCTTCCCTTCTTGCTAAGTACACTTGTCTCCTAGCTTCCCTCCTGGCCACTTGATAGTCTTCTCTACTTCCCCCATCCCGCCATACTTTCCAAGCCTGCTTTTTGGCCTTAATTGACCCCTCCACCTTACTGTTCCACCACCATGTTACTCTCCTCCTGCCTACAGGCCTGCTCCAGCCACAGACTTCGTCTGTCACCAACAGCAGGTTTGCTTTCAGAAATTCCCACTCTCCCTCTATATTGTCCGACTCTAAATGTTCTTCCTTACTGTCGAAAGCATCAAGTAATATGCTTTTAAATTTATTACTGGCTGTGGGGTCCTTTAACTTCCATATTTTTCTCCTAAGAATAGTCCTCCTCTGTTGTCGAATTCGTATCGTCCTGACTATGAGGTCGCTAACTATGAGGCTATGTTGGGAGGTGCATTCTTCATGGGGGAGGGATTTAGTGTTTACAACAGACACTCTGTCACGTCTTCTGGTAAGGATATAATCTACCTGGCTTGTGTGTTCCCCGGATCTATAGGTGATCAGGTGATTGTCACGTTTTTTGAAGTTAGTGTTACAGATAGTTAGGTTATTTGCATCACAGAATTCCAGGATTCTGGAGCCTTCCTCATTTCTAGTACCAAACCCATAGCCTCCATGGATTTCGTCGTAGCCGTCACAATGTTGTCCAACGTGACCATTTAGGTCGCCTGCGATAATTATATAGTCACTGTCGGATATTTGGGAGGTAGTTAGCATCAGTGTCTCATAGAATCTGTCTTTTATAGTGCCGGGCAGTCCGGATTGGGGTGCGTACGCAGATATTACTGTCACCGTTGTTCTATTGAGGACAAGTCGTATTTTAATTATTCTGTCGTTCACTCTATTTACGTCTATTATCTTATCTGCCCACTTTTCTGCTACCATGATTCCTACTCCACCCAGCCCATCGTCGTTTCCCACCCAGAAAAGCTTATAACATCGTTTTTTACCCTCAATGAACCTAGCAGACCCACCCCTCCACCTGGTCTCTTGAATACAACAAACATCGACCTCCTTACGTTCAAGCATTTCTACAACCTCGTTAGCGCGACCCTTTAGGGTGCCTACATTTATGGTACCAACTCTGAAGTTTTGGATTGCGTTTGGGGGTTGGGGGCGGTGAGGGGCGGGGGGCGATGGGGTTTTGTTAGCCGTCCGCGGTCGAAACAATGAGGAGTGCTCGCATTCTCGTCCAAGAGGTGAATTTGTCTTTATCTTTGGCATTGTCGCTGAGCGTCCAGATTTTTCTCTCTCTCTCCTCCACTCTCCAGGATTCCGCAGTCCATCCATCCATCATATATCGAAAGGCAACCAGGCAAGCGATAGTATAGGCGTATAGGCCTCTGGCTTCTGATTGGTCCGCGTAATAATACTGGTGATGCGTGGGGGCTCTGGTTTATGATTGGTCCACGTAATAGCAATGGTGGGGGTGGGAGGGAGGGGTGTTGGGTAGCTAGATAGAAGGTAATGATTGAATGGGGTCCTTGCATATATATATATATATATATATATATATATATATATATATATATATATATATATATATATATATATATACATATATATATATATGAAGCATTTTGAGCTATGTAATAAATGATTGATAAGTATTATACTGGGTAAGAGAAACAATGACCCCCTCTGTCCAGTAATAGCTATATTTAATTTAATTCAACTTTAATTTCAGTACTACTTTCAACTATGCATCTACATTTTCTACTTAAGTATGGTTATATATATAACTAATAACCTCTACCATCTAATTTACCATGACAATGAGGCATATAAGAATATGTAATATGTTTGTTACCTATCCATCATCATATCCTTTTGGTATTGTCAGCATTGGATGACATACATTGAGCTATTGACCAACAACATGAGATCCTCTGAACAATGCACCAATCAAACAAACTTTGGTTCTATATCTTGAGTGCTTAGAATTAATTGATTAATTAATTAATTTTCCCCACTTTTCATTATTTCAATATACTCAGTCACTAGTAACCTATTTTCTTTGGACTTCACGGAGATGGGGAAGACTTCTACATTGGTCACACACCACATTTTCATCCCCAATGCAAATGCACATATATACGCCTGAAATAGTTTTTATCATTCAATAATTTACTTTTGGAAAACTTGGCCATTAGGATTAAAATTAACATCCATTGCTTTTATCTTTCTAATTTACTTTCTTAATTTATTTGATGTAAAATTTGCACAGAATGTTTATTATCATGTTTTGTAAACATAATTTTTGTAAAATTCTTATAATTCTTGTAACCTTATAACCTTTATAGATTTTTATATGTTATAACTTATATAACTTTTATTCTTGTTTATTTTTATTTTTTACATTTTTGAAATTATTTTCTTTGATTTTCTACGATTAATATACCGTATGTCCTGGTGCTGAAAACGCTTCATCCTCGACGATGCACCCTAACTTTAACAACAAAAACTTTGAAAAAAAAGGATAAACAACCTTCAGCCTCCAAGACACATGGTAGATTTTTGAGACTTATTGTAGGAGAAAAGTAGCGTCTTCTACGCCGAGAAATACAGTAAGTCTGTACCTCTCTTTAGTCATTTAACACTTTAAGTCTCCACCATCACACTAAGCTGGTTTTCAGCCAATGTCTAATAGCACAGAGTTTAATACCCTATGAACTCTGTGGTAGAAAATACTTGGTTGTGATTAATGAATGGCATTTTCTAAGGACAGCAGTATTCCTGTTGCCACCTAGCAACCCCCACCCTCTCCAACACACTTACCAGTTTACAATGCTTAGCATTAATTGTTATAACACTGAGTTGGCAAGCCATCCCCGAATCAAATTGGTTCTCTATTTTCTATTCTCTGCTTGTGTTCGACTTAATCCTGTTGTCTTATGTAACTAATTCTGCAATTAACATCTGATGAAATCACCTGTCATGTGTCATGATCGGATGATCAAGCTGTGTCATTGAAATATGTATAATGTTTTGACAATTAAAATTCTAAAATAAATTTCCAGTCAGGCCTTCTGTTGTTTTTAATGAATACTTAACTCCGTTCCTGCACTAGCCACGGAATACCACATCTATGATGGATGATTTGCATAATGTTGAGTGCTTTAATTTATTGCATCACCATTTACTAACCAGAACCACCAGTTCTACCCATTGGTAAACAGGCTAACTTAAATGGTATACATATATACAGGGTGTCCCCCAAAATTGTATACAAACTTTGATTACCTGTACAGGCAATATTTATTAGAATACACAGCCTGTGTGTATAGATGATTTTGGGACACCCTGTATATATAAAGCCAACGTAAAACGATGGTGATGATGCTAATGATACATATACATATATACATAAGTATATTTATAGATGTGATTTTGATGTCTACTATGATTTATAAGATTTAACTAAATAAATGAATAACCAGGTTTAGTTCATATTATTGTTCTATTATTTCTTGTAAGAAGTTAAACAGAGATATATTAAAAATACAAGCAGCCACAGTAGAATATCCGGAGAGGATAATTAGGTGATTCGTTCCAACTTCTAAACTTATTGATTATATTATGTAGCCATTGGATAACGATGGCATGCAAATTAGATTGATCTAATTAATGAAGAAGCTCTTTAGTACTGGCTGAAGAGGCATGTAGTAGTGTAGTTGTCTAGCTCTGCAGCAGTGTTAGTCTGTTAGTCCAGTGCAGCCTATAAGCAGTGTTTTCGTCCCAAGCTAATTAACTGGATGCCAACTGATGTATCATTAAACCATTTGCTTCTGGACAACAATGCTATGCTACAGAAAAAGAAAAAGAAAAACAAGAAAAAACAAAGAAAACAGCAAACAAAATTTTATCCTTCTGAAATTCAATTGTATAAAACTAACATTGTCTAACTAACAGTGTCCAATTTAACATCATGGGGCAGCAAATATATTTACTTCGCAAGAGAGCTTATATCAGTTTTATATGTGTGTGTGAGTGTGTGTATATGAGTGTGTGTATGTGTATGTGTGTTTATATTTGTGTATGTGTGTAAGTATGTCCTCGGCTAGCAGGGAAAACATACATTAAATGATGATGGTGATGATGATGATGATGATGATGATGATGATGATGATGATGATGATGATGATGATGATGCTGCTGCTGCTGATGATGATGATGATGATGATGATGATGAGGAGGAGGAGGAGGAGGATGAGGAGGAGGAGGAGGAGGAGGAGGAGGAAGAAGGAGAACGACACACATACATTTATAGAGATATGCATACATACACATATATTGAAAGTGATAGACACTCACACACACACACCAATATATTTATTGAGATACACAACTTTTGGCTGGTGACTGTAAAGTTCATTAGTATTAATTCAGATGTGAGATATGTGGTGTAGTTGTATTTTTAAGTAGCAGTGTAATTTAGAGATCATAGCCCCTAAACTAGTGTGATTGCTACTTCAACTGGAAGGTCACTCATACATAGTTGAGTTAAGAGATAACGAATCCTCAAATAAAGGGACTAAAGATTTCTTGTGTTTTTCTATTATCATTCAAATACCAATTGGGGTAAAATTTTGTTCCATCAATCACTAATTAACCCATTTGTTACGAACCTGCCTGTAAGTGGACTTTGTTTTATGATACCAAACTGCCTGTTTTAACCCTTTTCTTACTATATTTCATTTAATTTTGGAAATAATCAAGAATTTGGAAGGATTTACTAATATAACTAATTTCCTCATTATTAAGTTAGTGTTTGGAACATAACATAATAAGGGTTCTTACATAAAATCATGATGAAAGGCTTTTAGATAAAAATAAACATGTTAAATGGCAGTGAGACATAGGCTTTGAGAGCAAAAGAGTTGCAAAGGCAAGAAAGAAATTAAGTGAGTGTGCTCTGGTGGATATATAATGTTAGTGTATATGAACAATGTGTTGTAAGTGAGGGGAAAGAAAAACTTGGTGAACATGTGATGCACATTGGAAATGACAGCTATATAAAAAAGTGCAGTGAAATCTCTGTGGATGGGACTTGTGAAAGACTTAGGATTTAGTAGTTGATGAAGACTAACCTTAAGAAGCCGAAACTCACAATGAAGATGACAAATGACCACAACAATTGGCAACATGCTGTGTTAGAGAGGACCTGTCTACCTGCATAAAATGTTGCCTGAGTTATCCACATGTTTCCACTTCTCCACTAGCACTCCTTAGTAGCTATCCTAAACATTACTTTACCCCCTCACCCGCGTTATGCTCATTTATAGTTATTTCTTGCCACAAATGTTGATATCCACCCTATTTCAGACTATAACTATATACCGACCTTTTCCTCATCTCTACTCTATATACCATCATTTCTCACCACCACTCTACATACCCACCTTTTTCTCACCACCACTCTGTATACCTACACTATTTCTCACCACCACCCTATATACCCATCCTATTTCTTACCGACACTGTACATATTTGCCCCATTTCTCACCATCACTCCTGAGTAGTTATTCTCAAATCAGTACACCCACTACTTCTAAACTTATTACCCACCTGACATACTGCCTTAATAACTGCTATCATCACTATATCCCCCATAAAGACAACCATCACCACTATCAGCAGTACACACACACTATCAAAAGTCACCTCCATCCTACTCATTATTCTATCAAATCCCACAACATTTGTCATCTACCATGAAACATCGTCTTCCTCTACCCCCATAAGGTTTTATTATTGTAGCTGTATTCATTTCTATCGGTTATTTTGATGACATGACTGGCTGCCTACCTCACAATTTCACTCCCATCCACCCCCTCACACCACCATAGCCTATTCGACCAATCAAACCTCAGAATGCCATTTCTTCTACTACCACTACCTAACTCTCTCCTCCCCCGTCCCAGCCCAACACACCCTGCCATTATTACAACCACCACTGTCCTTCTAGCCCTGAGTTTTCCTATCGTTATGTATGGATGAGCTGAGAATAAATTGGAGCAACTCTGAATTAATAGATGAAATGAATATGAATCCGCAAGCTATCAAGCACCCATGTGAAGCCCCAATCCAGAGGGAGGAAGCACAAAAATTGTGATGTCATTGGAGAGAAGTTTATCCGGAATGATAAAGGTGAGCTTGCCCTCACAAGTGCTGAGAAGAAAGATACATGGAAGAGTCATTATGATAGATTACTAAATGAGGAGAATGCATGGGAAGAAGAGACCATACCCCAAGTAGACCCTATAGAGGGGCCAGCAGTACAAGTCAGCAGCAGCGTAGTAAGTAAGGCAATCAAAGATATGAAGATGGGGAAGGCAACCGGTCCATCGGGTATAGCTGCCGAAATGCTGAAGGCATCTGGGTCTGTAGGTCACACTATAACCACACGTATTGTTAACCAGGTAATACTAGAAGGTGTCATACCAAAAGATTGATGCAGTAGCATCATTGTCAACTGCTACAAAGGTAAAGGTAATGCACTCGATAGAGGAAACTATAGAGGTATAAAGCTGATGGACTAGGTCATGAAAGGAACAGAAAGAGTTATAGCACAGTTGATTAGGGACTGGGTGAAACTAGATGAGATGCAATTTGGGTTTGTACCAGGAAGAGGCACCACTGATGCCCTCTTCCTTGTGAGGCAGTTACAGGAAAAGTACCTAGCTAAAAGTAAGCCACTCTACCTGGCATTCGTCGATCTCGAGAAAGCCTTTGACAGAGTTCCACGTGCTGTAATCTGATGGGCTCTTAAAAACTAGGAGCAGATGAATGGCTTGTGAAAGCTGTAAAAGCCATGTATAGGGGAGCAGTCAGCAAAGTTAGGATTAGCAATGAGTATAGCGAGGAATTTAGCGTACAGGTTGGGGTCCACCAGGGCTCTGTTCTTAGCCCTCTCCTGTTCATCCTAGTCCTGCAGGCAATAACGGAGGAGTTTAAGACCGGATGCTCATGGGAACTCCTGTATGCTGATGACCTCGCACTTATAGCTGAATCCATGGTAGAACTAGAGAAGAAATTCCAAACTTGGAAGCAGGGACTAGAAAGAAAGGGTCTCAAAGTCAACATGACAAAGATTAAGGTCCTTGTAAGTAGACGAGAAAACAGAACCCAGATCCCCTCAGGGAAATGGCTTTGCTCAGTATGTAGGAAAGGTGTAGGTAGGAACTCCAATCTCTGCCCCAAATGCAAACAATGGGTACACAAGAGATGTAGCAGGATCTCAGGAAGCTTAATTAAGAATGTAGGCTTCACATGCAGCAGCTGGGCTGAAACAGCAAGCAGCAAACAGCCACAGGAAACAAGTACCACAAATCTCTGGGAGGGCTCTGTAGAAACAGTAGACAGCTTCTGCTACCTAGGTGACCGAATTAGCAGCGGAGGTGGGTGTTCAGAAAGTACAATAACTAGGGTAAGAACGGGATGGAAGAAGTTCAGGGAACTACTGCCACTGCTAGCTGCAAAAGGCTTCTCCCTCAAAATTAAAGGCAGACTGTATGATGTGTGTATCCGAACAGCTATGTTACATTGGTGGCGAGACCTGGGCGCTGAAAGTGGAAGACTTATATAGATTAGAGAGAAACAAAACCTGCATGCTCCGATGGATGTGTAACAGTAATATACGTGAACGACAAAGCATAAATGAATTGAGAGAGAGACTGAGCATAAGAGGAATCAAATGCTGTGTGCAGGAGAGGTGGTTGCGTTGGTATGGACATGTGATGCGTATGAAGGATGACAGCTGCATAAAAAGGTGCAGAGCACTAGAAGTCAATGGAAACCACGGAGTGGGGAGACCCAAGAAGACCTGGGATGAGGTGATAAAAGCCGACCTTACCCAATTACACCTCTCAAAGGTGATGACACACGACCGTGAACTCTGGCGTCACGCAGTAATACAGAGTACCCAACCTCCCATGAGTACATGCTGAAGCATATAGACAATATGCCCCCACACCCTCCCACTGCAAGTTGGTCATGGAGGTGCCACAGAAAAAAAGCACCCAGCCCACACTGTAAAGTGGACGTGTAGGCGCTACGAAAAGAACCCAGCACTCACTGTAAATGAGGTTGGTGTTAGGAAGGGCATCCAGCTGTAGAAATCAAGCCAAAATCAATTCCTGTATGAGCAAGGCATGGTCAGCCGACCAGACACTGCCCACAACAGGACAACCCGTCTAACCCATGCTAGCGTGGAAGAACGGACGTAAAACGGTGATGATGATGATGATGATGATTTGAATCAATAACTGACAATCTTTCTTGTGCTGGTGCCATAAAAATGCACCCAGTATACCTGGTAAGATGGTTGGTGATAGCCAAGGCATCCGGCTATAGAAAGCATGCCAAACAAAGGACCAGGAAGACACCTTAATTGTGTTAAAGACATGTTGGTGCCACAAAAAAATGCACTTGGTAGAACTCAGGGCTGCATGTAAGCAAAATGGGGCCCCCGGCATATCTGGGTCAGTAGCTCCATTTGAGTACTGACACAGTCTGTGAAGACCTGGCCAACCCTTGCTAGCAGAGAAGATAAATGTTGCTGATGCTGCTTCTGTTTCTGTTGTTATTGTTACTGATGATGATGAAGATGTTGAGGAAGAGGAGGGGGAGGTGGATGATGATAAACACTTTAAAATAAACAGTTCTGTATCACAGATCCAAGATTGGTTTCAAGCAGTTTGGTATCAAAAAGGTTAAAGATTTCTCTTGTTTTTCTGTTTTTATACTGAGTTGAGATACAATCTGGTGTAATGTTTTGCTTCATTTGTAAGTAAATAAACTATTTGACTCCATCCTCCATCCTGTCTGAACACAACCCTTGTTTCATGATACAAAACTGCCTGTTTTAACTCTTAGCCTCCTGTACCACATGAACCACATTAGCAAGACATTCTTGAAAAGTACAAAACAGCCCTATGAATTCATAACATTAAAAAAATAAAACCTTTACTACAAACTTTCACATAATTTGTCTACTGATAAAGATATAAACAGTTGAATTACCAAATTTATTTTTCAATACTTTCTGTTAAATTATCATAGGGTGTAACAGTTAAAGCTTTTATATTAATATATAAAGAATTACAATTTTAAGCAATGACCTTTTGTTAAATAATATGCCAAACATTACCTTGATAATGAAAATTTAAGCTGCACTGCTAAATTCCTCCATATTCTTCATTATTATCAAAATGTTTCTTAAAATGTGTTGTCTAATTAGAAATATACTTTTAAAAAGGGTTAATAATAAAGTATGGTTTTTAGAAATGCATTCAGTTTCTGTCCTCAAGGCAATCTCATTTTATCTATTGAAAATATATTCATTGAAATTTGTTTAACGCTGAACATACTATAATGATTTAACAGAAAATATCTAAATATAGGCTTGTTAATTCAAATGTTTAAATTATCTTTACTAATTGAGAGCTCATTGTGAAAATTTACAGTATAATATTGAATGTGATGTAGTCAAAGTACTGTTCGACACTTGTTAAGAACCTCTTGTTAATGTGGGTCCATGTGGTACATGACATTAAAATTTAATTAGCTTAAATTATGAAATATCACATTACATTATTATCAGAAACTGATACATTGTAATTTTAACATACTATTATTAATCAGTACCTCTACAAATATATATATATATAGAGAGAGATAGAGAGAGAAAGAGAGAGAAAGAGATAGATAGATGGATAGATATCTTTCTTTATTTGCCACAAAGGATATACAGATAGATAGACAGATAGGTAGATAGATAGATAGATAAAAACAAAGGTGTGGTAAGATACCAGGTGGACCATAACGCACCAGAGTACTCAATACTTAGGGTAGTAGAGGGGGTAATATGAAAAGAGTCAGGACCCCGACGGCTGAGCTCTGGCCGTTTCAACAACTAGATCCAAACTAAGCCAGCAGTATATTGTGTATATTTGTGGTATGTAATTTTGTGTGTGTGCTGGCTTAGTTCGGATCTGGCTGTTGAAACAGCTGGGGCTCAGCCGTCAGGGTCCTGACTCTTTTCATAAATGGATAGATAGATAGATAGATTAAATCCCAACCACGGTGCCAAGCTTGGCGGTGCGGTTGGAATTTTACATGTCTCTATACCTAGTCTGCATGTCTCCATGCAATGAGTACTCCCATGCTTAGAAAGAATATATATATATAAGCTATCTAAGAATGTAGACTTTATATGTGGCCGATGCTCAGGTGCAGTAAGTATCAAGTGCCCACTGGATACTAGCTCCTTCAACTGCCCAGATGGTTCTATAGAAATAGTAGACACTTTCTGTTACTTCGGTGACAAAATCAGCTGTGGAGGAGGGTGTACTGAAAGTACAGAGCCAGAGTTAGAACAGGATGGAAAAGTTCAGAGAGCTAATACTGATGTTGGCCACAAAGGGTTTCTCTCTAAATATGAAAGGCAGATTGTATGATGCTTGTATACGAATGGCAATGTTACATGGTAGTGAGACCTGGGCATTGTGTGCTGAAGACTTGCATAGATTAGAAAGAAACGAAGCTTGCATGATCCAATGGATGTGTAACAGTAATGTACGTGAATGGCAAAGCATAAATGAATTGAGAGAGAGACTAAGCCTAAGAGGTATCAAATGTTGTGTGCAGGAGAGGAGATTGTGTTGGTATGGACATGTGATGCATACGAAGGGCAACAGCTGTATAAAAGAGTGCGGGGCGATCAAAATTGATGGAAGCTACGGAGTGGATAAACCAAGAAAAACCTGGGACGAGGTGATAATCTGACCTTGCTCACTTATACCCCTCTAATACGATGTCACTGGATCAAGGTCTTTGGTGCTATGCAATTATACAGAAGATCCACCTTCCCTTACGTACAAACTTAAACCTACAGTCAGAAGGCACCTCTTAAATCAATATGCCCCCCCACCCCACACACCCTACTCCATCCTCCCACTTCTGTCCACACCACCCTTTCTCTGAAAAGTTATGTTGGTACCATAGAACATCCAATCCATACTGTAAAGTGGTCATGTAGTTAACATGACAAAAAGCACACAGTCAACACTGTAAAGTGGTCGTGTGGGAGACACGGTAAAAAGGCTCCCAGTCCACACTGTAAATGTGGTTGGCGTTAGGAAGGGCATCCAGCCATAGAAAACCTGCCAGAAACAGTTCTATACGAGCGAGACACAGTCACCCAACCAATCTTGCCTCAAGTGGGACAAACACGTCCAACCCATGCTAGTGTGGAATATACACGTTAAACGATGATGATGATATATATATATATATATACATACACAATATTAATTTATAATTTTATAAAGTCAGCTGTCTCTAACATGTAAACATCTCACTGAAAAGATAATATATATTGATATTAATATATTAATAAATTATCTACCCAGAGAAGTAATAAAATGTATTAAACTTAAGCGAAAATCTCACTTTGGAGACTAAAATAAGTCAGTCTTTAGTTATTTAATTTGACATTTTTTCTTGAAAATACAACATCCGTAATTCCAAGACATTGGAATAACCAATATTGTAAGAATTTCAGTTTCTTCATCAGGAGGAGGAGGATTCTTTCTTAGGAATCAGGGAACAAGTTGAATATATATTATACACAGCATGTCATTGCTAGACAGCATGTTGAACAATGTGTTGTATTTCTGAATTACTATAAAAAGATATCCCACTTAATGTATTAGGACAATATGAAGGTCGGGGAATTATATAAGTTAAAACCAACTTATTTTAGCCGATCTATCTAATATCCCCACAAAATGAGATTTTGGCTTAAGTTTAAAATATTTTGTATACATATATACATATATGTATGTATGTACATGAATAATTATATATATATATATATATATATATATATATATATATATATATATATATATATGTGTGTGTGTGTGTGTGTGTGTGTGTGTGTAATATATGTTTGTGTGTGTTTGTGTATATATGTGTGTGTTGTTTAATATCAAATTGTGAAACAATTCTCAATTTAGCAAACAGAAATTTGTTCGAACTCCAAACTATATAATCTGGAAGAATAAGGCAAAAAAGGAAATAGATATATATATATATATATATATATGGTGAAAAATAATGATATACAGAGTTTAAAATGTAAGGAGCATGAGTTGGTGTGGCGTGTTAGGGGTGTGTATGCGTGTAGCGTGTGGTGTGTGTGTTTGTGGCTTGGTGCTATGTGGGTGTGGTGTGTGGTATGGGTTTGTATCATGTGTGGCTGTGAGGTGTGTGTGTGTGGTGCATGAGTGGAGTGTGCATGGCATGTAATAGTGTGTGTATATGTGCTGTATGTGGTATGTGATTTTGTAGTATGTGATTTTGTGTGTGTGTGTGCATGTGCATGTGTGTGTGTGTGAGTGTGTGTGTGTAGCCATAAATATTATTCTCTACTGTATAATCTCCTAGATATTTGGATTTATCTCATATTTTACAGTTAACAGAGTGAATCTTTATCATATATTTTAACATATATTCTATATTTTATGCAGCCAATCTAGATCATATATTTCATAAAATGTTGTTTAAATTTAATGAAATAAAATTACCAGTTCAAATTTTAAATTGAATATATTTTAAATAACAGTTTCATGTTAACTCAATACAATTGATTATCATTATCATTATGTGGATTGGCAGTATCGAAAAAAATACTTTGCGACATATAGTTAAGGCCCTTTATGGCAGTATCGGTAGAGGGTCGGTTGCTGTGCCTTTCGGCATAGAGTTACACCCCTTTACGTTCTGAGTTCAAATCCTGCCACGGTTATCTTTGCCTTTCATCCTTACAGTGTTGATAAAATAAAGTACCAGTAATGCACTGGGTGATTAAATTGATTTTCCATTCCCCCAAAATGTTGGCATTGTGCCTAAAGTCGGAAGGCCAGTTTAAAGAACATTTCCTTAACCATAAGACAACCTTAAACCACCTCAAGAAACAATTGACCATGAAACTAACATGCCATGTATGGTTACTCAAGAGGACGAGTGTGAACATCTCAATTCTTTGAGAAATCGAGACCACATGTAAAACAATCAAAGGTGTGCTGATTATACTTCTATGAATGATCAAATATCTTACAGAAGCTACACAAGAGCACATGCTTTAATACAAGGGTTGATCTTTTGGCCGCTGTCTCCACATCGCAAAATTTTGTTACATAACTGGAAAGTCACAGTATAATCAAATACTTAAAGACATCCCAAGCAAACATCATTTCTCACACCCGAAAATTATCGCCCATAAAGCAGTGAAATGGATTTACCTCCCTCTTCTGTGCAGAATCCATCCAGTTTAAAAATACTTCCACTCAAATCATAATAACCATACAAAAGTTGATAATCCTTTTTAGGTGAAATGCTTGATTTCAAAGTATGGTTTAGTAATTGTTTTCAAATTAATTCTGAACCCAACTTGTCCTTTGGACTGAATGCTCTACCAACTTTTGATATAACAATCTGAATTTTAATTTTCACTACATAATATACAGGGTGTGGACGATATTTGTTCGCAATTTTCAACTGCTAATTTTATGCAATTTTTTTTACTTCCGTTGTCACTCTTGTCTTCATAAAAACAGTGACTATATTTCCATTATTTATTTTCAGAATAATTGATTATGAATAATTTTGAACCTCCAAATTTGTGGAAGAGACACGGAGTTTTTCTTAGAATCCACTCCGGGAGGACAAATAAGGAAATTTCAGACTTTCTCAGTGTCAGCAGGAGAATGGTGGAAAAGGTCAGAAAGGAATTGGAAGATTCAGGATTCGACTACGAAGCAACATCAGAGAGGAAAACACATGATCGATGATCTGACGCCTTCAGAACGCCCGACCGAGTTCGTTGCTGAAGTTCATGATATCATCAACAATGAACCTAGCAAGTCGAGAAAGGCATGAATGAAAGGCATGGATGAAAAGCTCATTAGGCTGGTGGTACATGAAGACATTCGGTACATTTCATACAAGATGAGGAAAGGACAATTACTGTCAAAGGCGATGCAAGAAAAGCGACTGAAGCATGCAAAGAAGCTGATAAACAAGTTGAAACACCCACTGGAGCCAGACATGCTGTGGTTTTTCTCCGAGGAGAAAATCTTCTGGCAAGACCAGAAGATCAACTCCCAGAACAACAGATGGCTCGCTGTCTCATCCAAAGACGTGCCCATAGTCATGCAGACAAAGTTTCCAGCGACAACATTGGTCTTAGGTGTCGTCAGCAGTCAAGGTGACGTCATGCCACCTCACTGCATCCCTGAGGGCCTCAAGCTGAACACCGATGGCTACATCCGCGTTCTGAGCGAGGTAGTAAAGCCCTGGATCGACCAGGTAGCTGCAGGTAGGCTGTACGTGTGGCAGCATGACTCAGCGCCTTGCCATAGCAGCTGAAAGACCCAAGCATGGCTGTCAGAGAACTTCGTCGACCACACTTGACCTGACATCTGGCCTCCCAGCTCGCCTGACTGCAACCCCCTCGACTTCTTTGTGTGGGGCGTAGAGGAACCAGACACCAACATATCTAGCTGCAATACGAAAGACGATCTGAAGGCCAGGATCACAAGTGCCTTTAGGGGCCTAAGCCGGTGGACAGTGACAAAGGCCTGTAGCCGGTTCCGAGGCCGCCTTGAAGCTGTCATCAAAGCCAATGGTGGGTTTATCGAGTGAGATCGAAAGAACAAGTCATGAAGACAAACTGACCCAAGTTTGATAAATATCTCTTAAAAAATAAAACTAGCCTGTTACTCTTTCCTAGACAGTAATCTTGCGAACAAATATCGTCCGCACCCTGTATATATATATATATATATATATATATATATATATATATATAGTGGCAGTTGCATTAAGAAAGTGTTAAGCATAATAGAGGTGTATATGAAATCATATACTGTATGTTTATATACAATAAGTATGTGAGAGCCTTGTTATGAAAGGTAAGATATTTTTTCATTATGAAAAGATTATTTTTCTCTCATTTGTTCTGTGAACATGACACAGGTCAGTGGGAGTTAAGAATGCTAGACAGCACTCTTTCAAGATTTGCTCAACTCTCATCAGTGGCATTCACTAAACCTGTAGTCACATGAAAATATAGTAGAGCATATAAAGATTTTGTGTGATGAACATTTGCTGGAAATGCTCATTTGCATATGGTGTGAACTTGGCTGGTTATAAATAATTGACAGTAGCACTAAGATAAAGTTTAGCATAATAGGAGAGTATATGAAATTATATTCTATAAGACACACACACACACACACACACACACACACATAAACATATCTTCTGAAGATCCCATAAAAGGGTGAAAAGCAGCGATTCTTTGCTTAAACTTTAATCTGTACAAATAACACACACACACATATATATATATATATATATATATATATATATATATATATATATATATATATATATATCCAGGGAGTGAAACTTGGAGTTACTGTAGGTTCATCCGGGTGACCACTCAAGTTTAGGTTCACTTCTGTGTCGAGGTGTAGAGTTATACAGAGTGTATTATAGTGAAAAGATAACAAGTACGATTGGTTACTCCTTCATTACATTTATTGGTTGGTGACGCGCCTTTCGCCACTGATCAGCTCAAGGTTCGATCTGTATCGATCTTACCTGACTCTGTAATCTGCAGCTCGACGGACTATATATATATATATATTTAGTATATGTTGGTTGTATACCAACACCTCAATATGCAGATTGGAGCACTCGACGAAGTGCGCAGGTTGGTTTGGTTACTCCGGAGTAATGTAAAAATAAACTAAAATAAATAACTCAAATGTTTAAAATTTGGCTTCGTTTATTACTGCTATATATATTTCGGTGATAGCCATCTTTGGCTGTGACCTCTTCAGGCAGTCCAAATTAGTGTGGTAGAGACGAGTACACATGTTGTTGAGGTGTTTAACTTTGTCAATACTCCGATATGCCGAGTTCCTGGTTGTGTTGTTATTTCACTGAGGAACTGGAATCATATGAATTTAAACAAACGAATTTCAGCGTCAAAGGACATCTTCTCCTCCTATTGGTCAGTTGTGGGAACATTCCTCAGTCAAAAGTCTTTAGAAATTCGTTCTGAGGCGAGGCAATCTGTAGTGGTTGTTCTTGTTATTGTTAAGTACATCTGACCTCTACTCTTATGTTGGTAGTGGTGTTGGTGTTGGAGTCAGCTAAAAAAAATGATAAAGTGGTAGAAGGAATAAGATTGTAAAGGAACAAAAAAATAAAATAAGATAATCAAATAAAATGTGTGTGTGTTATACCCAATCTCAATGTTAGAAAGATTTGTAAATAACAACCCAACCAGGAACTGGGCATATCAGAGTATTGACAAAGTTAAACACCTCAACAACATGTGTACTCGTCTCTACCACACTAATTCGGACTGCCTGAAGAGGTCACAGCCAAAGATGGCTATCACCGAAATATATATAGCAGTAATAAACGAAGCCAAATTTTAAACATTTGGCTTATTTATTTTAGTTTATTTTATATACATATATATTTATATAATAAAGATAATAATAATATCGACGAGGTGTTAAATTGTCATTACATTTATTGCTGTGACGCACATTTCACAATTTATCAGCTCAAGGTTCGATCTGTATCTTCTGCAGTTGCTGCCCATGTCTCACTACCATGCAGCATCGTGCATCTCACACAGGCATCATATAACCATCCTTTTGTACACAGGGAGAAACCCTTCTTAGTGAACAGAGGAAGCAGCTCCCTAAACTTCTTCCAACCCATCCTTATTCTAGATACTATGGCCTCGGAACACCCTCCTCCCATGCTAATCTGATCACCTAGGTACCGGAAGCTATCAACCACTTCTATAGAACCCACCTGCATTGGACAAATATGTCTATCACTGCGATTACTACTGCCAACTTTCCCTGTACACCTACTACATACGTAGTTTTCCCTACCTGTTAGTTTCCCTGCTATCTCACTACATCTCTTGTGTATCCAAGATCTGCATTGCGTATATGTTATGGAATTTATGCCAGTTCCATTCCTACATGTCGAACATGGCCATTTTCCCGATGGAATCAGAGTATTGGCCTCTCTTCGACTTATCAACACTTTTGTTTTAGCTATGTTCACTCTCAGGCCTCTTAATTCCAACTGCTGTTTCCATAGCCAGAATTTATTCTCTAGCTCCTCTACTGATTCTGCTATAAGAACCAGATCATCAGCATAGAGAAATTCTCATGGGCAGCCAGTCTTAAACTCGTCTGTTATGGCTTGGAGGACTATAATGAACAAGAGCGGGCTGATGACCGAACCCTGATGTACACCTACTTGTATCTGGAATTCCTCACTAAACTCCATTCCTATTCTCACTTTACTGAAAGCACCCCTCTACATAGCTTGCACTATCCTCACAAGCCATTTCTCTACACCTAGTTTCCTTAGGGACCGCCAGCTGACAGATCGGGGTACCCTATCAAAGGCCTTCTCTATGTCAACAAAAGCTAAGTATAGTGGCTTATTCTTCTCTAAGAACCTCTCTTGAAGTTGCCTCACTAAGAAGAGGCCATTTGTTGTACTTTTCCGAGGCACAAAACCAAACAGCATCTCATCTAATTTGACCCTTTCTCTAATCAGTTGCGCTAATATTCTCTCTGCCATTTTTATAACCTGATCCATCAGCTTTATGCCCCTATAATTACTCCTCTCTGGAGCATCCCCTTTACCTTTGTAGCAATTTATGAGAATACTGCTGCACCAGTCTTTGGGTATGACACCACCCTATATAGCTTGATTAATGATGCGTGCAACTAATTTAGTGCCTTCAGCATCTCAGCAACTATCCCCAACGGTCCAGCAGCCTTACCATTCTTCATTTCCTTAATTGCCTCTTGTACCCTATATTCGTTAATCTCAATAGCTGGTCCCTCTGTCGGGTCTACTGGGAGTAATTTCTCTCTGTCTCATTCGTTCTCTACATTCATCAGTCTCTCATAGTGACATTTCCATGCCTCCTCTTTTTAATCATTCGTGATACTAAGTACAGCGGCATCATTTCAGACACACTTATCTCCAACAACATCCTGATTTGTAGTAACACACTGCCTTGCAATGCGGAACATCGCACGTCTCTGATCTTCCTGTCGCAGAACATTGGCAAATCTCCTACTCTCAGCCTCCCTGCGTGCTAAGTACACCTGACGTCTAGCTTCTCTCTTAGCGGATGTGTATCCTTCTCTACTTCCACCGTTTTTCCAAGCCTTCCATGTCAGTCTTTTGTCTCTAATGGCCCTATCTACCGGGCTGTTCCACCACCAGGTCACTCTCTGTCTGGTTGAAGCTCAGCCCCAACCACAAGCTTCTTCAGTAGCGTGCAGTAAGTTGTCACACAAGAAATTCCAGTTATCATCTATGTCATATGATTTTAAATTGTCTTACTTTTCGTCATACACATCTTGAAGGGTTTTTCTAAATTTATATTTTAATGAAAGGTCTTTTAGCTTCCAGACCTTTCTTTTCCACACCTTCCTGTATGTCTCGTTCTTTCTCTTGCTTACTGAGATGTCACTAACGACTAACCTATGCTGTGGGTACATTCTTCCCCGGGGTATGCCTTAGTATTTGACACCATCTGTCTGTCTCGCTGTCTAACTAGCAGGAAGTCAATCTGGCTTATGTGCTCGCCTGATTTGTAGGTTATTAGGTGGTTGGTAGGCTTCTGGAAGTTAGTGTTGCAAATGGTTAGTGCACTTGCATCACAAAATTGCAGAAGCCTCACTCCTTCTTCATTACTTGAGCCGTAACCGTGCCCACTATGTAACCCAGTGTATCCATCCTGGAGCTGTCCAACATGTCCATTGAAGTCACCCGCTAGCATAACGATGTCTCTGTCCTCCGTCATTCAGGCTGTTTGTAAAAGATGCTCGTAAAAGCAGTCTTTCTCTTCTTTACCTAGGCCTGCCTGGGGAGCATAGGCAGAGATGATTGTCAGTAGTCTCTTGCCTACAACTAATTTAAGCTTAATTATTAAATTACCTCTATTGTCTTATTGATCCATCTCTCAGCCAGTAATATGCCCACTCCACCTAACCCATCATCATTACCCACCCCAAAAAGCTTATAACTACGATGTTTGCCTGCGATTAGTCTTGCAGAGGCACCTCTCCATCTCACCTCTTGCACGCAGCACACATCTACATGCCTTCTCTCAAGCATCTCCACTATCTCACCAGATCTACCTGTTAGAGTGCCAACATGAAGTTTGGCAACTCTGAGATGCGATGTCTTGTTCTTTTTCCTGTTGTGCGATTGCCTGATGACGGTCGTGGGGTTCTCACACCTGGCCTCACTAACCACCCGACTACCGTGCGCAACCCTAACATGGTTAGTGTTATTGCTGTTTACGCAGTTGTTTTTGTGCGATTGCTTGATGACGGTCAGGGGGGGGGGGGGGTTCTCGCACAAGGCCGTACCAGCCACCCCACTACCGTGCGCAGCCCTAACATGGTTAGTCTTATTGCTGTTGACGCAGTTGTTGCAATTCTTATTTGTTGTTCTCATAATTTTGGCATTTATTATACTGGTGGGATGCCCTTCCTCACACCAGCACCACTTTACTGCATGGGCTGGGTGCTTTTATTCGTGCCACCAGCACTAGAGAGGTCGTAATGGCTGATACATAGAATTTTAACATAGATTCCAAGTCACATACACACAAATATATAAAATAAACAAATACAGCCATCTTTCTGATACATAGAATTTTAACAGAGTTTCCAAGTCGCATACACACAAATATATAAAATAAACAAATAGAGCAATCTTTATGAAAAGTGAGAGCTTTCACTATCATTCAAGCCGTTACATATAATATTTGACATAATTTTGGAGATATGGAGAAAGCAAAACCTATCTTTAAGAATCCACGTATGGTAATCAAATGGTTAATGACATAGAAATATGGTGATGAAAGGATTAATGACATAGACAGTGTCTTTCATTAGAAATATGGTAATGAAAGGGTTAATGACATAGACATTCAGAGAAAATCAATCCCAGGCCTCATTCACATACCTAGTGGGGTAGGGCTCATCAAATCAAACCAAGAAAACAATGTTTCATTGGTCTTTCCATTACTGACATTATTTATCAGTTGTAACTACTGGCAGAAGGAGCAATGTGAAATAAAGTCTCTTGCTCAAGAACATAACCCATCACCAGGCCTAGGAATTGAACTTTCACCTCACAAAGCTATGCATCTTCACAACAGTAAAGACACACACACTCATATATATATATATATATATATATATATATATATATATATATAGGAGGTGAGTTTTATTGTAGTACAATAAAGCAATGCAGATATCGGATAAGAAGCACTCTACAGTTTGTGGGACTGGAGTATGCATAATATATATATATATATATATATATATATATATATATATATATATATATATATATATATATATATATATATATATATATGCATAATATATATATATATATATATATATATATATATATATATATATATATATATATATATATATATATATATATATATATATATATATATGAAAGACGTAAAAATTAAAAATTAACTTACTAAAATTTTCACTCCAACTAATTAGTTTCTGTAATGGGATAAAGATAGTTACGCAATGTAACCATCGAGAATTCATTACGTCATCAGGGAGTCTATTCTCAGCTAAGTCTCCAGGCAATGCGCGGACACTAGGGACTCATATAAAAATAATAATTCGGTGGATGGAACAGCTAGCGGGGACTAAATTCCATAGCACTGAAAAAGTTCACTGTCTCTGGTCAAATGGCAGATTCTAAAGAATCAATCACGTGACACTGAGGCTAGTCAGAAGGAGTGGGTGGTATAATGACAAAAGCCTACTACCACTACAATGAATTAGTAGTGGATTTGGCAAGTTTATTCAACAAATAAATAATTTGGAGATAAATATAGAGAATTAGTATATTTACCAACATATGCGTACAGATGTACACTAATGCTAGCAAATACATAAGTTATGTCATAGTACCTAGGTGGTTCAATGCAGGAGGATGCAGAATAATTATATGAAAGACGTATACCACCCCACTCCTTCTGACTAGCCTCAGTGTCACGTGATTGATTCTTTAGAATCTGCCATTTGACGTGTCCGTTGAACCTGCGGGTCCAGAATCAGACAGATCCACACAATGATCGCGTCTCGAGCTGTCTTCCGGCGAAACAAATGTAACACACAATAAATTGAGTTCAGATGCATCACTGATTTTTCGTTTTATATTATATATATATATATATATATATATATATATATATATATATATATATATATATATATATATATATATATATAGATAGATAGATAGATATATTTCTTTATTTACCATAAAGGCATAAAAAGAAGGGACAAATACAAAGAGGGAGTTTACATACAATCGAGTAAAAAGGGTATAAAATGAAAATAATCGAAAACAACCTCAAAAGGGAGGGGACGTGATGGGGGTTGCACACCCCCCCGAAAAAGTGTGCAATCCTTTGCCCGGGGAGCACATGGAGAAGGTGCTCCCCTCTCCTTCACTTCTTTACCTACATGATGGTATACAGAGAAGGCCCATTTACACCAGCCATTCTCGCCACTATCACCCACCTTTCATAAAACTTCCTGTGGCCAAGCACCTCTCTCTCCATTCTTATCCTTCTTCCGAAGTGATATCGGAAGAAGTTGACCAGACTATGGCCAGAGAGGAAGTTGCCTGACCTCAGACCTTTCAATCGTGTCCACCAAACAACCTCTTTCAACATGGCTATTACGCACAGAAAAACCGCCTTTGCTTCCTTTGTGAAGAGGGGAGGCGGTTTGATTGTCATCACGGACTCAGCGATCAATTGAATCGGCGCCACCCAGATCAGCCACGCCCGGACATTGCACCAATGCGTGCGCAACGGTTTCTTCGTGACGTACGCATCTAGGGCAAATCTTTTTCGAGGGATCCCTGCCCGGGCGCCCGTGTCTGTAGAGCCTCTCTCGAACGGGTAGAGCCCCCCGGTAGTACTGCCAGGCTAGTGACCTCTGGAAGTTGTCCATTGGTCCCGGGCCGAAAGTCCTACCGAACAGGCTGGCCAGTTCGTCCTCTTCCATGTCCAGCGACTCTCCAAGGGTGTCATCGCCCCTGCTAGCCACCAGCCCTCTATAGAATGATGAGGTGGATTCTCCACCGATGGCCTGGCCCGCTTGCCAGAGAGCCCTGAGTGCCTGAGCACACTCAGTATGCCAGTCTCCCAGTTTTCCGGATCTTTGCTTGACCCAGGACTGCAGCTCGGTGAGCGAGACGAGTCTCGGAAAGGCTCGTTTCACGAACGGAGCCCACACCGGTTGACCAGTGAGGAATACTTGTAGGTGCCGTAGCCTTAATGCGTGCCTACGCATCATCAACCACGGCATCCTTAGCCCTCCTTTCGAAGGTTGTTGGCAGCAGATGGATCTTCTCACCATAGGAGGGCGCTTCTTCCAAAGAAATTGGAAGAGCATGCGTTCCATGGTGGTGAGTGTTTCCTTAGGGCAAGGCACGACAGTCAGGCGGTAGTAAGTGACGGACGCTATGTAAATGTTCGCCACCTCCGCCCGGCCTTTTAGGGACAGCTTACACTTGGCCCATTTCTGGGTTAGTGCAAACACCTTGTTCGTAACCTCGTCCCAGTTCTTTTCCACCTGGAGGTCCGGTCCAAACCAGACCCCAAGCAACTTTACCGGGCCCTCCGTCCAGTGTCCGAAGACACCGTCGGGAGGCAACGGTCTGCCTCTCCACGTTCCGAGTTGCAGCCTGATAGATTTTTCCCGGTTCAGTTTCGCTCCTGACAACCTTTCGTAATCCTCCAGTAAGGTACCGATCGCCTCGATCTCCGAGTCGGTCGATACCATTACTGTTACGGCATCGGCGTAGGCCGACACCGCTTTGCTCAATCCTGATTCCAGGGGGATACCCTGCAACAACTCTAACTTCCTCAGTAAAGGCTCGAGAGTCAATACGTACAGAAGGGAGGAGAGAGGGCACCCCTGTCGAATGGATCGTGTGATTTCGAACGGCTTCGAAATGTAGCCGTTCACCTTGATCCTAGAACAGATGTGGTTGCTATGTAAGGCAGTGATCCAGCCTCTGAAAACAGGACCGAACCCAGCCGCCGCTAGCACCGCATCCAGGTAACCATGGTCGACCCTATGAAGGCCTTAGACTGATCCAAGTTGATCAGGGCCCCACCGAAGCCGGGTTTGTTGCCAACCCTCTCTATGATGTATTGCATGAGGTGGAGGTTATCGTGAATGGACCTGGATGGGATAGCACATGTCTGCGCATCTCCCACCAGGCTACCCACGACAAGCGCCAACCTCTTTGCTAACACCTTGGCCAAAATCTTTAACTCTGTGTTTTCCAGGGTTATGGGCCGAAAATTATTTATACTATCCACCTTGTTCTCGTCCTTCCTCACCAGCGAGACTACGCCCTTGGCTACAGAACAAGGAATTCTCCCGTTCTGCTGCCAATTGCAGTAGACCGCTTCGAGGAGTTCGGAGAAGAAGACCGGCATTGCTAAATAAAGTTCGTAAGGTATACCATCGAGACCTGGGGATTTGCGTCTGCTGCATTGGCTCAGCGCATCTCCGATCTCATCAGCCGAGATTGGTTCCTCGCAGGACTCTGCCTCTTCGCTCGAGAGACGCGGCAAGCAGGCCGTCGAGGTATGGACCGAAATCCACGTCCCCGCCCGGACCCTCGCCTCCCACGAATAATCGGGCAAAGTGCCTTTGAAAGGCCTCGCACATCTGCTTAGGCTCCCGGATCACCCGTCCATCCTCGTCTTGCAACGACCGGATGGTGGATCGATTTCCACTCTTAGCTTCTGTCACGCGGGCCCAGCCAACGGCTTTGGCCCCCTCATTACCTAGAGCACGTATTTTACTTCGAATGACGCAGCCTTCGTGCTTTGCATCGAAAAACTGGTTCAAGGCCGTCCTCGATGCCAGCACTCTGGCCACATCTTCGCTCTTGATTGCTTCTTCTAATTTACCTGTTAATTCTTTCTCGTTTCTATTCCTATCGGCAGCTAACATCTTGCTATAACTTATTGATTCTGTTCTAATCTCTCTTTTGAGAGATGCCCACCATCGGTTGTTGACGATTGCACCCGTCAACCTCTCCTTAACTAATCTGCTAATCCGGTTTCTGTAAGTCTCTTTTGCCGGTAAAGACAAATTAAGTTTCCAGTAACCGGGACCCTGTTTATGTGTTTTCTCGAGATTGACTACGCAGGTCACTAATTTGTGATCCGTATAGCCAACCGTGCGCATTTCTGGACAGCTTAATATGTCCCTATCCTTACTTCTAACTAAGAATCTATCTAAGTACGATTAGATTGACCACTGTGGTTTCTCCAAGTCCAGGTAGGCACAGTTGGAAAATCTAGTCGATATCTATCGACCAAGTTAAAACGGTCGAGTAACCCCTTGAGGCTGTTACACCCCCCTCTATTAGGACATGCTCCTGCATTGTCCCAACGTGCATCTAGGATGTCATTCCAATCCCCCGCTAGAAGCAGGGAACGCGACGTTCCCAGAAAAGTCTCCAAACGCTGGAAGAAGTCGGGCCGTTCAGCTCCGAAAGGGGAGTAGACGGCGACCAGTCTCAAGGCCGCACCTTCACTACTGCCAACGTCTAGCACCAACAAACGACCCTCCGGGTCCGAGTGAACAACCTGTACGGCAATACCCAGGTGTTTTTGCAGCAGTACGACAACCCCACCCCCACCTCCAGGTTGACAGAGAGATGCATGCAACTCAAAGTCATCGAAGGTAGGGGCCAGCTGCCGCACGACGCTGATCCGAGTCTCACAGATAACCATTACATTTATACCACATACCTGAGGTCATTTAGAAGCTTTGCTTGCTTCCAAGTTGAGCCCAGGCCACGTGCATTCAAACATCCTACTCTTAACACATCCACGTGGGCGGCAGAGCCAAAGGAGAGTGTTTCCAGTGGTTCGGGTCGCACGACTTCCATGGGGTCGGGGGTGTTGGGTGAAGGGGTGTCTTGTGGTGGTGTGGGGTCGTCAGTGTGTGGTGGGGTTGGGGTGTTTGGAGTTGTGTTGGGGAGGGGAGGGGGAGGGAGAAAGCTTTTTAGTAGGACGCGGTTTATGGGTTTGACGGAGGGTGGTCCTACGTCCTCCTTAAAATCCTTTTTTAGTTTTTGGTAGAGGTTCATTGCGATCTTTATTAATTTTAAATGTGGGTAGTTTTCTGAAGAAACAAAGTTTACACCTTCGGTTTGTACCGAAGGATTATTGTTTATGAGTTCATTTAATTTATTATTGTTTCTGTTGATGTAAGTATAGTGTAATGTCTTTTTTTCGGATAGTGTGAGTGTTTCGAAGAGTGGAGGGGCAGGTTTGGTTTTGTTTGTTGCTGGAGGGGTGTTTTGTGTTTTGTTGGATTGTGTTGACATTTGGGTGGGGGTTGTTTGGCCTTGTGTGTTTTGCACATGTTTTCTTTTTTTCCTTTTAATCTGTCTGAAGGACTCCGTTTCTTCCTCCGAATTCGTTGGGTTATCTTCAGTGTTGGAAGGAAGAGGTATGTTTGCTGGTAATGTTTCCGTGTTGGTTTTCTTTGTGGGGGAGATGGATGTCACTATGTTAGACTGCGTTGTGTGTTGTGGCTGCGGTGGTTGTGTTGTTTTATTGAGTGAGGGGTTGGGTGGGCCTGTATTTTGTTTTGGGGTAATGTGTTGTGACTGTTTGTGTTGTGGTAGTGCTGTAGTTTTACTGAGGGACGGGTTGGGTGGGACTGAGTTTTGTTGTTTGTTTATCTGTTGTGGTGGTGGTGGTGGAGCTGGTGTTGGTAGCAAGGTTTTCTTTTTGTTGAGTTGGGGACAAGCCGCCTTCAGGTGCCCTCTGCCTGCACAGATATGACAGGACGGTCTTCTCCCCTCCACGCTAATGTTTATATACCCGTGGCCTTCTAATAGGATTCTGTCGGGTATTTGGGCGATGCGTTCAGGCTTCATTTACACTACAAGCTCTGTAGCTGTTCCACTGAACGCATTGCCTGTGGTTTTCCCAATGGAAATCACGTTGTCATTCGCTGGATCGATGAAGCCAGCTATGAGCCAGCAGTAGTCCACATCTGGCATCATTGCATCCAGCCATATGCGTTGAGTTCTTTTACCCATATAAGATGGATAAAAGGTAAAATTTTTCGAACGAATCGGTGACAAAGCACATTTTTTTGCCGCCGATTCGTTCTTCATAATAATCGCTAGGCTTCCATACAGTCTGTCTTTTCTTATGAAAGTGGTTTCATTAAGTACTTCTGTGAGTACTGTTTTGATGTCTGTTTGAGTTGGCTGTTCAGGTTTTTTAGAAGTGTTGTTGATGGTGCGGAAAACGACCGTTCGACTTTCAATGTCTTTGGTGAGTTCTTGAGGCATTTTTACCGATAAAATACCATTCTCTCCTTCAGTTATATATTGTTTGGCGTCTGCAATTCTTTGTGCCACATCTGAAATATTTTCAGGTATATATGTCAAAGATTTCTTTGTTGTTTGTGCAAATGAAATCTTATTGGTGTTGACTTTGTCGTCTGCTTTGCTTTCTGTTATGATGTTGTTTTCAAATGTTATTTTTGTATTTGTTGTGTCTTTGTTTGTGGTATTAATATTGTCATGCAATTTTTCAAATTTTCTTTTTTCTACGGGGATTTTTTAGCACTTCTTTATCCAGCGGTCATCCTCCATGTGCATCACATGTTCATGCCAACGCAGTCTTCTCTCCCTCACACTATAGTTTAACAACAACGTGATTATATATATATATATACACACACACACACACACACACACACACACATATATATATATGTACATATCATCATCATCATCATCACTGTTTTACGTCCGTTCTTCCACGCTAGCATGGGTTAGATGGGTTGTCCTGTTGTGGGCAGTGTCCGGTCAGCTGACCTTGTCTTGCTCATACGGAACTGATTTGGGCTTGATTTCTACAGCTGGATGCTCTTCCTAACACCAACCTCATCTACAGTGAGTGCTGGGTGCTTTTTTTCCATGGTGCCTACACGTCCACTTTACAGTGTGGGCTGGGTGCTTTTTTTCCATGGCACATCTATGACCACTTTGCAGTGAAATGATAGGGACCCCAGTCCTATCATCTCATTTCTACAGCTGAGTAAACTGGAGCAATGTGAAATAAAGTGTCTTGCTCAAGGAAACAACACATCACCCGGTCCGAGAATTGAACTCACAACCTTTTGATTGCAAGCTCAATGTTCTAACCACTAAGCCATACGCCTTCATATACATATATACATATGTATGTAAAAGGTAAACAGAAATAACAACACAATCGGTACAGTATATGATCATTAGGTTGTGATGAGTTTGATTCCTGGATAGAGTGATGTATTGTGTCCTTGAGCAGGACATTTTATTACACATTTACTTTGTTGTAGAAATGAGTTGTGACATCTGTGAGGTTGAGCTGTATTGGCCTTTACCTTTCCTTAGCACAACACTAGTGGTAGGAGAGAGGTGACTGGCATGCATGGGCGACTGCTGGTCTTTCACAAAAACATTTTGCCTTGGCTTGTGTCTCAGAGAAGAACTTTCTAGTTACAAATCCCAGGGTCATTCATAATTGAAGAGGGCTTTGTATTCAGTACCTTACTTACTGTGGTTACCCCCAATTGAACCTGGGATACACACACACACGCACACACACATATATATATTTATATCAGATAGGGTGTAGTAAAATACCAGGTGAACCATAACCCACCAGAGTACTCGATAATTGTGGTAGTAGAATGGGTAATATGAAAAGATTCAGGACCCTGACTGCTGAGCTCCAGACATTTCGACAGCTAGATCCGATCTAGCTGTCGAAATGGCCGGAGCTCAGTCGTCAGGGTCCTGAATCTTTTCATATATATATATATATCTATATATATATATATTCATGGTGGAGACTGTTTGGAAGCAGGTCATGTGGATTGTTCCTGTAATTCAAAAGGCCATCCTTGTTATGAATGGTGTCACATAAAATTTCCCTGACAATTATATTATGGGTACATGTGTCTGTGGAATGCTCAGCCACTTGTTTGTTAATTTCACAAGCAACTGGGACACTCGTCATTAAAACCATCACAGGTCTATTTCATTCCATTCTACTGACATTGCTAAGCAGCAATATATTTATTGTATACAGTAGTGCAATTGTGATAATGATAAATTCTAGAAGTATTTGTGGCATTTTCAAATCAAGATATTTATCTTTGAGGACACCAGAATTAGTATATCTAAATAACAACAGTATTACTGTAAAAGTGAGTGTAATTTTTCAGTTTTCTGCACTTATAAATCCTGTATCACATTCTAAAATACTCTATATAACACTATACCAAATACAGCTAAACTGTGTTTGTTTGTAGTAAAATTAATAAACATTTTAGATGAAAAATAAACTACTTCGTGTTAACATTGCAGATCTATTGGTCCTGGCAGCAGTTGAAATAAATGCTTAGACATTTTATCTGGATGCGTTTTACTGAAACATGGGTAAACTATTCTAGTCAACTACTATTAGCATTTTATAAATGCAACATGTAGAAATGTCTCAAAGCATTATTACTATTCTGATCATGTATTGTGTAGCAACGCTAGAGTAAACTCACAAATTCTCTTGTATTAACTGTATGCTGTTGACGTCTGATGGAAGGCATTTAATGCATTCTTCTACTATTTTTTTTTAGTTTTCGTTTTGATTTGTTTCATTTTTGTTTTTATTCTTTTTTTTTTTCTGCTAAAATAACTTTCCACTCGAGATACAGTTTTCTGTGATTTACTTCCTAAGTATGGCTACTGTTTCTTGTTAAGATAAAGGGAGGAGGTTTTGTTGTAGTTTGTCCGTGTTGTTGTTGTTGCTACTTCTGGTATTGTTGTTATTACTGTAGGTTTCAACATCGGTGAGAAAATTGTGTTTTGAAGAGCATGAAGAAACGATAACTATTATATAACTGCAAATACATAGTTAAATGTCGATAGAATGAGATTGAAAAGAAATATACTTAAAGTTTGCCGTAGTTTTAAGATGATTGAATTATAGAAATAGGTGGTATACTGGGAATTTAAGTAAAGCGTAAACTGCATTGGAGCTAGGATATAGTAGCCATGGAAAGTATACATAGAAAAATATGAAGAAGACTTTGAAATCAGCGAGGGAAAATTAACATTCCTTACAAACATATATCAATATCTAGCTGAGATATCTTTTCAATTAGAAAAATTATATATATATAATTTATCAATACAAATAAATTACTTCATTTGTATTTTCTCTTACATTTTAACTGTTTTTTTTCCACTAGACTGCGACCATG
Organism: Eledone cirrhosa; assembly: GCA_964016885.1. Taxonomy (NCBI): domain Eukaryota; kingdom Metazoa; phylum Mollusca; class Cephalopoda; order Octopoda; family Eledonidae; genus Eledone; species Eledone cirrhosa. The sequence continues at coordinate 253,970,283 of OZ024742.1, forward strand.
CTGGGGCACCACCTTGATTTAGCCAATCATATTAACACCAGGGCTTAATTTTTCTAGTTTGGTATTTAACTTATTGATGTTGTTTTTGTTGTACCACTAAGTAACAGGATATGAACAGTTACAAACATAGACACATATGCACACTCACACACACATAATGAGTTCCTTCAGATTACATCTACTAAATTCCTTTCAAAAGACAATGGCCAACTGGAGACTAAAGTAGAAGACACTTGACCAAGGTGTTGCAAAGCAGGACTGAACCCAGAACCCTGTGGTTAACCACACAGCCATGTCTGTTTGTTTTAGAAACACAATCTCTAGATACTTCCAAAATTGATGTAAAGATTAGCAACAATGTTTAGTAACTGTCCTGTATCTGGATGTCATATGTTGAGAGTATATACACACAACACTTAAAGCTAAAGTAGGCAGTTAGGTTGGTTTAATAAAATATATTAATCATTTCAATAGCAGCCCAGCCAAAACCAGCTATGGTTCTATAAAACAGAACCAGTTATTTTAAAGGGTTTTTATTTGAATGAAAATCTTCCATCATAATCTATATATATAAAACTGAGGATGTCTGTCTGTGTGTGTGTGAGTTTGAATCCCTAAAACTAGAGAAACACCCAAACTTTACACATGTAATACTTATGTTTCAGGGAGTGTTCTGAGCAAACAAAATTTCGAATTTTCAATGCATTAGGCGATTTAACGATCTCTCTCTATAATTCTTAGTCTTTCTCTTTCTAGATAGATACATACATATAACGTCGCGCTCTTATAATATCTGTCTGTATGTCTGGCTGTCTGCATTACGTTACTTCCCACAATTGGCTCTGCATCCAGAACGCGCCCTTATAATATCTGTCTGTATGTCTGCTGTCTGCTGCCTCCGGTTATTCTGTCATCCTTGCTCAAGACAAATCTCACACTCATTTCCCAAACAGTTAGTAAGTGCACACAACTTCTTCCTCACGTTTTAAGCCACAGTGTTGCTTACTTACGTACCACCAGACCCTTACTTCTTTGCCAGCCGTGGTTGTGGCAATACTAAGCTTAGCTAAGGCGGTTATATATTTCACAATACCTTATCCCGTGCAACGCCGGGTACCACTGCTAGTATTATATAAAAACAGTAATCAGGTTATTACTTTAGTAATGAAACAATTAATAATTCTAGTAAAATTCTTCATAAAACGTTTTGATACCAAGTGAGCTGATTCTGCTTCAATGAAAGAAAAGGATCCATTTTAAAGATAATTTATTTGAACTAAAATCTTCGGACATAGTTTTAGATAAGAACCATATGTTAAGTTACTATTTTTAGTACACCTGTTGGTAATTGTCAGAATTGGTAGAGCATCAGACAAAATGCTATTCTAGTATTTGTTCTGTTCCTTTACATTCTGAATTAAAATCCCACCTAGGTCAACTTTGCCTTTCATCCTTCTGGGGTTGATAAAAGAATGTACTGGTCAAATACTGGGGCTGATTTAACCAACTTTTCCTTTCTCTTTCTCCCAACGTAGTTGCCCTTGTGTCGAAATTAAAAACCGAATTTTAGTATACTCATCAAAATTGAAATAGTGTTATGGATACGAAAGAGTTAAACATATTTAAAAACAAAATCTCTACTTAGGGACAGGCATGGCTGCATTGTTAAGGAGTTTATTTTACAACCACATTGCATCAGGTTCAATTCCACTGCATGGTACATTTTCTACTATAACCTTGACTTGACCAATATTTGTGATCGAGATGTGGTAGACGGAAACTGTGAGTGTGTCAATATCTGTGTTTGTTTATGTCCTCTAACTTAGCGGATCACCCAAAACAGATCAATCTTAGGCCTATCATGCTGTTTGTATGTACAAATATCGACACAACTTCTCCCACTGGGTATTTATATTTGATGAAAAACTGTTCTGTTAATGATGCCCATATCAATCTATTGGAATGGTCACTTATTCTTCAGTTTTGAAACCAGTCAGAGAATTTTTAGTTAAGCTTACTATTTTTGGTTGCTTGACTGTGAATATGTCCTTTGGGAAATATGCTTGTGAAGTGTTCTTTTAGAGTAAGTTACATGGATATACCCTTAAGAGATTTTGTATAAGATATTATATAGATATAATCATCATTTGCTATCTCTGTCGGCAGCAGATTGCACACAAACTTGACTGAGTTTCTTCAAAAGTTTCCTATATATATAGAGAGAGATGGATATATAATAGGTAGGTAGGCAAGTAGGTAGGTGGGCAGAACGACAGACATATATAGATACGTATAATGCAAGCATGGAAAATTATGATGTTGATGACGATATATATATAAGTATATAAATATATATACATACATTTATATATATATATATATATATGTGTGTACACACATACACGCATGTGTATATAGGAAAGCTATGTGTAAAATACATTTACATATATATATAGACACATAATTATATTTATAATCTCTATGGAAAGGAGAATTTTATTGTAAAAGTTACTTTGAAATTTTTCAAATATCAAACCACTCTGTTATATAAACAGCAGTGTTTTAATTTCAAACTGTCTTTGTCACCAATAATAGATAATTATATAGAATAGGATTATATTGGAAGATGTTACAATTGAAATTAATCACATATATTGAATAGTTTACTCTGCAGGTGTTATATTAAGCTGTACCCCTTTCTCTCTCTCTCTCTCTCTCTCTCTCTCTCTCTCTATATATATATATATATATATATATATATATATATATATATATATATATATATATATATATATATATATATATATATATACACATATATATACATATATATATATATGTATATATATATACACACACACACATATATATACATATATATCATCATCATCATCATCATCATCATCATCATTTTACGTCCGCTTTTCCCTGCTTGCAAGAGTTGAACAGGCCCTATTCAGCACAGCATCTCTCCACTTGTCACGGTCCTTCATCATCTCCTCAGTGAGTTTCAGTCATCTGAGGTCTTCTCTCACCACCTCTGCGGATGTCTTTCTATCATCCAGCATCGTGCATCTCACACAAACATCATATAGCCGTCCTTTCGCACGCAGGGAGAAACCCTTCTTTGTCAACAGAGGAAGAAGATCCCTAAACTTTTTCTAACCCATCCTTATTCTAGATACTATGGCCTTGGAACACCCTCCCTCCCATGAAAATCTGATCACCTAGGTACCAGAAGCTATCAACCACTTCTATAGAAACCACCTGCATTGGAAAAATGTGTCTATCACTGCAATTACTACTGCCAACTTTCCCTGTACATCTACTGCATACGTGCTTGCGACAGGTTCAGAAAAGAACTCACAGCCTTCTTTAAAGGCTTCAACCTCTCTATACAGGTTGAGGCCAATCTCTCGGTCGTTAATTACCTCGACGTTACCCTCAACTTATTGAATGGGTTGTATTACCCGTATAGAAAGCCGAATGATACGCTTAATTACATAAGTAAGCATTCCAACCATCCTGCCAGCATAACCAAGAACCTGGTAAGAAACGTTTCGTTGAGGCTTTCCCGTCTTTCCACCAACGAGCGTACTTTCAACGACCATTCCACTTATTACAATGAAGCTCTTGCTCGAAGTGGATTTGTCGATAAGGTAGCCTATACAGAGTACGAAAATAGACCTAGAAGAAATAGATCCCGTCGCATTTGTTGGTATAACCCACCATATAATATGGAGGTGGCCACACCATTAGCTAAGATTTTTCTTTCCCTTATTACGAAGCATTTTCCCCCTACACATAAATATAGTAAAATTTTTAATAGAAATACTATTAAAATTTTCTACTCTACGACTCCTAACCTTGCACATAACATCACAGCTTCAAATTTAGCTAAACTACCTAGCCGTAGGAACACGTGCAACCTTGTAGTTAGTACTAACTGTAATTGTAGGAATCGGGTTGATTGCCCCCTATCCGGGAAATGCCTCTCTAGTAACATTGTCTACAAATGTAGGGTTGTAACACCCATGTCCCGTAGGGCCTACATAGGGTTAACCGCCAATAGATTCAAGCAGCGTCTTTACATGCATACCCATTCTTTTCGTTACCCTCTAAGAAGGAATATGACGTCACTTTCAAATTATATCTCGAGTCTAAAAGACAACCACACCCAATATAAGTTACACTGGGAGATCCTAGCTAGGGCTAGGTCGTATAACGGAAATAAAAGACCATGTGACCTCTGCGTCGCTGTGGCCCTGGAAATACTCTACGCCACAGACCACATCTTAAACAAAAAATCTGAGGCAATTTCGGCTCGTAAACATAAATTGCACAAAACTTTCCTGTATTACAGCCCCACGTTATACCCTAACGGATAGTACGATCTATACGTGGATATCTTACGTCTTGATGTGGGAGCTAAGTATATGTTTTGTTTATACCTTTACTTATTTGCATAGGTAAGTATATATTACCCGTATGTTTTGTGAAGGTACGAATACCTTCTCGTACGTATATTCGATTGTTATGGCGTATAATTTTTTTATATATTCTGGTACATATGGTTCGGTTATGTGTATACGGGAGTTTTGCGTCTGTGTGAGTATGCAGGTTCGTATGTATGTAGGGCGTGTTTATATGTGTACTTCATGTTTTGGTTGACTTACGTCTCCGAACATTCGTGTATTTACATGTAGGTATGTGTGTGTGCTTGTTATATACGTATTTATTTATTTATATACGTTTATATAATTATTTATTTATTTGTATACACGCATACACACACACACATATCTATATGGTCGTGGTTTTGTTTACCTATGGTAAGTTTTTGCGTATGCTTGTGTATGTACGTATTTGTTTGCGTGTATGTATTTATTTATTTCTATTACTTCTGTTTTGTATTTATTTACTTTGTTCTTAACTCTGTAGCGGAGATTCATTCGGTCTCCTAGTTAGAATTTTAGTCTACGACTTCTGCTATACCATTTACGTGGTTTTGTCTTTGCGTGTTAATTTTCTCCACGCTCCACATATGACGTGTTATGTTCGTTTTTCTCGTTCATTGCCAGAGAACGTCTCTATGCACCACCTAAGAGAACATTAGTCTACGACCTCTCTTATACCATTAACGTGGTTCTGTCTTTGCGCGTAATTGTTTTTCACCGCTCCTATTAATGACGTATTATATTCGTTTTTTTCCCGTTCTTTGCCAGCGAACGTTTCCACGAACCAAAGCATCGTCTTCCTGTCTTCCTCCAGTTGCAACGTTTTTTGAAATATACAGTTCTGCGTTTACAGATTGACTTTGTTAGTTTCAGAAGATCCCGTTAAGGGTGAAAGCAGCGATTCTTTGCTTAAACTTTAATCTGTTATTTTAATAAATATTTGCTCTACGGTTCTTATATATTTGATATATATTTATCCTTATCGAGCCCTCTTTGGATTTTAGTCTTAAATTTATTATTATTACTATATATATATATATATATATATATATATATATATATATATATATATATATATTCATATATATATAGATAAATATACGAAAGAAACGAAGCCTGCATGCTCCGATGGATGTGTAATAGTAATATACGCGAACGACAGAGCATAAATGAATTGAGAGAGAGACTGAGCATAAGAGGAATCAAATGCTGTGTGCAGGAGAGGCGGTTGCGTTGGTAAGAACATGTGATGCGTATGAAGGATGACAGCTGCATAAAAAGGTGCAGGGCACTAGAAGTCAATAGAAGCCGCGGAGTGGGGTGACCCCAGAAGACCTGGGATGAGGTGATAAAAGCCGACCTTACCCAATTACACCTCTCAAAGGCGATGACATACGACCGTGACCTCTGACGTCACGCAGTAATACAGATTACCCGACCTCCCATGGGTACAAGCTGAAGCATATAGACAATATGCCCCCACACCCTCCCACTGCAAGGTGGTCGTGGAGGTGCCACGGCAAAAAAGCACCCAGCCCACACTGTAAAGTGGACATGTAGGCGCCACGGAAAAAGCACCCAGCACTCACTGTAAATGAGGTTGGTGTTTGGAAGAGCATCCAGCTGTAGAAATCAAGCCAAAATCAGTTCCTGTATGAGCAAGGCATGGTCGGCCGACCAGACACTGCCCACAACCCATCTAACCCATGCTAGCATGTAAGAACGGACGTAAAACGGTGATGATGGTGATGATGATGATACACGTGTGTGTATGATTGTATATAGAAGATTATATTAATAAAAGGAATTCCAACTTTGTCTGATTTGCTCGTTTTATTTACAATCCTTTAAAATTTATAATGGTATTAGAATGAAATAGTATGGTAGAATATTAAATGTTAAGTGTTAATTGAACAAGTACTTTCTTGCTTTCGCAATCTTCAGGTGGTGACAGTCAAGTTTGCAATTCTCAACTGTTGAAAATTTTAGAGGATTGTAAATAAAACGAGTAAATCAGACAAAGTTGGAATTCCTTTTATTAATATATATATATTCATATATATATATAGATATGTGTGTGTATATGTGTATATCAAAGGTATATATTGAGTTAGGAACTCAAAATAGTCTCTTACAACAAAATAGCTGTAAGAAAGAGATATTTCTGAGCCGTATATTATAATAGAATATAAAAGAAAAACGAACACAGACATATATATATGTGTTCAAATCGTAAGGGACCTGATTCACTAAGGTGAAAAGAATACTAACTATAGACAATAGGGTTCGCTTGTCCCAATTTAAGAAAAAATTAAGAAAATAAATGCAAACCGGAATTGTGGTAACTACCAATCACCCAGACAACTTGTTCTTGTTTCGCAAAGTTAATTGTGAATATAAATACCAATCCAAGCTTTCTATTCACAATTAACTTTGCGAAACAACAAGTTGTCTGGGTGATTGGTAGTTACCACAATTCCGGTTTGTATTTATTTTCTTAATTTTTTCTTAAATTGAGACAAGCGAACCCTATTGTCTATAGTTAGTATTCTTTTCACCTTAGCGAATCAGGTCCCTTACGATTTTGAACACATATATATGTCTGTGTTCGTTTTTCTTTTATATTCTATTATAATTATATATATATATATATATTACGTAGACAATGGAGGCGTATGTGCATAAACACACCTGCACAGTGTCGTATTTGTGACAGTATCGTATTAGCTCAATGTACAATAACAGAGCCGTTATAGATAAAGCAAATCAAAGAACGCCTATATACTCAAACAATTTTTATTCGCTGACAATGTTTCATCAATACCGTGGGGCAGGAATCATCAGAGCGTTATAAACAAAAATATAGTGTTGAATATAAGCTCTACCAAGCTTAGTCACCAGAACAGTAGAGATACAGTAGAGGATAATAAGAGGGAGATTGGAGATGAGAAGGATGGAGAGAATGCGTAATGGGGTTGTTAGTCAACATTATAGCAAAATATGAGAATAATAGTGTTGACTAACAACCCCATTACGCATTCTCTCCATCCTTCTCATATCCAATCTCCCTCTTATTATCCTGTACTGTATCTCTACTGTTCTGGTGACTAAGCTTGGTAGAGCTTATATTCAACACTATAGTTTTGTTTATAACGCTCTGATGACTCCCGCCTCACAGTATGTATGAAACATTGTCAGTGAATAAAATTTGTTTAAGTATATAGGCGTTCTTTGATTTCCTTTATCTCTCTCTCTCTCTCTCTCTCTCTCTCTCTCTCTCTATATATATATATATATATATATATATATATATATATATATATATATATATATATATATATATATATACTAGACCGAAAAATGCGGGCGCATGTGTATTAATATTCTTAAATAATAATAAACCTGGAAAAGTACAGGACAAGTAGAATTAACTCTTAATGTATTGAAGCTGGAATTTAAATTTGATGAATTCAATGCAAGAGATAATAAGAAATAATAATGAATTAGGGGATTTATTAGATATTAAGTCATCAGTTTGCCTAAGTCAGCAATCACCATTTTGCCAACCAAATGCAATTAATGTCATCAATCTTTTGTACATAAATTGTCAGTTCATTTAAGTTGTCACTTTTTTGTCCCTTTAGTGTGTTAATTATACTGTATTACTTTAAAAATTGACATTAAAAATTAATTGAAATTAATAGTAAAAAGTAATGAGCTAAATTTTGCATAAATTGTCATCATATTAAAATTATTAATCTAATTTCATTTAAAAAAAAGTTAAGTCAAAATTTGTCAAGATCGAATTACAGTTGACTCTCCCTAATTGTCAGCGCCATTTTTGGCCCAACTTTTATTTTTTGTGACTCTCCCTAATTGTCAGTCATTTTTACAGTTCTTTTGAGTGACAATTAGAGATAGTCAACTGTATTTCAAAAAGAAAATTTAGTGATCAAGTGCGATATCATTCTGATTGATAATCTGGATTACTGTTCCTTTCTTATGAGGAAAGCAGAGACTATCTTTTAGAGATTAGCACCAAATATTAACTAGGCCATTCCTAATGAATCAAGGTGATTTCTAGATCGTTTCTAATTATTTAATTAATAATTAAAGTAAAAAATTATCTTGGTTGTCTTTAGGTCATTCTTGTGTTATTCTAAATCTATCCATGAAAGAGCTAGGAATAACCATTCCACATGCCAGTGCCGAAACGCTGGCACAGAAATGCCTGCACCGAAACGTCCTGTTCCATGCCATCTTAACAACCTTCACCTCTTTGTGATTAAGTGTGATGTCATAGGCTTATTATTGTACATTTAATTCATCCAATTCAAATTCCAGCTTCAATATTTTAAGAGTTAATTCTACTTGTCCTGTACTTTTCCAGGTTCATTATTATTTAAGAATATACTGCCAAGGCGGTGGATTGGCAGTATTAGTAGAGGGTCGGACGCCATGCTTTCCAGCATAGTTACGTCCCTTTACGATCTGAGTTCAAATCCCGCCGAGGTTGACTTTGCCTTTCATCCTTACGGGGTCGATAACATAAAGTACCAGTAATGCACTGGGTAATTGCTGGCCTTGTGCCTAAAGTAGAAACAATTATTATTTAAGAATATTAATACACATGCGCCCGCATTTTTCGGTCTAGTCCCCTTTTTTTAAGGCATTGCAGCAAATTATTTTAATTAAATTACCTTGACCATTTGCTAAGGCATTTACAATCCTTTTTTCATCAATAAAATTTAATTTTTCATTTCAATATTTTTATAAAATCCAAAATATTAAAATTGAAAAAGTATTTTGTAGAATATAATCAATAGAGACATTTGCCTTTTCTGAACACCCTTACTACAAGCCTTCAGGTGTGCCCATAGAGACAAAGCTATAATTGACTATACTCTAATGATCAATTTAGAGTTTAACTTAACAAGTGAAGTTATTAAAGATGCTAGAAAAACAAGCAATAAAAATAACTGAGTCAAAAATAAATAAAATTAAGTAGTAAATAAATAAAATGCCAATAAACAGTGAGCTCAAATTCAACAATAATTTGTCCATAGTTAGCAGTTAGTCCAAAATAAAATTATGTAGTCGAAAATCAGCATTTAGTCCAAAATAAGCAGCAAGTAGTCAAAAATAAAATTAAGTAGTCCAGAATCAGCATTTAGTCCAAAATAATAAGCAAGTAGTCCAAAACAAAATGAAGTAGTCCAGAATTAACAGTAGTCCTAATTATAAGTTGGTAGTCCAAGATCAATAGCCCAAAATCAAAAATCTAAATTTTTTCCATAAACAATACAACGACATTAGGTAACTTAGGAGGAAATTTATTGTGCCTTTTTTTGATAATGTTGTCACTAATTTCATCCCAATTTTCAGCACCACTTTTTACCAGACAAGTATAATGGCCTGCCGTAGATGATACTCCTCCATGAAGAATGGCAGCTTTTAATGTGAAATTTGTGCCATATATTTGCTGCTTTTTTGTTCTCCTTCATTATTAATAAAGAAAATCTACTAATTGAGATGACAAGATATCTGAAATCGTTAGTATATTCAATTCTTGAAGTTATTTGATGCTCAGTATTTTCAGAACAAGTATCACAGTATTTAGTCAAAGTATTTGTTGTTGAAAGTAGAGATTTAAATTGTTGTGTGCCATTAATAGGATTTAATATCAAATCCTCTTTTATTTGAAATGGAAGTTCAGATTCTATACCACATCCAGGTCTTGAATTACAATTGCAAACATTGTTATTTAAAGCTTGGCAATTTGTTTAATGCAATCGGCTACATCTAGTATGATCAGTTTGAATAAATTGAAGTTTTTCTCTAAATACCAAGTCCAAATGTAGAGAGAGTTCTTTCCAAAATTCATGAGCACATTGCTGATTTCCATCATGAAATCTTCCTCCAATTATTCTACTTAAGTTAGAGTCATTATGATTATTAAAAATGATATTGCTTAATTCTTGATGTGCTCCATTCATGTTGTTAAAATTATAAAAATACTCTACAAATTCAGGCAATTGATTCAGTGATTGCACAACTGAATTTGCAAAACAAGCATTTTTGGGGTTGATAAATTGATGTTTAAGGATTAAAGTTTGGCTGTTTTCATTTCTTTCCTTCTTTTTGGCAGGTTGGTTTGAATTTTCTTCCAAATTAAGTCTTTTGGTTCTTTTCTTGGGCACGCTAGAAGTGTTTGCCATTCAAGGAGGCTTTTTCCTGCAAGGTGGCAATGGAGGCAAATCTGCTCTTCCAGTACTTCCCATGCAGATTTGTCAACCATGATCAATGATCTTGGATCAAAGTCACAGGGATACACATTGCAAAGTTTTCTGGCTCTTGAAAGAGCTACATAAGCTTGACCATCAGAAAATATCTGATTTCCTAAATCAGCAACTATTCCATCCACAGAAATTCCTTGTGATTTGTGAATTGTTATAGAGTAAGCAAGAGACAATGAAAATTGTGTTCTGGTGACAAAAACACCAGGAGAAATTTCATAGTCTGCTTGAACTCTTCCAATGGAAATGGGTTTGTCCTTTTTGGTATCAAAAGACACCAACATATTGTCAACATTGCTTCCATTCCCAATTAATTCAATAACTGTTCCAATAACACCATTGCATAAGCCTTGATCTACATCAACGTTTCGTTTCAACATCACTCTTGCTCCATTCAGGAATGGAATACAATTCAATCAATTTTTTAGCAATTTCTTCAACAGATGCTTTTCTATCAGGAAATAGGCATCTTTTTTGAAGAATGCTAATATCAGAGTCTGATGGGGAACCAATCCTAATTCTTCCCAAAATATCAACATAGTTGTCTTTGTCTTCTTTTTGTCTCATATTAATGGTTAGCTCATCATATTGAAAGTATTTCCACAATGAATGCCCATTAATGGCAATTTCTGTTCTTTTGGCATCATATGATGAAATTCTAGAAAATACTGGTTTTTCATTTACAGGTGGCAATTGCATCAAATCACCAAACAAATTAAAAAAGTTATGATGAGTCAAAATCAATGAGAGGCCTTATCCTCCACTACTTGAGCACACATATTTTAGCGTAACTTTTTTTCTACTGACCCAAATTTCAATTTCCTTATACCAAAATGTAGCCTGGGATGAGTCCATTCTAGAGCAAAAAACCTGATAAGATTTGGGTGAGAACTGACTTAGTGACAAGTCCTAGAGCTGGTTGTCGTTGGGAAAAGGTTGACCTTAAGAATATTATTCACACACTACCGTGTGTGAATGATACACATATATATTATATATACATATATATACATATATATTATATATATATATTTATATATATATATATAATGTATATTTATATATATATATATATATATATTGTTATATTTGGGGAGGGTCATATTTGCGTAATATTGCCAGAATTAATAACAGAACACACTCACTGTTTGGTTGGTTTTCGCTTCTCGCTGTCTTTTATATATATATATCTGCGATCTAACTTACTCGGTCCTCAATGTTGCCATTGACTGACCGGCGGTCAAAAATAATACAGATACAATATAGACAAACACATATATATATAGTTTATATATGTAGTTTACATATATATATAGTTTATATATGTAAACTATATATATATGTAAACTATATATATGTGTGTTTGTCTATATTGTATCTGTATTATTTTTGACCGCCGGTCAGTCAATGGCAACATTGAGGACCGAGTAAGTTAGATCGCAGATATATATATATAAAAGACAGCGAGAAGCGAAAACCAACCAAACAGTGAGTGTGTTCTGTTATTAATTCTGGCAATATTACGCAAATATGACCCTCCCCAAATATAACAATATCTGTTTCGACACACGATTTCATATAAAAAACCTCGCAAAACTAATTCATCGCCGCTATATATATATATATATATATATATATATATAAAATATTAAAAAAATAATGAATAAAACAATGAAACAGTTCCTTATATTAAACAAAAAAAGTTCATTATTTAACGATCGTTTCTGGGATATATATGTGTTAGAATTGGCATGTATATTTAACAGATCTATGTACAAAATTATACAAAATTATACAAACTATCAAAATTAAATATACATACCAACTCATATATATGCCGTCTTCAGAAATAATTGTTTCTACTTTAGGCACAAGGCCAGCAATTACCCAGTGCATTACTGGTACTTTATTTTATCGACCCCGTTAGGATGAAAGGCAAAGTCAACCTCGGCGGGATTTGAACTCAGACCGTAAAGGGACGTAACTATGCTGGAAAGCATGGTGTCTGACCCTCTACTGATACTGCCAATCCACCGCTGCCGTCTTCAGAAATAATGAAATATATTTATTGATAATAACAACAATTCAAAATTACAGGTCTGTTTGGGAACAGAGTTCAAATTGACCAATGGAAACACAAAAAGTTTATACAGTTAGGTGTGTGTATATATGTAAGTAACTTCTCTTCTATATCACCTATACATTGATATTTGCTAAAAATAGATCTAACTTAACTTTGGATGACATTAATATTATTACACATGCTAGACTAACACTTATTGAATTTCAGAATGAATACTGGACCAGAAACACATATAGTAATCTATTTGATATTACTATGGGTTCAAGCGATTCCGCCCAAATTACTGATCTCGTGGGCCTCTTTCTCCTTTTCAACATAAATGCCTCCTTTCCCCACCTTAAAGGTGGTTTATATCGTGATGACTGTCTTCTTCTTTCCAACAACCTTAGCCTTTCAGAAATAGAAAAAAACAAAAAGCATATTAGAACTTTCCTTAAAGACTATTATAGTCTTCATATTACCTTTGAAAAAACAAGTAAAGTAGTAAATTTCCTAGATATAACTTTAGACTTAGCTACGGGTATCTACCAACCTTACCATAAACCCAACCAAAACTTACACTACATACACTCACAATCTAATCACCCTAAATCTATCCTTAAAAACCTTGCATATAATATATCACTTAGAATTTCTAACCTTTCTTCTAACCAAGATGTATTTGATAAAAATGCGACCTTCTATAATGAAGCTCTAGATAGAAGTGGCCACAAAAATAGATTAGAATATATACCTTCTACTAAAAATAAAAATACTATAAACATACAACCTAATATTACCAACAAACACCAAATGAAAAGTACACACCTAAATGCCACCCACACTATACCCCAAAATACCAACAACTCTTCTAATATAAAGTATAGTAACTCTCAAAAAACTACTCATCATACAACTCTAATAAATGTTAATAATAAAACTCCTAATAAACAAGATAAAACACCTAAATCTATAAATCTAACTAAAAATGTGCGTGGTGAGATCATTAACATTAATCCTCCTAGTAAACATCACGATACAACCTATAAAAATAATAAACAACATAGAAACCGTAATAGACGAGTTACTTGGTATAATGCTCCATTTAATTTACAAATTAAGGATAATATTGCTAAAAAAACTTTTTATATCCTAGAGAAAAACTTCCCGCCAAACCACAAATACCATCAAATCTTAAATAGGTCTACAGTTAAATTCTCATACTCAACAACCAATAACATAAAACAAAATATAAGTGCCTATATTGCATATAAATGTAAGAATACCATAAGTATACCACCAATACATCAAACTAACCATAATATCTCCTCAAATACAGAATTAACGAAAGGTTGTAACTGTAGAAACAAAGCAAACTGCCCATTAAAAGGAAATTGTCTTGTTAACAACATAGTTTATAAATGTAATGTTAAAACTAAAGATTCTATTTGCTCATATATAGGAGCTACTTCTAACAATTTTAAGGTAAGGTTTAATACCCACAAACATAGTTTTAAAAATGCCGCACTGGCTAATACAACATCTCTAGCAGAAAAAATCAATAGTTATAAAAATAAGAATATAGAATATGATATGACCTGGAGTGTGCTCAAAAGAGCCACCCCTTATCAAAATAATAGAAATGAATGTAGATTATGTTCCCAAGAACTATTTGAAATAATGAAATCTAAGGATATCCTATTAAATAAACGACAGGAATTAATTATATCGTGTAATCATAAACTAAGAAAAACATTTAAATATTATAAACCTAATTAATAACATTATTTTAGATATTAATATATAATTTAATTTAAATGTTAGTTAACCTATAAATTTAATTTAATTAAAATTCTACTACAGATGAGATTATAAAATATTGTGTAATCATAAATTGTGAAAAACTTTTAAATATTACTAATATATACTTTGTAAATTAATTTATAGATT
>OZ024742.1:253992547-254007547 GCA_964016885.1 Eledone cirrhosa
AATAATATTACTGAGGACCTATTTAGTTTTTATAGAGAATATTAGGAGGGAGGGGTGAAGTTGTTAGAAGAATAGTTGAAGGAGTGGTTTTTCGATAGCAGTGAGAATTCTTGGTGGCAGTGAGTAATTAGATTCCCATCTGTTGTTTTGACATTTTTTATAGAATATATTATTGGTTATTTTTCTAAATCTATAGAAGGATTAGAGATAGTAAAGATATGCGTGGCTGGTTTTGTGTTTGCACTTAATTAACATTCAGACTTAAATTTTTCTTTCAAGTGTACGTATCCTTTCACCCACGCATTCACAAACAAATATATTTGCACACCTCTACAAAATACATATACTCACAATTCACATATTCATACTTACATATATATACACATGCATACACATATATATACACACATGTATTCATGTACATACATACGCGCTCATGTGTATACATTTTCATACTCAACTTATCTTTATATACACACGTATAGACACACACATATATACATACATACTCTAGTCCATGCGTACACACATACACATACATACACATCCATATACACATATATACATACATATATATACATATATACATATACATACATATATATACATATATATATATATATATATATATATATATATATATATATATATATATATATATATAAGCACTTTAATACATGAATACACTTACATCTAACTATACACATCAAACATATATATATATTTACTTATTTATATACATTTTCACATATATATACATACTTATGGACGTTTTTAGACACATTCATTATCGCATATTTGTACCTATTCTCATCAGCATATCTTTCCATTATTAGTGTGGTAATTTAAGGTTATTAATATATGTTGAGAAGAGATTGTTTTTATATTTTTCTAACTAGATTAAGGTTTATATAGTTGGGGGATGTCCCTCTTTTATGTAATATTCGGCTTGTAGTGGGAAAAAAGGGTTTTAGTTCTGTGACGGCAGAATAATGTTCGTTCAATTCTGTTATTCAGCAGTTTCTTCTTGTGTGTGATTATGTAATAAATCTCAAGATTACACAATTTGCAGAAATTTTGGCTCCTGGAAAAGCTTTGGGTTTTAGCTAATTTTTCCCATTTTAGGGTAAACTTTTGATCGCTATCCCTGAGCGTCCAAGCTTTTTCTGCTAAAGTTGTTACATTTCTTTGGCTCTGGTGTTTTATTGAGTAAGAATGCCTATACAATCGAGATTTAAACGATGTTGCCGTTGATCCCACGTAATACCACTCGTTGCCTCCGGATTTAATGGTACACTTATAAATAATATTTTTTTCCAGGCAGTTATTGCCGAGGGGGCAGTTGTCAGGATAGATGCAGTTACAGTTGTGTACGTTGGGTTTTCTCTGGAGTAGTATTGCGGACGAACTTAGGTGTGGTTTATTTATGTTCTGTAGTGTATTGTTTACTGTTTTTTTTGTGTTCTTTGTACTTAAGTTCTTAGTGCTTTCGTTTAACCTTCTAGTATTGATCTTTTTTATGTGTTGTTCAAGGTTTAACGCTGTAGAGTATGACAGTCTTATAGTGGTAGGGTTTAGGATTTTATGGTATTTGTGTGATGTGGGAAAATGTCTTTTAATTATTTTAAAGAAGAGTACTGGTAAATTTGTACTAATGGAACTATTGTATTCGGGGTTATACCATAAGTACTCTTTGCATCGCTTTCTATTAGTTTTGTTTGTTGGTTTACTGGTGTGCATACTATGGTAGTAAGTGTGGTTTGGTGTTGTGTTATTATATCTACCTATGTGGGATTTATTTTGGGTGTTTTGATTGTTCCCATCTATGTACTCTATTTTGTTGAGGTAGCCTGCTTTACTAAGGGCGTTATCGTAGTACTCGGCGTGTTCCTTAAATACTTGTATGTTAGAAGATAGACCCGAGATTCTAAGGGAAATATTTTTAGGGATAGATTTAATTATAGAGATGGGGTGGTTAGACCCAACATTTACGTAATTGAGATTTTCATTCAATTTATGAAACGGTTTAATCAAACCAGAGTTTAAATTGAGTGTGACATCCAGGAAGTTAACTACTTTAAGGTTGTATTCATATGTTATAGTTAGTCCTATTTCGAGTAGTAGTTTTCTTATATCTTTGCGTAGTTTTTCTAGTTTTTGGTTATTAAGGTTTTTAGCTAGGAGGAGAACATCGTCGCGGTATATTCCGCCGTGGAGATTGCTGAATTTTTCCTGGAGTCTAAAGGCGATAAATAACCCCACAATATCAGTTATTTCCGCCGAATCGTTAGAGCCCATTGTTATGTCAAAGTTAGAGGGTCTATCTTTACGTACCCAATAACTGTTCTCAAATTTGACTATAGTTTTCCTAGCTTCTAATATAATCTTAATTTCATCGTTTGTAAGGTCAGAGTTATCCTTAGCAAACTTAATGGCTCTATTCAAAGTTTCAGGTGATATCGATGAGTAATATTCATCGATATCAAACTGGATAAACTTAGATTTATTCTTATTGCTAATGCTATTAAACCATCTTATTGCTTCTTGGGTCTTCCCCCAGAGTTTAATGTTAACCTTAACCTTAATTTGGGGGATGATTCTATCTAAGATATATTTGCTTATTTTACCTATATCTGATTTAGAGGGGCAGATTAATCTAATTTTAGGGTCATTATCAAAGTTTACCTTGTGGTCCTTAAGATTGAAGGTGGGTACCGCCGGTAAGAGTGGTCCTGTCCTATCTTCGATTCCGAGATTTTTCACTATTTCGCATGCCTCATCATTGATGTGCTTAAGGGCTACTTCACTCGTTTTTCTATATTTTTTATGTAATTCTTTTCGAATGAAGTTGTTGTATGTAGTGCAATCCATAGTGTACAGGTTTGATGTTTTGTCCGCTTTTACTACAATTCCTTTGGTGTTTTTAAGGTCGTCCAGTAGTTTTTTTTATATCTTTCTGTAATTTGCTGTTGGTGTTGCGTCCTTTGAATTTAATTTTAAGGATTAAGTTCATAAGGTCCTGCTCAAATGCATCTAATAGTGGGTTGGTGGGTGGGTTTTTACAAGTCCTAAAACCGAATTTGTTGTTTACACCACTTTCTAATGTTGAGTTCATACGGCTTCTATCATAGTGGAGCGTTTTCCACCTGACACGTCGAATGAATTCATTAGTTTTTTGAATCATACTCAATAAATATTCCTTTCTACCTTGGGTTGGTATGTTTTTGAGTGACATATCCAGGTAGTGTTTTTCCATTGTTGTGGTTGCGTTTGCTGTGTGGGTTGCTCGACTTTACAGGAGGTAAATATACAGTATTTTCCGTTGTGTTGTAATATAAATATTACACACAGTAGATTATCAGCTCACGTAGAGTTTGCTCGACGGTTCCAGTTGTAGTTCCAAAAGTAATCCGGAGAAAAA
The DNA here is from genome assembly GCA_964016885.1 of Eledone cirrhosa. Classification (NCBI taxonomy): domain Eukaryota; kingdom Metazoa; phylum Mollusca; class Cephalopoda; order Octopoda; family Eledonidae; genus Eledone; species Eledone cirrhosa. Next base: position 253,995,969 of record OZ024742.1, read on the forward strand.
TAGAAAGATTTGAATGGATACAGTTTAGTTGAAAGGAATTTATTGACACGTGTTTCTATAACAGTTACATAACCTAAAACAGCTGCTATCTACAAACTTTTAGTTATGCAGACATTCAATATTTCAATGTTATTATTTACTGTCATTTCATCAGAATAATATTACTGAGGACCTATTTAGTTTTTATAGAGAATATTAGGAGGGAGGGGTGAAGTTGTTAGAAGAATAGTTGAAGGAGTGGTTTTTCGATAGCAGTGAGAATTCTTGGTGGCAGTGAGTAATTAGATTCCCATCTGTTGTTTTGACATTTTTTATAGAATATATTATTGGTTATTTTTCTAAATCTATAGAAGGATTAGAGATAGTAAAGATATGCGTGGTTGGTTTTGTGTTTGCACTTAATTAACATTCAGACTTAAATTTTTCTTTCAAGTGTACGTATCCTTTCACCCACGCATTCACAAACAAATATATTTGCACACCTCTACAAAATACATATACTCACAATTCACATATTCATACTTACATATATATACACATGCATACACATATATATACACACATGTATTCATGTACATACATACGCGCTCATGTGTATACATTTTCATACTCAACTTATCTTTATATACACACGTATAGACACACACATATATACATACATACTCTAGTCCATGTGTACACACATACACATACATACACATCCATATACACATATATACATACATATATATACATATATACATATACATACATATATATACATATATATATATATATATATATATATATATATATATATATATATATATAAGCACTTTAATACATGAATACACTTACATCTAACTATACACATCAAACATATATATATATTTACTTATTTATATACATTTTCACATATATATACATACTTATGGACGTTTTTAGACACATTCATTATCGCATATTTGTACCTATTCTCATCAGCATATCTTTCCATTATTAGTGTGGTAATTTAAGGTTATTAATATATGTTGAGAAGAGATTGTTTTTATATTTTTCTAACTAGATTAAGGTTTATATAGTTGGGGGATGTCCCTCTTTTATGTAATATTCGGCTTGTAGTGGGAAAAAAGGGTTTTAGTTCTGTGACGGCAGAATAATGTTCGTTCAATTCTGTTATTCAGCAGTTTCTTCTTGTGTGTGATTATGTAATAAATCTCAAGATTACACAATTTGCAGAAATTTTGGCTCCTGGAAAAGCTTTGGGTTTTAGCTAATTTTTCCCATTTTAGGGTAAACTTTTGATCGCTATCCCTGAGCGTCCAAGTTTTTCTGCTAAAGTTGTTACATTTCTTTGGCTCTGGTGTTTTATTGAGTAAGAATGCCTATACAATCGAGATTTAAACGATGTTGCCGTTGATCCCACGTAATACCACTCGTTGCCTCCGGATTTAATGGTACACTTATAAATAATATTTTTTTCCAGGCAGTTATTGCCGAGGGGGCAGTTGTCAGGATAGGTGCAGTTACAGTTGTGTACGTTGGGTTTTCTCTGGAGTAGTATTGCGGACGAACTTAGGTGTGGTTTATTTATGTTCTGTAGTGTATTGTTTACTGTTTTTTTTGTGTTCTTTGTACTTAAGTTCTTAGTGCTTTCGTTTAACCTTCTAGTATTGATCTTTTTTATGTGTTGTTCAAGGTTTAACGCTGTAGAGTATGACAGTCTTATAGTGGTAGGGTTTAGGATTTTATGGTATTTGTGTGATGTGGGAAAATGTCTTTTAATTATTTTAAAGAAGAGTACTGGTAAATTTGTACTACTCGAACTATTGTATTCGGAGTTATACCATAAGTACTCTTTGCATCGCTTTCTATTAGTTTTGTTTGTTGGTTTACTGGTGTGCATACTATGGTAGTAAGTGTGGTTTGGTGTTGTGTTATTATATCTACCTATGTGGGATTTATTTTGGGTGTTTTGATTGTTCCCATCTATGTACTCTATTTTGTTGAGGTAGCCTGCTTTACTAAGGGCGTTATCGTAGTACTCGGCGTGTTCCTTAAATACTTGTATGTTAGAAGATAGACCCAAGATTCTAAGGAAAATATTTTTAGGGATAGATTTAATTATAGAGATGGGGTGGTTAGACCCAACATTTACGTATTTGAGATTTTCATTCAATTTATGAAACGGTTGAATAACAGAATTGAACGAACATTATTCTGCCGTCACAGAACTAAAACCCTTTTTTCCCACTACAAGCCGAATATTACATAAAAGAGGGACATCCCCCAACTATATAAACCTTAATCTAGTTAGAAAAATATAAAAACAATCTCTTCTCAACCACACCTAAGTTCGTCCGCAATACTACTCCAGAGAAAACCCAACGTACACAACTGTAACTGCACCTATCCTGACAACTGCCCCCTCGGCAATAACTGCCTGGAAAAAAATATTATTTATAAGTGTACCATTAAATCCGGAGGCAACGAGTGGTATTACGTGGGATCAACGGCAACATCGTTTAAATCTCGATTGTATAGGCATTCTTACTCAATAAAACACCAGAGCCAAAGAAATGTAACAACTTTAGCAGAAAAACTTGGACGCTCAGGGATAGCGATCAAAAGTTTACCCTAAAATGGGAAAAATTAGCTAAAACCCAAAGCTTTTCCAGGAGCCAAAATTTCTGCAAATTGTGTAATCTTGAGATTTATTACATAATCACACACAAGAAGAAACTGCTGAATAACAGAATTGAACGAACATTATTCTGCCGTCACAGAACTAAAACCCTTTTTTCCCACTACAAGCCGAATATTACATAAAAGAGGGACATCCCCCAACTATATAAACCTTAATCTAGTTAGAAAAATATAAAAACAATCTCTTCTCAACATATATTAATAACCTTAAATTACCACACTAATAATGGAAAGATATGCTGATGAGAATAGGTACAAATATGCGATAATGAATGTGTCTAAAAACGTCCATAAGTATGTATATATATGTGAAAATGTATATAAATAAGTAAATATATATATATGTTTGATGTGTATAGTTAGATGTAAGTGTATTCATGTATTAAAGTGCTTATATATATATATATATATATATATATATATATATATATATATATATATATATATATATATATATATATATATGTATATATATGTATGTATATGTATATATGTATATATATGTATGTATATATGTGTATATGGATGTGTATGTATGTGTATGTGTGTACACATGGACTAGAGTATGTATGTATATATGTGTGTGTCTATACGTGTGTATATAAAGATAAGTTGAGTATGAAAATGTATACACATGAGCGCGTATGTATGTACATGAATACATGTGTGTATATATATGTGTATGCATGTGTATATATATGTAAGTATGAATATGTGAATTGTGAGTATATGTATTTTGTAGAGGTGTGCAAATATATTTGTTTGTGAATGCGTGGGTGAAAGGATACGTACACTTGAAAGAAAAATTTAAGTCTGAATGTTAATTAAGTGCAAACACAAAACCAACCACGCATATCTTTACTATCTCTAATCCTTCTATAGATTTAGAAAAATAACCAATAATATATTCTATAAAAAATGTCAAAACAACAGATGGGAATCTAATTACTCACTGCCACCAAGAATTCTCACTGCTATCGAAAAACCACCCCTTCAACTATTCTTCTAACAACTTCACCCCTCCCTCCTAATATTCTCTATAAAAACTAAATAGGTCCTCAGTAATATTATTCTGATGAAATGACAGTAAATAATAACATTGAAATATTGAATGTCTGCATAACTAAAAGTTTGTAGATAGCAGCTGTTTTAGGTTATGTAACTGTTATAGAAACACGTGTCAATAAATTCCTTTCAACTAAACTGTATCCATTCAAATCTTTCTATTTTTCTCCGGATTACTTTTGGAACTACAACTGGAACCGTCGAGCAAACTCTACGTGAGCTGATAATCTACTGTGTGTAATATTTATATTACAACACAACGGAAAATACTGTATATATATATATATATATATATATATATATATATATATATATATATATATATATATATATATATATATATATATATATATATAACTGGAAGTTTAGTAAAATCGAAGCTTCAGCTGTAGCCAAGCCAATGAGATACAATGAGGAATTTGTGCAGTCAAGCACTCAATGAGGAATCTCAGAGTAATACCATTCATTAGACGGCATGACAAATTGAAAACTGTGGCAGGCAAGCCCAGCCACGACACCGAAGCAACGAGAAAACCAACAGGTTAATAAAAACAAATCTTGACCGTCTCAGAGGCAGATCTTCCTTTTTCCGATAGATTTCTATGAATTCAAAATCAACAATCCTACTTGCGCATGTATGCAAGTTTTTCGTGTTTGAAGATCGAACTAGGGATTCATGTTATCAACAGGTTTCTGTTCTGCGCCGTGACCCGGTGTGGTATGAAGTAGTAAGTCACTGTTGTTAGCAGTGGCTAATGCCTCAACTATCACAGGCTTTTTCCCAACAAGGGAAATAACCCCGGGTTTTTTTTGGCAGGCAAATTCAAAAGGGCATTGTGTTCCCTGCACAAACCGAATAAGAAGCACTCGACCAGGCGTTATTAAACAAACATAAATAATTAATCAATCAATGGTATTGTCTAATTAAATTAATTAATTAATTATTAGACCTAGGAGATAATACAAATGGAAGTTTAGTCAAATGAAAGCTTCGGCTGTAGCCAATGCAACGAGATACAATGTGGAATCTCAGAGTAATAACATTCGTTAGACGGCATGACAAATTGAAAACTATGGCAGGCAAGCCCAGCCACGACACCGAAGCAACGAGAAAACCAACAGGTTAATAAAAACAAACCTGGATCGTTTCAAAGCCAGATCTTCTGAAACTCAAAATAGTCTCTTACAATTAATTAGCTCTAGGAAAGAGATTTTTCCGAGCCGTATAATATAACTGAACAAAAAAGAAAAACGAACACAGACATATACATATATGTGATTTTGAGTTTCTAACTCAATATATGCCTTTGATATATTCGGCTCCGTTGATCGTCGAGCTAATTCAAATGTCGAGTAAGCCCGGCTGCTATTTTTAGTGGTGTGAGTCTGCGAGACACGCTAAGTTCTGATACCATGTGTGTTGTTATATATACGCACACTATCCAGTTTTTTAATATACTTAGAAGTGACCAGGATACTAATAATTCTTCACCCGCTGATGAGCAACGATTTGGTATTCCTCTTCACAATTAATATTGCGAAACAGTATTATCAAAACTGTCCGGGTGATTGGTAGTTACCACAATTCTGGTTTGTATTTATTTTCTTGATTTATTCTTAAATTGAGTCTGGCAAACCCTGTTGTCTATAATTAGTATTCTCTTCGCCTTAGCGAATCTGGTCCCTTACGATTTGAACACATATGTCTGTGTTTGTTTTTCTTTTTTGTTCAGTTATATTTATATATATATATATGTATATATATAAATATATATATATATATATATATAAATATATATATATATATATATATATATATATATATATATATATATATATATATATATATATATATATATATATATATATATATATATATATATCCAAAATTAAGATAAATTAAATGAATTTAATACAAATCAAAATTATGGGTGTCATGCCAGAAAGACATGCGCCATATCACCCGCAAAATAAGCTCTAAGATTCTAACGAGTAGGTCCGAGCATTTTATAATAACTAGAAATTGATTAACATAAATAAACATGAATAATCACAGGAGATAATTTTTACAAGTGTGTAACCATACATAGCTAGGTAGGTAACTAAATAAAGTTGATCAGAACTTCAAAAATAGATACCTTATAATATGATTAATCTTCCCTGTATATATTCCATTAAAGAAATATATTTCACCAATTAATCGGATGGTAAACCACGGAAGTGGAGACTTGGATTTTCAACAAGGAAGAAGGTCCAGCAATCCGTGTTTACACTTCAAGTTCAAAACTGCGACTGGCCATCACCACGTTGTATTTACTAGAAATACACACATCATAGTAGCTTCGTCCCAGTGGCGCGAATAGGGTTATCGACAACTAGAAACAGCAGTCGAGTCCTTTCAACAGATTCATTGGTGAAATATATTTCTTTAATGGAATATATACAGGGAAGATTAATCATATTATAAGTTATCTATTTTTGAAGTTCTGGTCAACTTTATATAGTTATCTACCTAGCTATGTGTGGTTACACACTTGTAAAAATTATCTCCTGTGATTATTCATGTTTATTTATATGTTAATCAATTTCTATATATATATATATATATATATATATATATATACATATATATATATATATATATATAATTCTGTTATTTTGCCCGAGAAAACTTTTTCAAATTCCAATTGAGTTCTAGCACGTGGCTTGAATTCCTTTTAGAATTCATTGTCCTGCGCATGTATTGTTTTTGGCGGTAATTCTCCTTCCTCTTTTTTTGAGACACTATGAGAATTTCTTTAGAACTGCTGGGCTAGCAACCTAACAGCTACCTCAAGCACTGATGGTGATTATCACTAAATATTAATGTTGATTTGATTATCAATATTATTATTGGGCACCCACTGAAGAATTATAAGAGCCCACTTGAATAAGTATCTGTTAATCTTATACAAGCTTCTACATAAATTGGTATAATTTCATCCAACTTGTAGGAATCTTATAATGAAACGAGACGTCCGTCTGGGAAGAGATATATTTGATATATCTCATATGAAATAATACAGCCAATTTTCCACACAATACAATTAGTTAGCACCCCGAACGTTTAATTAGGAATATACTCACTTATTTCCTAATGTTTGTTGAGTTGGGATTTGGCCGGAGTATCGCTATTAGCTTTCTCCGATAATGTATACATATATATATATATATATATATATATATATATATATATATAGATATATATATATATATATATATATATATATATATATATATATATATATATATATATATATATATATATATATTTATTAAAATAACAGATTAAAGTTTAATCAGAGAATCGCTGTTTTCACCCTTAACGGGGTGTTCTGAAACAAAAAAGGGTCAATCTGTGAACGCAGAAGTAAATATTAAAAAAAAACGTTGCAACCGAAGGAAGATAGGAAGACGATACTTTGGTTCGTAGAAACATTCCCTGGCAAAGAACGGAAAAAACAAAGATAATACGTCATTATTTGGCGCGATGAAAACAATTACACACAAAGACAAAACCACGTTTATGGTATAAATGAAGGCGTAGACTAATACTCTATTAGGTGGTTCATGGTGACGTGCTCTGGCAATAAACGGAAAAAACGAAGATAATACGTCATTATATGGAACATGAGAACTATTACAAAACCACGTGAATGGTATAACTGAAGTCGTAGACTACAATTCTATTTAGGAAACCGAATGATTCTCGGCTTCAGAGTTAAGAATAGAGTAAACAAAATACAGAGGGAATTGAAATTAAATATATACATACACGCATCCATATACGTACATACACAAGCGTACGCGAAAACACTCGCCATGCGTATGCAAATACAAGCACGTACACGAACAAAATAACACGCACGCACATATAGAACCCACGCGACGCCTGTACCCGCACACATACGAACGTATACACCAAATGCACATAACAATATATATAATATATATATATATATGTGTGTGTGTGTGTGTGTGCGTGTATACATAATTAAATAAACGTATATAAATATACACATATAAATACGTATATAACGCGCGCACACATATATCTACATGTAAATACACATATGTTCGCGGACATACGTCAACCAAAACACAAAATACACATATACACACACCCTACATACGTACGAACCCGCATACTCACACAGACGCAAAACTCACGTATACACATAACCAAATGCACATGAACCACTATATATAATATATATACGCCATAACATATACAAGGAAATATACGTACCAGAAAGTATACGTACCTTCAGAAAAAAAAGGTAATATATACTTACCTATACAAATAAGTAATGTCATAAACATAACATATACTTAACTACCACATCAAGACGTAAAATATCCGCGTATAGTTCGTACTATCCGTTAGGGTATAATGTGGGGCTGTAATACAGGAAAGTTTTATGCAATTTATGTTTACAAGCCGAAATTGCCTCAAATGTTTTGTTGAAGATGTGGTCTTTGGCGTAGAATATTTCCAGGGGCTCAGCGGCGCAGAGGTCACATGGTCTTTTATTTCCATTATACGATCTAGCCATAGCTAGGATATGCCAGTGTAACTTATATTTAGACTCCAGATATAAGCTGAAAGTGACGTCATATCATATTCCTTCTTAAAGGGTTAAGAAAAGAATGGGTATGCATGTAAAGACGCTGCTTGAATCTATTGGCGGTTAACCCTATGTAGGCCCTACGGGTCGTGAGTGTTTCAACCTTACATTTGTAGACAATGTTACTAGAGAGGCATTTCCCGGATAGGGGGCAGTCAACCCGATTCCTACAATTACAGTTAGTACTAGCTACAGGGTTGCACGTGTTCCTACGGCTAGGTAATTCAGCTAAATTTGAAGCCGTGATGTTATGTGCAAGGTTAGGAGTCGTAGAGTAAGAAATTTTAATGGTTTTTCTATTAAAGATTTTACTATATTTATGTGCGGGGGGGGGGGGAATGTTTCATAATAAAGGAGAGAGAAAGATCTTAGCTAATGGTGTGGCCACCTCCATATTATATGGTGGGTTATACCATATATTGCGTCGGGATCTATTTTTGCTAGGTCTATTCTCGTACTCTGTATATGCTACCTTATCGACAAATCCACTCCGAGCAAGAGCTTCTTTGTAATATGTGGAATGGTCGTTGAAAATATGCTCGTTTGTAGATAGAGGGGAAAGTCTCAAAGAAACGTTTCTTACCAGGTTATGCTGGCAGGATGCTTAGAATGCTTACTTATGTAATTAAGCGTATCATTCGGCTTTCTTACGGGTAGTGCAAGCCAGTAGACACATTGAGGGTAACGTTGAGGTAATTAACGACCGAGAGGTTGGCCTCAACCTGTATGGAGAGGTTGAAGCCTTTAAAGAAGGCTGTGGGTTCTTTTCTGAACCTGTCGCAAGCGGGTGGGTCGCACTTTGTCATGGTCAAAAGACCGTAATGACGGTACTATCTTAGTTGTTCTGTTCATTGCCAGAGAACGTCTCCATGAACCACCTGATAGAATATTAGTCTACGACTTCATTTATACCATAAACGTGGTTTTGTCTTTGTGTGTAATTGTTTTCACCGCACAAATAATGACGTATTATCTTCGTTTTTTTTCGTTCTTTGCCAGGGAACGTTTCTACGAACCAAAGTATCGTCTTCCTGTCTTCCTTCTGTTGCAACATTTTTTGAAATATTTACTTCTGCGTTCACAGATTGACGTTTTTAGTTTCAGCAGATCCTGTTAAGGGCGAAAGCAGCGATTCTGTTATTTTAATAAATATTTGCTCTCCGGTTCTTATATATCTGATATATATTTATCCCTATCGAGTCCTCTTGGGATTTTTGTCTTCAAATTTATTATTATTACTATATATATATATATATATATATATATATATATATATATATATATATATATATATATATATATATATATATATATATATATATATATATATATATATATATATATATAAAGAATTAGTATATCTACTAACATATATATACAACTGCATACCTATGCTAGCAAATATATAGGTTTTGTCTTAGTAACTTTGTGGTTCAATGCAAGGGGATGCAGAACAATAATGTGAAAGACGTAAAATAAGAAAATTATAAAAATTAACTTACTAAAATTTCACTCCAACTAATTAGTTTCTGAAAGGGAATAAACATGGTTTCCGAAGAAACGCACGAAGAAATCCTTTCGTCATCAGGGAAGTCTATTCTCATCTAAGTTTCCAGGCAATGCGTGGACACAGGGAACTTATACAAAAATAATTCAGTGGATGGAAAAAAGCAAAGCGTGGACTAAGTTCCAAGACATTGAAGAAATCACTGCCTACTCGGTCGGTGGCAAATTCAAAAGAATCAATCACGTGACATCGAGGTTAATCAGTGAGGAGTGGTGTGTTAAGAAGACAGCAGCCGAACCATTACTATGAACTATAGTAGCAGTCTTGGCAAATTTTTGCTCAACAAAATAATTTGGAGATAATTATAAAGAATTAGTATATCTACTAACATATATATACAGATGCATACCTATGCTAGCAAATATATAGGTTTTGTCTTAGTAACTTTGTGATTCAATGCAAAGGGATGCAGAACAATAATGTGAAAGACGTAAAATAAGAAAATTATAAAAATTAACTTACTTACTAAAATTTCACTCCAACTAATTAGTTTCTGAAAAGGAATAAACATGGTTTCCGAAGAAACGCACGGAGAAATCCTTTCGTCATCAGGGAAGTCTATTCTCAGCTAAGTTTCCAGGCAATGCGTGGACACAGGGAACTCATACAAAAATAATTCAGTGGATGGAAAAAAGCAAAGCGTGGACTAAGTTCCAAGACATTGAAGAAATCACTGCCTACTCGGTCGGTGGCAAATTCCAAAGAATCAATCACGTGAAAAACTTAGCTGAGAATAGACTTTCCTGAAGACGAAAGGATTTCTCCGTGCATTTCTTCGGAAACCATGTTTATTCCTTTTCAGAAACTAATTAGTTGGAGTGAAATTTTAGTAAGTTAATTTTTATAATTTTCTTATTTTACGTCTTTCATATTATTGTTCTGCACCACCTTGCATTGAACCACAAAGTTACTAAGACAAAACCTATATATTTGCTAGCATAGGTATGCATCTGTATATATATGTTAGTAGATATACTAATTCTTTATAATTATCTCCAAATTATTTTGTTGAGCAAAAATTTGCCAAGACTGCTACTATAGTTCATAGTAATGGTTCGGCTGCTGTCTTCTTAACACACCACTCCTCACTGATTAACCTCGATGTCACGTGATTGATTCTTTTGAATTTGCCACCGACCGAGTAGGCAGTGATTTCTTCAATGTCTTGGAACTTAGTCCACGCTTTGCTTTTTTCCATCCACTGAATTATTTTTGTATAAGTTCCCTGTGTCCACGCATTGCCTGGAAACTTAGCTGAGAATAGACTTCCCTGATGACGAAAGGATATATATATATATTCATATACATATAAATATACATATATATATACATAGTTTGATACAACAAGTTTGATTTAGAACGTAGCACAATGGAAAGCATCCAGCAGATAGCTAATTCCATACACCAGAGTATAACTGTAACTATCGACTTCCCTTCCAAACACCCTAACAATAGACTACCTGTATTAGACACAGAACTCTGGATTAACACTATAGACGAGAGAGCCCAAATTCTCCACTCACACTATGCTAAACCCATGGCCTCCAAATACCTGATACTCAAAAACTCAGCAATGTCCAGTAGTGCTAAGTTTA
>OZ024742.1:254012547-254067547 GCA_964016885.1 Eledone cirrhosa
TTCTCTCGAGTAAACAGCATCTGATCCCTCTTGTTCCTAATTTCTCACTTAGTTCATTTATGCTTTGCCGTTCGCGTATATTACTATTACATATCCAACGGAGCATGCAAGCTTCGTTCCTCTCCAGTCTGCGTAGATCCTCTGCACACAAGGCCCATGTCTCACTGCCATGTAATATCGTTGTTCGTATGCAGGCACCATACAGCCTGCCTTTTATTTTTAGTGAGAAACCTTTAGCGGCCAATAGTGGTATAAGCTCTCTGAACTTTTTCCATCCCGTTCGGACTCTAGCTACAGTACTTTCGGAGCACCCTCCACCCCTGCTGATTTTGTCACCCAGGCAACGGAAGATGCCCACTATTTCTATAGAACCATCTGGGCAATGGAATGAGCTAGTATTCTGTGGGCATTTGCTGCTACTTATTGCACCGGCCACATATAAAATCTATATTCGTAGTTAGCTTACCTGTGATCCCACTACATCTTTTATGCACCCATACTTTGAATTTGGGACATAAAATGGAGCTTCTGCTTACCCCTTTCCTACACACTGAGCATGGCCATTTCCCAGATGGGACCAGTGCCCTATTCTCCTTCCTACATATTAGGACTTTAGTCTTAGAAAAGTTAACTTTAAGACTTTTTGATTCTAGGCCATGCTTCCATGTTTGGAATTTCTTCTCTAGTTCAGCCATTGATTCGGCTATAAGCGTTAAATCATCTGCGTATAGAAGTTCCTATGGGCAGCCGGTCTTTAACTCCTCCGTTATAGCTTGGAGGGCGAGAATAAATAGGAGGGAGCTAAGGACAGCCCTGATGAACACCAACTTTTACGCTAAACTCTTCACTATATTCGTTGTTAATTCTAACCTTGCTGACTGTTTCTTTATACATGGCTTGTATAGCTTTCACAAGCCATTCATCTACACCTAGTTTTCTGAGAGCCCACCAGATAATGGAGCGGGGGACTCTGTCAAAGGCTTTCTCCAGGTCTACAAAAGCTAAGTAGAGGGGTTTACTTTTAGCTAGGTACTTCTCCTGTAGTTGTCGTACAATGAAAAGAGCGTCTGTGGTACTTTTACCTGACACAAACCCGAACTGCATTTTATCTACATCAATTCACTCTCTGATTAGTTGCGCTTTTTACCTTTTCTGTGACCTTCATGACCTGGTCAATTAATTTAATGCCTCTATAGTTTCCCCTATTTAGGGCATCTCCTTTACCCTTGTAGCAGTTAATGATGCTGCTGCTACGCCAGTCCTTTGGTACGACCCCATTCTGTATAACTTGGTTTACTATCCGGGTGCCCATAGTGTGTCCCACCGTTCCCGATGCTTTCAGCATTTCAGCAACTATTTCCGAAGGCCCATCCGCCTTGCCCGTCTTCATAGCTTTGATTGCCTTACTTATTATACTACCTTCAACTTGCACTGCTGTTCCCTCTATTGGATCGATGTGGGGGAGACTGTCTTTCTTCCATTTATTCTTCTCATTTAGTAGCCTTTCGTAATGACACTTCCAAGCTACCTTCTTATCAGCGTCAGTGATGGCAAGTACACCATCATCTTTACGGACACACTTCTCCCCGACAATATCACGGTTTTCCTTGACACATTGCCCAGCAATCCTGAACACCTCACGTTTTTGGTCCTGGCGTTGTAGAACATGCTGAACTTTCTTTCCTCTGCTTCCCTTCTTGCGAAGTACACTTGTCTCCTAGCTTCCCTCCTGGCCACTTGATAGTCTTCTCTACTTCCCCAATCCCGCCATACTTTCCAAGCTTTCTTTTTGGCCTTGATTGACTCCTCCACCTTACTGTTCCACCACCAAGTTACTCTCCTCCTGCCTATAGGTCTGCTCCAGCCACAGATTTCACCTGTCGCCTTCAGCAGTTTAGCTTTCAGGAATTTTCACTGTTCCTCTATATTGTACGACTCTAATTGCTCTTCCTTACTGTCAAAAGCATCAAGTAATATGCTTTTAAATTTATTACTGGCTGTGGGGTCCTTTAGCTTCCATATTTTTCTCCTAAGAATAGTCCTCCTCTGTTGTCGAATTCGTATCGTCCTGACTATGAGGTCGCTAACTATGAGGCTATGTTGGGAGGTGCATTGTTCATGGGGGAGGGATTTAGTGTTTACAACAGAAACTCTGTCTCGTCTTCTGGTAAGGATATAATCTATCTGACCTGCGTGTTCCCCTGATCTGTAGGTGATCCAGTGATTGTCTCGTTTTTTGAAGTTAGTGTTACAGATAGTTAGATTATTTGCGTCACAGAATTCCAGGATTCTGGAGCCTTCTTCATTTCTAGTACCAAACCCCTAGCCTCCATGGATTCCGTCATAGCCGTCACAGTGTTGTCCAATGTGACCATTTAGGTCGCCAGTAATAATTATATAGTCACTGTCGGTTATTTGGGAGGTAATGAGCATTAACGACTCATTGAATCTGTCTTTTATAATGCCAGGCAGTCCGGGTTGGGGTGCATACGCAGATATTATTGTCACAGTAGTTCTATTGAGGACAAGTCTTATTTTAATTATTCCGTCGTTCACTCTATTTACGTCTATTATCTTATCTACCCATTTTTCTGCTTGCATGATTCCTACTCCACCCAGCCCATTGTCATTTCCCACCCAGAAAAGCTTATAGCATCGTTTTTTACCCACAATGATTCTAGCAGACCCACCCCTCCACCTGGTCTCTTGAATACAGCAAACATCAACCTCTTTACGTTCAAGCATCTCTACAACCTCGTTAGAGCGACCTTTTAAGGTCCCTACATTCATGGTACCAACTCTGAAGTTTTGGATTGCGTTTGGTGGGTGGGAAGGACAGGGCGCAGGGAGGGGTGAGGGAGATGGGTCTATGTTAGCCGCCCGCGGCCTAAATTAAGAGGGGGAATCCTTGCATCCTCGTCCGGCAGCATGAAGTGAATTTGTCTTTATCTTTGGCATTGTCACTGAGTGTCCATATTTTTTTACAGACTCTCCAGCATTCCGTAGTCCATCCATCATATCGAAAGGCAACCAGGTCTAAACTTAAGTGATAACATAGGCCGCTGACTTATGATTGTTCCAAATAATAATGGTGGTGAGTGGGGGGGGGGGGGATCTGGGGTAGTTAGCGAGAAGGTTATAAAATAAAATCCACTAAATTTTGGCCATAACCGAACGAGCATATAACTGTAATAAGGGAAGAATTATGGGATTTTAAAATACAAGAATATTATTTTGAACGATCAAACAGAATTATCGAATAGCATTGAAAAAGAAAAGGTTGTATTCTGGACGATATGATACAGATAGATGAATGGACAAGGGAACATGGAGAGACGAGAAAATAGAATTCATACATTACATTTCACAGAAGAGAGAACGAGCGATGTAGCCGTAAATATGGGTCGACAAATTCTGAGTTTCGTACCCCGCAACAGTTTATTTTATGTTTGAAGAGAGAGGGGATGGGATTGAGAGAGAGTCAGCAGGCGTGTATACAATGTATGGGGGTGGGGAGTGGGGGAAATAGTAGGGAGCAGGAAGGTTATTTTATAAAATCCTAGAATTTCGACAATATGTAAACGAGCGAGGAGGTTATTTCATAAAAATAAAAATCGAGAGAAGTTTATAGAATAAAATCCACGAAATTTTGGCCATAATTGAACGAGCATATAACTAGGATAGTTAGCGAGAAGGTTATAAAATAAAATCCACGAAATTTTGGCCATAATCTAACGAGCATATAACTGTAACAAGGGAAGAATTATGGGATTTTAAAATACAAGATTATTTTTTTGAACGATCAAACAGAAATATCGAATAGCATTGAAAAAAAAAGGTTGTATTCTGGACGATATGATACAGATAGATGAATGGACAAGGGAACATGGAGAGACGAGAATATAGAATTCGTACATTACATTTCACAGAAGAGCGAGCGAGCGATGTAGCCAAGAATATGGGTCGTATATATATATATATATATATATATATATACAGGTAATATATACTTACCTATGCAAATAAGTAATGGTATAAACACAACATATACTGAGCTACCACGCCAAGACGTAAAATACCCATGTATAGATCGTACTATCCGTTAGGGTATAATGTGGCGCTGTAATACAGGAAAGTTTTGTGCAATTTATATTTACAAGCCGAAATTGCCTCAGATTTTTTGTTTAAGATGTGGCCTGTGGCGTAGAGTATTTCCAAGGCCTCAGCGGCGCAGAGGTCACTTGGTCTTTAATTTCCGTTATACGATCTAGCCCTAGCTAGGATCTCCCAGTGTAACTTATATCGAGTGTGGTTGTCTTTTAGACTCCAGATATAAGCTGAAAGTGACGTCATATTCTTTCTTAGAGGGTAACGAAAAAAATGGGTATGCATGTAAAGACGCTGCTCGAATCTATTGACGGTTAACCCTATGTAGGCCCTACGGGACGTGGGTGTTACAACCCTACATTTGCAGACAATGTTACTAGAAAGGCATTTCCCGGATCGGGGCAATCAACCCGATTCCTACAATTACAGTTAGTACTAACTACAGGGTTGCACGTGTTCCTACGGCTAGATAGTTTAGTCAAATTTGAAGCCGTGATGTTATGTGCAAGGTTAGGAGTCGTAGAGTAAGACATTTTAATAGTATTTCTATTAAAAATGTTACTATATTTATGTGTAGGGGGAAATGCTTCGTAATAAAGAATAGAAAAATCTTAGCTAATGGTGTGGCCACCTCCATATTATATGGTGGGTTATACCATATAATGCGACGGCATCGATTTCTTCTAGGTTTATCCTCGTACTCTGTATATGCTACCTTATCGACAAATCCACTCCGAGCAAGAGCTTCATTGTAATATGTGGAATGGTCGTTGAAAATATGCTCGTTAGTAGATAGACGGGAAAGCCTCAACGAAACGTTTCTTACCAGGTTCTTGGTTATGCTGGCACGATGGTTGGAATGCTTACTTATGTAATTAAGCTTATCATTCGGCTTTCTATACGGGTAATACAAGCCATTCTATAAATTGAGGGTAACGTCGAGGTAATTAACGACCGAGAGGTTGGCCTCAACCTGTATAGAGAGGTTGAAGCCTTTAAAGAAGGTTGTGAGTTTTTTTCTGAACCTGTCGCAAGCACGAGGGCCGCACTTTGTCATGGTCAAAAGAACATCATCGCGGTACAAACCACCGCCTGCGTTGGGGAATTCGTCCTTGATAGAGAAAAGAAGGAAAAGGCCGATAAGATCAGTAACCTCCGCAGAATCGCTGGCACCCATACTCACGTCGAATGGGGTACTATTGGATTTTTTAATCCAAATAGAGTCATCGAAATTAATCACCGACTTACGGGCATTGAGGATGACATCAACTTCGAAATCCTTAACCACTGTGAGTGTTTTAGCGAAATTGATAGCTCTAAGGAGAAGTGGTAAAGTGATGGAGGTGTAGTAATTATTGATGTCGAATTGGATAAAACGGCAATGTTCCTTGTTGCATATGCCGTTGAACCAATCAATCACCGCGAAAGAATTGTTCCACAGTGTAAGAGGGGCCAAACTTCTAATTTCAGGTATAATTCTATCAAGAATCCTTTTCCTAAGTCTACCTAAATCGGACTTCGTAGGGTTAATAAGCCGAATAGAGGGGTTGTTCGGAAAATTGGATTTGTGATCCTTCAGGTTAAAGTGGGGAGAAATAGGGTCCAGAGGTTCGGTCCGGTCCAGGATGTTGAGATCGGAGGTGATTTTAAACCCAGCATCGTTGATTTCATTGATGACTAACCGATTAGTTTACGGTAATCCTTAGTACAGCATTATGTAGTAGTTGATGGTAAGTACTGCGCTCCACTTGATATAGGTTGCCAGTTTTGTCGGAATGGACGTGCACGGCATTAGAATCCTTAATAGAACGAATTCTATTCTTCAGGTCCTGCTGGAAGGAATTGCTCCTATTCCGAAATTTGATACTCCGTATGAGTTCCAAGACATCATTTTCAAAGGGTAGCAATGCTGGGTTACACGGAGGGTTATTTTAGGCAATTTCGGCTTGTAAACATAAATTGCACAAAACTTTCCTGTATTACAGCCCCACATTATACCCTAACGGATAGTACGATCTATACGTTGATATTTTACGTAATCACGTGGTAGCTAAGTATATGTTGTGTTTATACCATTACTTATTTGCATAGGTAATTATATATTACCTGTATGTTTTGTGAAGGGAAAGTTTCCACGAACCAAAGTATCGTCTTCCTCTCTTCCTCCGGTTGCAACGCTTTTTGAAATATCCACTTCTGCGTTTACAGATTGACTTTGTTAGTTTCAGAAGATCCCGTTAAGGGTGAAAGCAGCAATTCTTTGCTTAAACTTTAATCTGTTATTATAATAACTATATATATATATATATATATATATATATATATATATATATATATATATGAAATACGTCCCTTCACGCACAAGGCGCCAAGGTACGCATGTATTGTCCAACCAAGTGCCAATGTGGTTCAATGGCGGGTTAATAAATTAACGAGCCAGAACAAATATAAACAAGGTTTAGTAAATAATGAAAAAGTTTCAAAATAAATTTTAAAAAATTGACTTTACCTACTATAGTTACCTTTACCGATCGGTTTCGAATCCCAAAAATAAAACGGAGACCATACGGCCTTCGTTGCAAAGAAAGATTCTCGTCAGAAGATTCTTTTCATTCAAAGAATATAAAATTCCTGAATTTAAATCACAAACTAGCGCTATCAAAAACTGTTCCTGGGATGAGAGTGGATGATGTAGAACAGGTTTATCAAGGGCCGTAGCAAAGATAGAGGCAAAAGGAGGTAGGTCAAACTAGCCA
Source organism: Eledone cirrhosa (assembly GCA_964016885.1). NCBI lineage: Eukaryota > Metazoa > Mollusca > Cephalopoda > Octopoda > Eledonidae > Eledone > Eledone cirrhosa. The sequence continues at coordinate 254,019,411 of OZ024742.1, forward strand.
CCGCTATTGCTAGCAGCAGTCGGAATGACCCGGTTTGTTCTCAACGTTAGTGGAGGTAGTAGTAATATGAAATACGTCCCTTCACGCACAAGGCGCCAAGGTACGCATGTATTGTCCAACCAATTCGAAACCGATCGGTAAAGGTAACTATAGTAGGTAAAGTCAATTTTTTAAAATTTATTTTGAAACTTTTTCATTATTTACTAAACCTTGTTTATATATATATATATATATATATATATATATATATATATATATATATATATATATATATATATATATATATATATATAAATGTAAGTATGCATGGCACTTACTTAAATGTAAGTATGCATGTATACGTACATACATATATGTATACAGACGTACAGTAGCATGCACATATATATATACATATACATATATACATACATATACATACATATGCATACACATACATATATGCACGTATCAGTTTAGCGGCGCTTATTATAACGTCGCTTTGTTCGTTTGTAAACAAACTGAACAGCCTGAATTTATGCCATACGGTGTTAAGGCAACCACGTCACCTTTTTGTTCAACACTGACACAGGAACGATGTACTAGTTTCAAGCTTGTTAGCTATCATCAGCACCGTTTACATTTAAGTAAGTGCCATACTAAGAGTGAGAAATGAAATTTCGTTTTCATTTTGTTTCAATTTATATATATATATATATATATATATATATATATATAGGCACATGGTTTAGTCGTTAGAGCATTGGGCATTGCAATCGAAAGGTTGTGAGTTCAATTCTCAGACCGGGTGATGTGTTGTTTCCTTGAGCAAGACACTTTATTTCACATTGCTCCAGTTTACTCAGCTGTAGAAATGAGATGATAGGGATGGGGTCCATATCATTCCACTGTAACTGGTCGTGGAGGTGCCACGGCAAAAAAGCATCCACCACCCATGGTAAATGAGGTTGGTGTTAGGAAGGGCATCCAGCTGTAGAAATCAAGCCAGAATCAGTTCCCGTCCCACCCTTGCAAGCAGGGAAAAGCGGACGTAAAATGATGATGATGATGGATGAACTGAGGGTGAAAGTGGGTATAAGAAGCATCAGAAGTAGTGTGCAAGAGAGGCGACTGCATTGGTATGAATACGTAATGTGCCTGGATGATGATTGCTGGGTAATGAAGTGCCAAGAAATCCCAATGAAAAGGTTCCACAGTAGATGGAGTCCAATGAAGACTTGGATAGAGATCGTGAGAGCTGATTTCAGATCACTGAAGCTCATGGAGGAGATGACAAAGGAATGCGACAAGTGGAGAGATGCTGTGCTAAGAAGAACCCGTCCAACCCATGGAACAACAGATTTAAAATAATGGTGATGATATATATATATATATATATATATATATCATCACCATTATTTTACATATATATCCATATATATATCATCATCATCATCATCATTATCATCGTTTAATGTCTATCTTCCATGCCTGCATGGGTTAGACGGGAGTTTCCCCACTTGAGGCAAGATTGGTTGGGTGACCATGTCTCGCTCGTATAGGACTATCTGGCAGGTTTTCTACGGCTGGATGCCCTTTCTAACACCAACCACATTTACAGTGTGGACTGGGAACTTTTTACCGTGTTATCTACACGGCCACATTACAGCGTGGACTTTGTGTTTTTTTGTTGTGACACCTACACGATCTCGATCTCGATCTCAGTATCTCATTAGTTTGAACTGGATGTTGTGGTACCTACATAACTTTACAGAGTAAGGGTGGGAGGATGGAGTAGGGGTAGTGGTTGAAGTGTATATTTGGTTAAGAGGTGCCTACTGACGATAGGTTTCGCTTTGTACATAGGCAAGGCGGGTCTTCTGTATTATTGCGCGGTGCCAAATATCTCGGTCCAGTGACATTGTCTTAGAGACGTGCAAGTGTGTAAGGTCAGAATTTACCAAATCGTCCTAGGTTTTTCTGGGTCTACCTACTCCATAACTTCCATCTATTTTGATCGCCCTGCAGTTTTTTTATACAGCTGTCGTCTTTCATGCACATCACATACCAATGTAATCTTCCAATTTATGTTTTGTCGTTCGCGTATATTACTATTACAAAGCCCATGTCTCACTGCCATGTAACATTGTTGTTCGTATACAAGTATCATGCAATCTGCCTTTCATTTTTAGAGAGAAACCTTTTGTTACCAACAGCGGTATAAGTTCTTTGAACTTTTTCCATCCCGTTTCTAACTCTGGCTATTTTCAGAGTACCTTGCACCACTGCTGATTTTGTCACCCAGGTAACAGAAAGTGTCCACTATTTCTATAGAATCATCTGGGCAGTAGAAGGAGCTGGAATCCTGTGGGCACTTGTTACTTATTGCACCTGAACATTGGCCACATATAAAATCTACGGTCTTAGATAGTTAACCTGTCATCCCACTACATCTTTCATGTACCCATAGTTTGCATTTGAGGCATAGAATGGAATTTCCACCTGCTCCTTTCCTACACACTGAGCATGGCCATTTCCCAGAGGGCACCTGTGCCCTATTTTCTGTTCTACATAATAGAACTTGCCATAGATTCAGCTATGAGTGTTAGATCATCAGCATATAGTAGTTCCCATGGGCAGCCGGTCATAAATTCCTGTGGTATACCCTGAAGGGCAATAATAAACAGGAGGGTGCTAAGAATATAGCCTTGATGAACACCTACTTTTACGCTAAATTCTTCACTATATTCATTGTTAATTCTAACCTTGCTGACTGTTTCTTTATACATGGCTTGTATAGCTCTCATATATATATATCCAGGGAGTGTGACGCGAAGTTACTGTAAGTCCACATCAGTATCGAGGTGTAGATCTAGAAAGAGTGTAATATAATAAAACAAGGACGTTCAATACAGATCGAACCTTGAGCTGATCAGTAGCGAAACACGCGTCACCAACCAATAAACGTAATGAAGGAGTAACCATTCATCCTTGTATTATTATTATTATTATATATATATATATATATATATATATATATATATATATATATATATATATACAATATTAAATAAATGGAAATTATATTTATAAAACCATATTTATTTCATTATATATATTTCAGGGATATCATATTAAAAATATGTTATGCCTTCTTCAGACAAAATACAATATAGACAGTCTTATAAATAAATAGATTCGACATACCGTTCAACATCGACTTGCATTTGAAAAGTTGATTTGAATGCAAGTCGATGTTGAACGGTATGTCGAATCTATTTATTTATAAGACTGTCTATATTGTATTTTGTCTGAAGAAGGCATAACATATTTTTAATATGATATCCCTGAAATATATATAATGAAATAAATATGGTTTTATAAATATAATTTCCATTTATTTAATATCGTAAATATACTCCAAATACTTGTTGAGTGCTTTTATATCAGTTATAAATATTTACTCGTTGTAACCCAACAATTTAAATATAACTTTCCATGTATATATATATATATATATATATATATGTTTAATATAGAAATGGCTTCTACAGGACTAGAACTTTCATTTCTAGTTATACTCTGCCATCTATTGAGTACCTTACTTACTCTGGTTACCCCCGATTGAACCTGGGATACACACACACACACACATGTATATATACATATATATATATATATGTATATATATATATACATATATGACAGCTGCACAAAAAGTTGCAGAGCGCTTAAAATCGTTGGAAGCGTTGGAGTGGGGAGATCCAGAAAAACTTGAGATGAGGTGATAAAAGCTGACCTTGCCCAATTGTATCTCTCAAAGGTGATGACACGGGAATGAGATCTCTGGTGATATCTAGTAATACAGAAGACCTGACTTCCCACGAGCACAAGCCGAATCATATATACAGTATGACCTAACCCACCCCCTCTTACATCCCCATGAGGACAGGCCAAAGTATGCATCCATTGAAGTCCCCGGCCCACACTGTAAAGTGGTTGTGTTGGTGTCAACAAAAAGCACTCAATACTCACTGTAAATGAGGTTGAAGTTAGGAAAGACATCCAGCTGTAGAAACCAAGACAGAATCAGTCCCGTATGAACAAGACATGGTCCCCTGACCTAGCATTGCCTACAACAGGACAACCCGCTTAACCCATGCTAGCGTGGAAAATAGAAATAAAATATTTATATATATATAATAAAATATTTATATATATATCATCATCATCATCAGGTTTAGCGTCCGTGTTCCACGCTTGCATGGGTTTGGACGGGGGTTTTCCCACTTGAGGCAAGAGTGGTTGTCTTGCTCGCATAGGACTGTCTGGCGGGTTTTCTACAGTTGGATGCCCTTCCTAACACCAACCACATTTACAGTGTGGGGCTGGGAGGTTTTTACCGTGTTGCCTACACGGCAAATATATATATATATATATATAATAAAATATTTATATATATATATATATATATATATATATATATATATAATCAAATATTTATATATATATATATATATATATATATATATATATATATATATATATATATATATATATATATATGTACACACACATATATAATGTATGTGTGTGTGTGTATATTATGTTGGTACCACAAAACATCCAGCCCGCACTGTAAAATGGTCGTGTAAAAGACACGGCAAAAAGCACCCAACACACACTGAAAGTGTTGGTGCCAGGAAAGGCATTCAGCCATAGAAAACCAGCCAGAAACAGTCCTATATGAGCAAGACATCGGTAATTGGCCCAACTTGCCTCTAAATAGGACAAATCCGTCTAACCCATGCTAGCATGGAAGATGGAAATTAAACGGTGATGATGATGATGATTATAAACACACACACACACATATATATATATATATATATATATATATATATATATATATATATATATATATATATTAAAATAACAGATTAAAGTTTAAGCAAAGAATCACTGCTTTCACCATTAACGGGATCTTCTGAAACTAAAAAAATCAATCTGTGAACGCAGAAATAAATATTTCGAAAAACCTTGCAACCGAAGGCAGACAGGAAGATGATACTTTGGTTCGTGGAAACGTTCCCTGGCAAAGAACGGAAAAAAACGAAGATAATACGTCATTATTTGTAGCGGTGAAAACAATTACACGCAAAGACAAAACCACGTTTATGGTATAAATAAAGTCGTAGACTAATATTCTATTAGGTGGTTCATGGAGACGTTCTCTGGCGATGAACGGAAAAACGAAGATAATGCGTCATTGATATATATATTTATCCTTATTCAAATTTATTATTATTACTAAAGTACCAGTAATACACTGAGATAATTGCTGGCCTTGTGCCAAAAGTAGAAACAATTATTATTACTAAAGTACCAGTAATGTACTGAGTTATTGCCGGCCTTGTGCCAATAGTAGAAACAATTATTATTACTATATATATATATATATATATATATATATATATATATATATATATATATATTTATATAATATAGAAATGTCTTCTACAGTACTAGAACTGTTTCATTCGAGAGAAATCATCAGGAAGCCGACAGCCCAAGTAATATAGTGGTATTTATTTATAACTTTTTTGGTGGTAGGAGAGGGTGGTGATCGGGATGGGTGGAGGTCATTGGTTGATGGATTTAAAGAAAAGGAATTCCTTAAAAACTATATTTAGAGTAATAAAGGCAGAAAGAATTCAAGCTAGGTGTCAGTAGACAAGTTCACACAGGCAGCCACTCTTCATTTTTAAGGTTCATTTAAGCTAACAATGGCTATTCATTGGTAGCTCTGCTGGAATGATCAGTTGTCTACAATGACACACGCACACACACGTGCCCTCACACCAACACACACGCACAAACGCACACTCATATATATATTATATATAGAGATTACAGTAATCAAAGTTCAGTTTAAGTCATTTATTTGCTTACAATTGTTTCCTCCAAACCGAGGTTTGGATTCTTCGGAGCAACTATTTATAACATACTTGACCTCCTTTTCAACCCAAGAGACACATAAAACATATGCGCATATTGATCAACAGTGGGGTGACATTCATCAAATGATATAGCATGGCAATTTACATATAAAGGTTACAGGATAAAAATAAAATAAAAACAAGAGTGAAAATAAAGATAAACATGAAGCGTTGGCAGTCTATGAAGATAAAGCAAGAGGAAAGCTTCGAGTAGTCAGTGTATGAAACAATCTCCCGTGTAGCATGCACGCGTGTCTTATTTATACATGATTAGAGTGCGTCAGAATGATATTTGCAGGGTCAGGCAGTTGAAGCTGGCAATCGATCTTATTATGTAGGCTGAATTATTAAGTCATTTATTCTCATACATCTGTATGATATACAGTCTCGGATGCGGGGAAACACCAAAATATCAAAAACCTTCAACATACTATAAACCTTATTGTATCGTAGGCAAGGCCGTACCACTGTCCTTGCTCACACCACCACTCACATAATCCATGAGACGCAATATATATATAGAGGACACGCGTCTATTGTATAATTCGCGGTGGTTCAGCATATAGTCAAGCTATAAACCGTATCCAGTCGGTTCTTAATTAATATATCATGCTGTTCAGATTCCGGAAGTGCCTGTATGACTAAGGGGAATTAATGTGTAAGGGGAGGTAACTAGCTAGTTATCTTAGTTACATTACTATGCTAAACTACATTAATGGTGATTCAAATACGTGCCTATCATGTGAAGTTATAACTCATATCTAGAGTATGTTACCCATTTATAGGTTAGAGAGTTGTCTATTGAGAAGTACAAGGGTGTATATATTAGGATGATTACCATCCATTAATTAAGGGGTGTCATATCTGAACGTTCTATAAGAGGAGTCAGACTCTCAAATCACTGCTCCATGCAAATGTAATATAACAGTAGGACCTGGTATGGTCCCACTATTATATATGCCACCCGGTAGGCTCTGGGCCATTGCATGCCTGCATCTCCAGTAAATCTTCGGTATGGTCCGGAGATCCAATCTCTCATATAAATGCACTAGTCTGGCCATCAAGCAATAGACAACCCCCGTCTCAAATATAAATCAATTATGTATCACATCTACAAGCTAGAGTGGAGTCTATTAATAGATACTAAAGGAGTTCACATCAAGATGATTACGTGCATAATTCATTGAACTGATCGCTTACAGTATATAATCACTTAACAATACGATTATCTATCTAATCATCAATCTATCTCTTGGTGGTAATCCATGCACAGGACTATGCTATCGCAACCAGTACCGTGTCCCCAATTTATACTAATCTTATATTTGTGCAATGCAGAATAAGTAGTCCACGGTCGAGATATCAGTATTAGAGGTACAAGGGGGTATTCCCAGGGTAGGTGGTACTAAGATGCTGTCAGTATTATCTTTAGAGTATAGAGATGGGTGTGGATGTGAGGTGTAAGGTGTGCTACTGATGTTAATTGCTAGGGGTGGTGCCGGTTCCAGTCTGACATTATTATATATAGGGTTTAAAGTTTTGGAACGAGTGTCGGAAGCGGTGTTGGCAATTTGCGAACACTTCTGATTTTTTATTAAGGAGATTATGTTTAGAGAAGATGATAGTATGGGTCTCTAGTAGACAGAGGTTACAAAATTTATCAGGTGGTTTGTACGATGTTGCACTACCTACCACTTCCCATTTAAGTGTATATATTTTATTTTTAGTTTTTAGATAGTGTATGTAGCTAGATAGTGAAGTGGAGTTGGCTAGACTGTGTTTTTTGAAAGAGTGGAGGTGCGAATTGTATCTAGTTTTGAAGCAGTTAGAAGTGGAGCCTATGTAGGTTTCAGAAGAGCTGTTAGTTGTGACTGTGCATGAGTATATGATATCCTTGGTTAAGCATTTTTTATCTAAAGGGCAGGTTCTACTTGATTTATCTTACTGGTAATAGGATAGTAATTAATGACTATCTCTCACTATTTAGGGTTTGTGTATATATAATATATTACCATTAAAGGTTTTATTGCATACATAACCATAAATAGTACCCTTAATACTATATATATATATATATATGATGGCTGCCCCCTCGATAACAAGTATGGCCATTGCCCGATATAACATTATTAATAATTAATACTATCATGCAATGCGTGTCCGTGAAGATTTTTTTAAAAGTGAGGAAAGACTGTGCACAATCCCACGCTCTGAGCGACAGTAGCTATAACCCGAAAAGAAGAAAAGATCAACATCATCGGTAACTACTGAGCTGCAGGTTTTATGTTAGAGTTATCCCAGTTTCCTGGGTTGCCTTCTCCTAGAAGAATGCCCAGACAAAGGTTAGGGGTCCTTCACTCCCTATATACACACATATATATACATATATATATATACAGTATATATATATATATATATATATATATATATATATATAGTGGTAGAACACTGGGAGGTAATATCCGTAGTGGTAGAGCACTCAGTCCATGGGACGAGTTAGGTAGAAGTGGTTACTCAACAGTTAGTTCACCATACCGAGAACAATTGTTTCACCTTAGCGGATCCTCAGCTCGTAATGGACATGGTTATACGGAACAGGAAGGACAACCGTACGAACGCGCATGCGAAGAAACCGTCACTTCACACAGGCAATACTAAAAAGCGTGCGAGATGTGTAAGGGAGATAACTGCGAAAGTCCGAAAGGTTTCTAGTTAATAAGAAAAAATAAGATGTTGTGATTCAATCCGGAGTTTTGTAGTTATGTAAGAGGTGTTTCGAGACGTGTGGACAACGTGTGAAGAATTCATTACTCGTGTTTAGGCAATCACTATTGCATAATCTCTTTAGTATATTTTTCGTTCATCAATACATAGTCTACACGACGGATTCCGCCTTGCATATGGCTTGGACTTAGTGATGGCTTTCCATTGAATGGAGTAGTCTATACTTGAGTCCTTGAGGAACCATAGTAAGTGACATAGTCACTACTTTAAAAATGAGAGCATATGGTCTTCTAAATATTTTTAATTAAACATACAGTATATTGCCAAATATACTATACATACATTCAAGTATAAATCGCTATTTCAGAGTACCAATCCTAATACCTAATTTTTGCTGGACCGGCAATCGCTCTGTATAATCAGCTCCTGATTATTACTGGAATTCTACCAGCTTCTATAATTTTTGGCAAAAGCAGGGGAGTACATGGCTATGATGAACGCTAACCAGTGTGAAACAGACTGTCAGCTTCTCCCCCTTCTTCACCGAAAAGAAGTAAGTGACATAGTCACTACTTTAAAAATGATAGCATATGGTCTTCTAAATGTTTTTAATTAAACATACGGTATATTGCCAAATATACTATACATACATTCATGTATACATCACTATTTAAGAGCACCAATCCTAATATATATATATATATATATATATATATATATATATATTAGTTGATATCATCACAATTCTGTATAGAATTCCACATGAAACAAAGAGAGTAACTATGAAGTCTGTACTAAATTCAGAATATAAACCAACAATTAACACACAGATACATCATACATGAAAGCAATTATAATAACTGCCATGCTTCTACTGTTGGGAAATTTTAAATCTGGCATAAATGATTTCTTACTACTCCCATGATCCTTTATGTCTATTAAGCATGTGACAAATATGTCATTAATGTGACCATTCTGATCCTGAAGATGGAGCCATGAAGGCTTTTATATGTTAATACACAAATAAATTTAGGACTGTTACTGTTCCAAACTAAACATGAAAACTAATATAGAAATAGAAAAAATCATGGTTAATTTAAATTCGAACATGGTTAATAATTATAAAATGAGTAAAAGAAAGTATAACTAAAGGACAGATGTTTCAGTAACGAAATGCCTGAAAAGTAAATGAATGAATAAATAATTGCTTCTACTTTAGGCACAAGGCCAGCAATTTGAAGGGGGAGTGGAATATTGATTAAATCAACCCCAGTGCATTACTGGAACTTTATTTTATCGACCCCGTAAGGATGAAAGGCAAAGCTAAACTCAGCAGGATTTGAACTCAGAACGTAAAGTGCCATAACTCTATGCTGCAAGGCATGGTCTCAGATGCTCTACTGATGCTGCCAATCCACCGCCATCAAAGGCAAAAGGTTTATCCACTCGGGGTGAGGAGAAACCATACATAATGCCATCTTCACTTTGTTGTTGTTCTTGTCCAGTTTAATGTCCAGTTTTCATAGTTGTATAAGTTAAATGGGTTGTCATGTTATGAGACAAGTCAGGTCAGATGAATGCATCTTACTCATATGGAACTGTTTCTGACTTGGTTTCTACAGCTGGATACCCTTCTTAATGTCAACCACATTACAGTATGGATTGGATACTTTTTATCATGTCACCAAACAACAATCTGACAGGTTAGGCTGGGTATATATATATATATATACCCAGCCTAACCTGTCAGGTTACTCAGCTGTAGAAATGAGATGATAGGGACTGGGGTAAAAAAAGCACCCAGCACTCACTGTAAATGAGGTTGGTGTTAGGAAGGGCATCCAGCTGTAGAAACCAAGCCAGAATCAGTTCCTGTCCCACCCTTGCAATCAGGGAAAAAGCGGACGTAAAATGAAATGATGATGAAATGATATATATATATATATATATATATATTTATTTATGTGTGTATTTGTTTTGCAATATCCTTGATGTGAAATTGTGAGTTGAAACAGATATAGTTATATTTGGGGTTGCCAATATTGCCAATAAAATTCCAATGCACTATTTGATTTTCAATTCTCTTAATTTGTTTGTTAGCTTAAGTAACTGTCGAAGTTCTTTCATCACATTTTGTAACCTCTTCAATGAATATCTGTGCCTCTTCTTCTTTCTCATTTTATTTTGTTTACTCCATCATGTCTTTCTTTGGTACATTTCCCAATCTGTACATGTTTGTGTCTGTGCCTGTGTGTATATCTTTATGTTTGTCATGTGTATGTGCGGGTTTGTATCCCTATTTTTCTCTTTGTGTCTTCCTATTGTTTTTTCTCTTTCTTATATGTCCTATTCTGTCCTCAGTTGTTAGGTTGTTGGGTGGAGGTGTTACTATTCCATTTGTGATTTCAGTTGAGGCTTGGTCTATTCTCTATAATATGTGTGGCCTCCATAATTTGTGTCAGTTCTATATATGGATAGGATCTTTACTTTTATGTTATCTATTGAGCCACTCTGTTTTAGATTGGTATGTTGGTATAGCACTGTTGGGCTTTTCTGTTTGAGTTCTTGCTCGTCCTTCTTTCTCCTATGCTATAGGCTGTCTTTCCTACATATGCCACTGTCTTGTTTCTGCACTGTCCATCTGTACACCTTGTCCTATAAACTGCATTCCTAGTTTTATGTGGGATTACTTCACACACTACAGATTCTATCAGTACAAAGGATTTTCTAAAAGGGATAAGTTCTACTGATCAGGGATTTTATGAGTGTTCCTGGATTTTCATCCACTTTAATTCTTAGGTTAACCTTATCTAAGGCTCTCCCTAGATAGTTTGCCTATAGTGATAGCATTGACAAACTTGACACTGGTATTTTTTGTTGTAATACCATGAGTTGAGTTCCTTTATCTTCTTAGCATTTTCTATACTATTCCATATTTTTCTCATGTGTAGCAAACAAATCGCATTCCTATCATTTTCTATGATGTCTTAAATTATTCCATGGCTCCTTTGTATACTCTGATCCAATCTCTTTGGTTGCATGGATAAAGTGCTGTATATGTCTCTTTAACTCTGTGGGCCACGTTTTTTATCACTCCTATTAGGTCTACTATCAAGATATTGATCTTAGTATTATCTGAAATTGCTGAGCTCTGATGTATCAAGTACTTAGAGGTTATGGATTTGGCATAATGTAAATGGAGGATTTGAGCTTTATCATTCTTCATTTCCAGTCAGAGTTCTGTGTCAAATATGGGTAGTCTGTGGATGGGATGTTTAGTAGGGGTAGTCTATAATTACCTTAATACTTCAGTGAATGGAGTTAGCTATTAGCTGGATGCTCTTCATGTTACTAGCTTCTAGTTCGAGTTCATGGGTACTCTCTTGTAGTGGTGATTTTACTACAAAATTAATATCATTGACATAGTGACAATACATGGCTAGGGCTATGGACCCCTCTACTATGCTTTCCTTGAGACTCATATTCCACCATAACATAAACAGATTAGCCACATTGCCAGTCACGTTGACAGTAATGGTGTATATATTTTATTATTGAATTTACATATGTGGCCATCAAACAACAACAACAAATAACAACACATAACAACTACAAATACCAACTACAACAAACAACAATAACTACAGCCAGTAACAACAAACAACAAACTACAGCCAACAACAACAAATATCGAGATCACATTTCCCTGTGAGTTCCCTGTTGTCAATATCTGTCCAATACCACTGAAGCTATATTTAAGGCCCTCTAGTTCCACCTATGCTACCATTTTGGTTCCTTTCCAAATCTTTATGATTCTCCTGATACTCCTGATCAGTGCCAAATATATTTCTACTTATGTAGTTATTGATTGTTGTTACTGTTCTTATTCGTTTTATAACAAAGGCTTTCGTTTTTCATTGTATTTTTCCTTTGTGAGGATAAGCTTTATGAGAATCATATTTACCATTCCCGTGAGCAGTCAAAAATGTTCCAATGTTTATTTTTTCGGTATTTTTAGGAATCCTACACCATGATTACAATCATCAGGACACAACAGTTTAGCATTATCATTGCGGTGCATTGGCAGTATCGGTAGAGGGTCGGACGCCATGCCTTGACACAAAGAGTTACGGCCCTTGCCATTCTGAGTTCAAATACCGCCGAGGTTAACTTTGCCTTTCATCCTTACGGGGTCGATAAAATAAAGTACCAGTAATGTACTGGGTAATTGCTGGCCTTGTGCCAAAAGTAGAAACAATTATTATCCTTTTAAATGGTGGTGGATTGGCAGTATTGCTAGAGCGTCAGACACCTGCTTCATGGCATAGAGTTACAGCCTTTTACATTCTGAATTCAAATCCCACCGAGGTTAGCTTTGCCATTCATCCTTACAGGGTCGATAAATAAAGCACTAGTAATGCACTGGGATCGATTTAATCAACTTTCCCCACCCCCTTCAAATTGCTGCCTTTGTGCATAAAGTAGAAACAATTATTATCTGTTTATTCTTTTACTGGTTTCATAAACAGTATATCAATAAAACATGAAAATAGAATTACTTTCTTTAAATTTAACTATTAACAAAGTCATAACATTAATTTAAACAACAGTTAATATGATGGATAATGAGAAGATATATTTTTACATATTTTCAGTTACCTCACAGTATTTAGTATCTCCACTTTAAATTCCTGCTCTATTTAATATTCTTTTATTCTTTTACATGTTTCAATCATGAGACAGTGATCATACTGAGGCACCACCTCGATTTAACTAATTGTATTGACCCCAGTACTTATTTTTTTGTTAAAGTTTGTTACCTTCTTTATCAATCTCTTTTTTGTTGAACAAGACATAAACGCAGTGCCTGTGGGCAAAGTGTGATGCTGCAGGGTAGCAAAACATGAGCAGTAAATACAGAAGACAGGCATTGGCTGGAAAGAAATGAAACAACCATGCTTCATTGGATATGTAATGTAAATGTGAGAAAGGCAGAGCTTGGATGAACTGAGGGAGAAAGTGGATTCCTATTTCTTCTTTAATTTCTTATTCTATTTTCTTATGAAGGACTAGCGTCCAAAACATTAAAACTCTTTTCCTACTATATCAAGTGTAAAACAAATAATATATTTCTTCACTGTAGTGTGTCATTTGTTTTGTCATTTCTGTTTGCCTTTTGTGTATATATATATATATATTAGAAAAAGTCAGGGCCCAATGGCTGAGCACTTGCTGTTTCAACAGCTAGTTCTAAACTGTTAATAAACAGAATTACAGTTGACTGTAAGTATGTTTTGTTAACAGTCAACAGCAAGTATTGAGTACTTTGTTGAATGATGGTCTAACAAGATTAATCTTGATACATGTGTGCGTGTGTGTGTGTGTGTGTATCAATTTGAATGAATCTCCTGCCTGGCTAAGATCTTAATTAATTAATTATGAAATAGGTGGGCAAAGACAACGAAAAGATACAGGAAACACAGGACAGCCCTTTCTCATCAGTCAACCTCTGGAGGACTATGTGATTTCAGTGCATTAAGGTCTATATCACTCGCTCCAGTGTACATAGGACAGTAACAAGTAGACATAAGACAGAATGATTGGTTTTTCAACTATTTCCACGTAAAATAAAATAGAATTTACTACAAACCAATGTGTTTCAACTGAAAAGAAGAGATGGAAACACAACTCAACATAGTCTAGAAGAGAGAGTATGCATAGAATGCAAAATGAGAATGAGAAGCTGGAAGAGACAGTTTGGACATTAAGCCTGAATATACAAGCATAATACACAGATAGAAAGTAACTGAATAAGAGAACAGAAAATGCAGATGGTGTAATGTTTAAAACCTGTCAATTTAAAAAAATGTTCGGTGTGGTTAAGATCTTATAAAATTAATTAAAAAAAGGTGGACAAAGACAATTGAAAAAGATATAATTATATATACGTATGAATGGATGTGTATATGTTCAATAGACTTCTGCAGTTTCCATCTCCCAAATTCCACTCACATGGTATTGATATTGTTCAGTAATAAAATAAATAAGCTTGCAATACCACAGACTCTATGATTCCACTTTAAAAAAATTGGATGTGTACGTAATCAAAGCATGCATTATCACATTGCTAAATCAAGTCGAGTTATTTTCTGGACTAATTTTATATTCTCATAAAATAGTAATAATGTACTAAGAAACCATAAGAAAATACATGATGATTTTGAAAACATAATTAATTTATTCTCATAACTATTATATCCTTAATTTCCACAACAATACAATAGTAATTATTCTTGCAAAATCTTAGATAAAGATTGTATTCTAATTATATATGAACAAATAGTCTTTCATTCTTTTACACTTTTTCTTTTTACTTGTTTCAGTGATTAGGTTATAGATATGCTAGGACACCAGCTAAGAAGGACTTTAGGCAATGATATTGAATCCAGTAATTGTTTTTCTCAGTTTTTTAGTCTCTTTTTTTCAATCTGCAAAGTTATGGGATAAATATCACAGACACACAGCCACAAACACAAACAGACATACACATTTATATAAATATTGAGTTTCTGCAGATTCTGTCAACCAAATTCCATTCACATGGCATTGGTCAAATCAAGGCTAAGTGTCACACTGGGAAAGTGAGCCCATGGCCATGAGGTTTTAAAGGGAATTCCTTATAAATTAACTCTTAACACCCAGTAAAGATTTAGCAGAAAAATATTTAAAAACAGCTTTGTGAATTCAAATATTTAGAGAAACTTTAATAGAAGACAGATTGTTGTGTAAATTTGCAGTATTAGTGTAAAGCATTTATGCTTTAAGGTGATGCAGTCATGGTGCTGTTTAGTACATTTCAGGAATGTTTGGTTAATGTGGTTTCTTGTAGTACAGGAGAGTGAGGATCAAAACAAAAACTATAAGAATAAATTGGCTCACTTCTCTCTCTATTTGTCTCTCTCTACATATAGATAGATATATGTGTGTATGCATGTATGTATATAATACACACACACACACACACACACACACACACACACACACACACACACACACACACACACACACACACACATATATATATATATATATATATATATATATATATATATACATACATATATAGCAGTGGGTACACAAAAGTTAGTTCACCATACCGAAGAACAACTGTTTCACCTCAGCGAATCCTCAGCGGTGAAAGAAACGTTCTCGGTATGGTGAACTAACTATTGTATAACCACTTCTACCTAACTCGTTCCATGGACTAGGTGCTCTACCACTACGGATATTACCTTCCAGTGTTCTACCACTATATATATATATATATATATGGATCCCAGAACTGGATGGCACCGCTATTTGGAAAGACAGGCCAGTTGGCCACCCTGAACCCTTCGCACAGTGGAACCATAGTTTTGGAGCCCAGTACTGGATAGCATTGTTATGCGGAGGAACAGGCCAGTTGGCCATGCTGAACACCTCTCACAGGGGAACCACAGTCCAGGAGCCTGGAACTGGGTAGCACCGCTAAATGAGGAGGGACAGGCCAGTTGGCCACACTGAATCCTTCTAACTAGAGAATCACAGTTTGGGAACCTGGAACTGGATGGTACCACTATGATGAGGGACAGGCCTGTTGGCTGCACCAAAACCCTTCACATAGTGGAACCATAGTTTTGGAGCCAGGTACTGGATGAGACCACTATAAGGAGGGACAGGCCAATTGGTTATGCTGCACCCATCTCATAGCATAACCATAGTTTTGGAGCCTGGTACTGGATGACTCCACTATGAGGATGGACAGGCCAGTTGCTTCACATCATGAACCTACATTTCTGATGCCACATGGCACTGCTATGAGAAAGGGCAAGCCAGTTGGTCATGCCAAACCCCTCTCAACGGAGCCACACAACGGAGTCACAGTGCAGTTGCCGCATGACACCGCTATAAGGAAGGACAGGTGAGTTAGCTGTGCCAAACCCATCTTACTGTGGAACCATACTTTATGAGGGAGGTTTGGCCAGTTGGCAATGTTAGCCTTACCCATAATTTACTGGGTAGGTCTGCTTGTTGACCATGTTTATGGTGTGGGGCTGGGTGGAGCTGTTATGACTCGAGTCCAGAGTTGACTTGTCGATATGGGTCTTTTGCTGTATGCTGTAGCTGCAGAGGACTTGATCCTGGAATGGGTGTTTTAAATACCAGTGCTACATTTTTCTTCAGAATGTGTGTGTGTGTGTGTGTGTGTGTGTATGTTTGTGTGTTTGTGTGTGTGTGTTAGTTAGCCTGAATGTAGCCAGTTACTCTGAAACTACAAGAATGTATGAAATTCCTTTTGTCTTTGTACTAAATACTAAAAATATTGAATTGGAACATTGTTAATGGATGAAGGCTATTCATTTCCTTTATCATGAAAAGTATTTAATCCAAACATAACTAACAGCTTACAATCAACACCAAGATGGCATATACAATAAAGTTTCTTAACAATAGGGGAGAGAGTTAGATGAAGACAGATGTTTGAGGGAGTGATGGTGAGATGTGAGAACATACAAGTATTGGGTGACAAACAGATTACAAACTCATTAACCTTAAGGCATTCTCTGCACAAGCTTTCACAACCTTACATTATTACCTTTAGGTGAACTAAATAAATATAAATACATTACAGCCTATGTGTGATTGGAGGATATTCAATGTGCTTTTTGCTGCAGGCGATGGCCCCCATTCTTTGATTATTTCAATGGCTTTTCTTCAATTATTTAAGCACATAACAAGATTTTAAAAGTTAATTAATGGACAAAATAGACAAGAAATGGTCATTATTTGACACTCAAATGAATATATTCTACAAAATAAAGCTGCAGCTTGTAAATCATTATTCTTCCTATTATATTTATTTGTTTCTCAAAGGATTATTATAATCCAAAACAAGTTCTTAAGATCAGCTATTACATTAAATTTATGGAAAGGATGGCACCTGGGTGTTTTAGTTAAATGGTAAGTTCTTGCAACCATGAGAAAAAATGGGATGGCCTTATAATAATGAATATAAAACAAAATGTTATGCCATAATACCACTGACAAATTGCTACATAATTTCCACCATACCACTGATGAAATGCATGCACAATACAATTTAAATAACATCGACCCTTTTGATATGAACCTGGCCAAAGCAGGCTCTGGTTCTATGAAACAAAACTACTTATTTTAAAAGGTTTTTATTTGAATTAAAGTCTCCCTACGTAATTTTATATAAGAACCATATGTTAAGTTACTATTTTAGTAATGAATACAATAATTTGAAAAAGTGCCTCAAAATTCTTCATTAATCATTTTGATATCAACTCAGTCAAAACCAAATCTTGTCAAATTTAAATAGTAACCCTTTAAAATGGGTAGTTACCCCATTTTAAAGGGTTCCTATATAAACTAAAACCTTCCAACATAATTTTATGGTCATTTGTTAAATGATGTTACAAATTTTACCTTAATTATTACAGTGGATTTCATTAGCAATATCGTCACAAAAGGTATATGAACAACACAGAATCAAAATAACACTCATTAATGTATTCTTTTATTCTGTTACTGGTTTCAGTAATTAGACTGCAGTCATGCTGGGGCAGTGCTTTGATTTAGTCAGTCGTATCAACCTCAGTGTATAGTTTTCAAATCTGGTGACTATTTTAGCAATCTCTTTTGTTGATAAGCACAAACACAAATGTAAAAATAGAAATAGATACACATATACACACATTCATACACATACATATGCACATACACATATATGTATAGATATATATGTACACACATGACAGGCTCAGTGTCCTTCTAACAAATTACACTCACAAAGTATCGGTTTACCCAAGGCTATAGAAAAGGGTGTTTGCTCAAGGAACACTGCAGTGGGATTAAACCTGAGAGAACATAGTCATGAACGAAACTCCTTAACAATCCAGTCATGCCATCATCATCATTTTACATCCGCTTTCCCTCTCCATCTACTGCATACGTATTTCTCCCTACCTGTTAGTTTGCCTGCTATCCCACTACATCTCTTGTGTATCCAAGATCTGCATTGTGTACATTTTATAGAATTTATGCCAGTTCCTTTTCTGCATATCGAACAGGGCCAGTTCCCTGATGAAAGCAGAGTTTTGTCCTCTTTTCATCAACACTTTTGTCTTAGCTAGGTTCACTCTCAGTCCTCTTGATTCCAACTGCCATTTCCATAGCCAGAATCTATTCTCCAGCTCCTCTACTGATTCTGCTATAAGAACCAGATCATCAGCATAGAGAAGCTCTCATGGACAGCCAGTCTTAAATTCCTATGTTATGGCTTGGAGGACTATAATGAACAAGAGCGGGCTGAGGACCGAACCCTGATGTACTCCTACTTGTATCTGGAATTCCTCAGTAAACTCCCTTCCTACCCTCACTTTACTGACAGCACCTCTGTACAAAGCTTGCACTGTCCTCACAAGCCATTCTTCAACACCCAGCTTCCTTAGGGACCACCAGATGTCAGATCGGGGTACCCTATCAAAGGCCTTCTCTAGGTCAACAAAATCTAAGTATAGTAGCTTTTTCTTCTGTAAGAACCTCTCTTGTAATTGTCTCACTAAGAAGAGGGCATCTGTTGCACTTTTTCCAGGCACAAAACCAAACTGCATCTCATCTAGTTTGACCCTTTCTCTAATTAGTTGCACTAATATCCTTTCTGCCACTTTCATGACCAGATCCATCAGTTTTATGCCCCTAACACTAATATTACTAGTTAAACATTTAAAATGTAACCTATATAATCCATTCTTCTTCCTATTATAATATTGCAGTATTTGTAGATATAATCATTAGATTACTTAAATATTGTAGAATTATTAAAGGCAAGAATTATATCAAGTCTTGTTTCCATTTTCTGAACTCTTCAGTGTTTTAGACCTACTGAGAGCAGCATTTCTGTAGTTTTAATGACTCAGGACACTACACTAATTATGACAACATTAAAGTGGCCGAATTCAGTTTCAAACTGTGACTATATCAACTTACAGCTAATTGAATTGGCAGAGTCTAATGCAATAAGCTAATCAAATTTCTGATTTAGTGAATTGTAATTAATTTTCTCACTGGGATGCAATGTGTCGTCATCTAAATTTTATTTGTCAAGACGATTTCTCTAAACTTCTCTTACCAATATTATTATTATTTTATAACGAAAGTTATTTCAAATGTATAATCAAATTATCAAATACAAATATTTTCAAAACCCACTGGCGTGTTAACTAAATATTTTCTCTGCTGGGACTGTGAAGTAACATCCACTTGAGGTTTTGCAATTCCGTGAGATAACAAGCAAATGAAAGGTGTAACAAACTTTCATTGGTTGATTTGTGTTGTTACTGTAACCCACTTCAAACATATATACATGTGTGTCAGACTTCCATTGCTTCTGAGGACTAATGTACCAGTAGAGTTGATCAACAAAACAGACTGATCATGAAATTAAGTACAAGTGTCTGAAAATTGCACAGACACGTGTACCACTTAACACAATTCTCAGGGAAATACATTATAACACAGTGTGTGATAAGGTTTGTCCTTTGAATTACAGGTGTGGTTCATTTTTTCCAATTGAGAAAACTAGAGACATGGGAAGTCTCTTAAGTGTCTTAAGTATACAACAGTAATTGAACTCACAATCTTAGGATTGTGAGCTGAACAGCCCAACCACTAACCACCATCATAGATACACTGTTACATATATACATATAGGTAAGAACATTACATCACACTATCAATGTAAAAAGACATTTATTGTATACTAAACCTGGCATATGTTTATATAGTTCACTTTTGTGCATAGATTATTTTGTGGAGTGGGGGACATTATATAAAACTAAAAAAATATTGCGATAGCAACTGTTCTCTCTCTCTCTCTCTCTCTCTCTCTCTCTCTCTCTCTCTCTCTCTCTCTCCTCTCTCTCTCTCTCTCTCTCTCTCTCTATCTATCTCTCTACTGTGATGTTGACATTGCAATTGAATATAGTATGGTACCATGGAAAGAAAGGAAAGGAGCCAATTGTCAGATTGAACCAAGAAAACTATGCTTCTATTGGTCTTTTCATTGCTGATACCATCTGTTGGTTGTAGATTTGAACTCATATTGCTCAAAGCCAGATCAGATACATCAAAGCATCCCATCTGATTCTTTAAACAATTGCATCAATCTTCCACACATAAAAACTGCTGCTTTATTTAATAACCCTGTTACCATATTTCTCAGAGGCTATTCTACAATTGTTACCATATTTCTCAGTGGCTATTCTACAATTGTTACCATATTTCT
Source organism: Eledone cirrhosa (assembly GCA_964016885.1). NCBI lineage: Eukaryota > Metazoa > Mollusca > Cephalopoda > Octopoda > Eledonidae > Eledone > Eledone cirrhosa. Next base: position 254,040,465 of record OZ024742.1, read on the forward strand.
CAGAGGCTATTATACAATTGTTACCATATTTCTTAGTGGCTATTCTACAATTGTTACCATATTTCTCAGTGGCTATTCTACAATTGTTACCATATTTCTCAAAGGCTATTCTACAATTGTTACCATATTTCTCAATGGCTATTCTACAATTGTTACCATATTTCTCAGTGACTATTCTACAATTGTTACCATATTTCTTATGGATTATATTACATTTGTTACGATATTTCTTATGAATTAAACTGCATTTGTTACCATATTTTTATGGATTATACTGCATTTGAATCAAGTAATAAAGAATTTGGAAGGATTTACTAAAATTATTGATTATTCTATTAGGATGGTATTTATAACATAATTTAACAAAAGGTTAAAATAAAGGTTAGAACGTTTTTAACTTAAATAGAAATCCAGAGGTTATTTTGGGTAGGTTGATATCAAAAGTGTTAACCTGAGGCTGAAGTGACTCTGATCTTTTGCCACATAAACAAGCAATGATAAACACATAATAAAATATATAAGTAATCACTGATATTTCATATTCAATGATGAAACAGTCCCCAAAGTTGCAGGATATACATTCAAAGCTGTTTGGGGTTAATACTTCAACAATCAATTAAACACCACATTGTAGCCCAATTTCGAGCCTGTGCAGTAGAGTTTTTAGGCGAAGTGCAGTGTGTGCTGAACTGACTCCACCTTTTACACCTGTGGTTCATGTGTTCTGGTGTAGCAAGCTGAATGACCAAACAGCTTTCTCTAGGGACAGCATCACCTACTCCACACGGAGAAGGGTCTAGAAAAGGTGGCCTAAACAAACTCATCTCCTACACGCCCTTGTTGGCAAACCGTGATCAATGGTTTCTCATGTAGTCAAAAGACATCAAGGAAGAAAAGGTACACTTTCACCTGCAAGGGTGTGAATGGACTGAATATTGCATGCTAGAACATCGGAACTATGCTAGACACAGTAGACAGCAGTCATTTAGTACGTCTATCTGCTCTAATTGCACATGAGCTGTCAAGACTGAATGCTGACATCACTGTTCTTAGTGAAGTCTGCTTTCCAGAGGAAGGCAGCCTACAAGAGCATGGCACCGGATACACCCTCTACTGGTCAGGTAAACCTGCAGCAGAGCGATGCCTTTCGGGAGTGGGCTTCATTGCCAGCAACTCTATCTCTTCCAAACTTGAAAACATGCCAACAGATCATTCTGACCACATCCTCTCTATGCACCTCCCACTGAATAATCAACAAGCAGACCCTGTGGAAAAGAACAAGTTTTCCTTTTATCTGCACAGTCACTTACAGGGAACTCCTGTGGATGACAAGATCATAATCATTGGTGATTTCAATGCGAGATTATGTAACATAAGAGGGATTGCTTAGGAGACATGGTGTTGGTAACTGCAAAGACATTGGATGCTTGCTGTTTGAGTTTTGTGAAGAACGTCAACCATCACGTACACCATCTTCCAGCAGAAGGACAGTTTAAACACAACCTATATGCATCCTTGTTGATTATATCCTGGTGCACCAGTTTGAATTGAAAGACATCATGCATACTAGAGTGATGCCGAATGCGGAATGTCACACCAACCATCGTTTCCAACACTGCAAACTCAAGGAAAAATGTCAAGTTTAGCAGTTTCTAGTCAGATGAGGCTTGAAGATGCAAGCATACCAACAGATCCCTCTCCAGAAACACTTTGGCAACATCTGAAAAATGTCATTCTGTAGACATTTAGGGGAAATAATTGGGCTCACCACAAAGAAGAACAAAAACTGGTTTGATGAAAACAGCAAGGAAATTCAAGAATTGCTGGTGAGGAGGACATCTACCCAGCAGGCCCACTTAGCACAACTATATTGTCCTGTGAAGAAAGCTGCATTCTGTCTGATATGCAGTAACCTCCAGTGTAAGCTTTGAGAGATACAGAACGAGTGGTGGACCAACCTCGCTGAAAGAACTCAGATGTACGCAGACACTGGAGACTTTAGGGGATTCTATGAAGCCTTAAAGATGGTGCATGGCCCTACATATCAGGTCCAGAGTACTTTGTGCAGTGCTGAAGGCCAGACCCTCTTCACAGACAGAGTGTCCATCTTAAACCATTGCTCAGAGCATTTACAGGCCTGCTACTACTAACCACACTGTTCAGAAATTAGCAATTTTCTGCATTCCTCAACGACCAGTTAAAGCAAAGCTGGATGAGTTGCCTACCATTGGAGAGATCACCAAAGGAGTAGCAAAGCAGCCGGATTAAAAGGAATTCCACCTGAAATTTGGAATCATAGAGACCCAGCACTTCATGGGAAAGTCCACGAGCTGTTTATATGTTGCTGGGGAGCAGGGCAATCTGCCACAGAATCTCTACGATGCAGTCATCATGACTATGTACAAAAACAAAGAGGAAAACTCAGACTCCTCATATTACCTGGGATTACTCTGCACACTTTCATGGGAAAAATCCTCGCAAGGATGATGCTGAACAGGCTGGTACCTACCATCGCAAAAGAATACCTTCCAGAGATCCAGTGTGGCTTCAGAGTCAACAGAAGCACCACATACATGGTGTTTTTTCTTAAGCAACTCCAAGAGAAGTGCTGTGAGCAATATAAAGGACTGTATACGGCAGTCGTTCAATTAACTGAAGCATTTGATACAGTGAGTAGAAAAGGAAGGTGGCAAATTGTAGAACGAATCGGCTGTCCCCCAAATTTCCTGAACATGATCATCTAGCTATACAACGACCAGCATGGTCATGTCAAACTCAACAGTGATCTCTCAGAGCTTTTCTGATCATCAATGGATGAAGCAAAGTTGCGTCCTGGCACCGACTCTTCTTTGCCAATGATGCTGCTCTTGCTTACCCACACAGAAAGAGCCTTGCACCATATCACTTCTTGTTCTGCAGAAGCTGCTCGGCTCTTTGGGCTTGAAGTCAGATTAAAGACGATGGAGGTATTCTACCAGCCTGCATCTGCATTGGTGAGACTGAACTGAAAACAGTTCATCAGTTCACATACATGGGGTGCACAGTCACATCAATTGTCAAGATTGACAGTGAAATCAGCAACAGATTGGCAAAGGTGAGTAGTTCTTTTGGCAGTTGCTAAAAATACATGTGGAACAATAAATACCTGAAGAAGAATATCAAGATCAGAGTATACAAAGCCATAGTCCTTGTCCCCCTCCTATATGATTCAGAGTTGTGGGTCACTTATTTCCACCACCTTCAAATCCCTGAATGCTTCCACCAGCACTGCCTCCACACCATTCCCAACATCTACTGGAGAGACTTTGTCCCCGATGTTGAATTTCTTGAGTAGGTGGAGGTAACCAGCATTAGGACCATGTTGCTTAAGTTCCAACTATGCTAAGCAGGGCACATCTCCAGGATGAAGGATCATCGCCTGCCCAGGATCACACAGTATGGTGAAATCTCACTGGCCATCATGGCAAGGGACGCCAAAGAAGTGATACAAGGACTGTTTGCAAAAATCCCTTGTTACCTATCATATCGACTGTGGGGCTGCCGTGAGATAGAGGAGGTGCAGAGCTACCATGGGAGGGGGATTGCTGGAAGTTGGGGGATGCCTGACCGGAAGCAGGAGAGCGAGGGCGACTCGAGGGATCAGGCCATGAACAGCCCCTCTTAGCTATACGGCCTGCAAGGCGACGGACGTGTGAAGACAGACGCAAGTGGAAAGTACCCCACGTGGATGATGAAACCAGTGACAGAGAGAGACGCAGGGCAAGTCCAAATGCCTCCAGCTACAGGCGTCGCCTAACTTCCGGCAATCCCCCTCCCACTGCAGCTCTATACCCCCTCTATCTCGCGACAGCCCCACATCGACGATCAGAGGCGGTCCACCCTAGTTGGGAACCAAGATGCCTGGCATCTCAACATCAACCATGCTGTCTCCTACTTCAAAGACACTTGCAGAGCCATCTTCAAGGAAAAAAGCAGAGGGGGAAGAACTACAACACCAAGTTGTCAAACCACGACCAGACCTTTAACTGCAGCTACTGTGGCCATACCTGCCTGTCTTGCATTGACTTGAACAGCCGTGAGCATGCTTGCAGTCAATGTGGACCACCCCCTTCATAATTTTCTTTCATGAAGCCAAGATGGTGTGTGTGTTAATGTCAAAGTGTGCGTGTACATATGTACATTTTTGTTGTTGTTATTGCTGTTATTTATGTTATGAAAATTATCGTTTATGTACATAAGAGTGTGACTATTATTATCTATTCCTTTGAGCATTTGTGTCCATATAGTATTTTTTATTTTTATTTTAACACTATTTCACTGTTTATAAACTCATTTCAGTATATTTATTTATGTAACAATGAATTGTTTTGATTTAGCCTATATCATGCAACTTCCTCTTTTGTTCAAACCTCTGACTCCACCTCATATACATTTGTCATATCTTTACTGTAGACATTAACAAGAAATGATTACATTTATCCTAGATATTGGAATGGATGTTCTGATGTTATTTAGCCAACTGTTGGCAAAATAATCCAAAATGACAAATTCTTCATCTAGTACAACTCGGTAAAACCTCTATCTTATAGGAGCTACCTTAAGCTGAGTTCATATATATCAAGGAAACAACAACAACAATAATAATAATAATGATATAATAATAATAATAATAATAATAATAATAATAATAATAATAATAATAATAATAATAATAACGACAACAACAACAACAATGGTAACAACAACAACCACAACAACACAAAAAATGAAATGGAACGGGAATATTTGAAATGAAAAACATATATGGAAATTAACTTGGAAAGCTTGCACACCTTGCATTTGGCCACTTGTCAAATCTTGCGGTAATAAGTTTTCTTTTGTGGTAATGTAACTAACTTACATACAACTGAAGAAAATAGATTGAGCTGATCACTTTGTGTATCTTTTCCAAAACTACAATAAAATTATTCTACTTGAATTATCATTTCATTTCTGTCATAACTTTGTTGTTGTTATAGTTACTGTTGTGCCAATTGACATGTTATTAATATGGTTGATAAAGGAGTGGCTATATTTGTTAGAATTGCTTATATCTTCATACAATATTAGAGTTAATGTGGTGTAGTAGTCTTAGCAAGATGCAAAACATTACCTTATATATGTATATGTGCGTGTGTGTATGAGTGAGTGGGTGAGTGTAATATATATATATATATATATATATATCATTGTTTAATGTCTATCTTCCACTCTAGCATGGGTTAGATGGGAATTGTCCTACTTCAGGCAAGAAAATTCCCAGGTGAGCGCTCAATGTTTAGATTCATGTGTTTAACGAGGTGTAGAGCTAAATAGAGTGTAAATATATCAATAAAAGCACGATTTATTATGTCTTCATTACGTTTATAGTTGACATTACCACAACAGAGGTCCAACGAGCCTTTGATTCTAGAGTCAATAACAAATCGTCAATTTATTATTATATATATGTATATATATATATATATATATATATATATATATATATATATATATATATATATATATATATATATATATATATATATACGTGGCGGACGGAGGCTCTGTAAGCTGTAGCGTAGGCAACCCGTCTAGGAGAGCTACCACTCCGAATAAATTGGTGCAGGGTAGAGAACTCTTCTGAGTCCAGTAAGACAACTTCCCTAGTGCCGGTGGCACGAATAAAAGCACCCAGCCTATGCTTTAAAATGGAGGGGTCGATAGGGCCTCTGAGTCCAGTAAGAAAACCTCTCTAGTGCTGGTGGCACAAATAAAAGCACCCAGTTCATGCTGTAAAGTGGTGCTGGTGTTAAGGAAGGGCACCCAACCAGTATATATTAATGCCAAAAACTATGAGCACAACAAATGAGAATTGCAACAACTGCATAAACAGAAATAACATTAACCATGTTAGGGCTGCGCACGGTAGTGGGGTGGCTGATGCGGCTATGTGCAAGAACCCCCGACCATCATCACGCAATCACACAACAGGAACAAGAACAAGAATATGAAGACGTTGCATCTCAGAGTTGCCACACTTAATGTTGGCACTCTAACAGGTAGATCTGGCGAGATAGTGGAGATGCAGGAGAGAAGGCATGTGGATGTGTGCTGCGTGCAAGAGGTGAGATGGAGAGGTGCCTCTGCAAGACTAATCACAGGCAAACATTTTAGTTATAAGCTTTTCTGGGTGGGCAATGATGATGGGTTAGCTAGGGTAGGCATTTTACTGGCTGAGACATGGATCGATAAGACAATAGAGGTAGTTAGAGTTAGTAATAGAATAATTAAGTAATTAAGCTTAGATTAGTTGTAGGCAAGAAAACTGCTGACAATCATCTCTGCCTATGCTCCCCAGGCAGGCCTAGGTAAAGAAGAGAAAGACTGCTTTTACGAGCAACTTTTATAAACAGCCGCAATGACAGAGGATGGAGACATCGTTATGCTAGCAGAGGACTTCAATGGTCATGTTGGACAGCTCCAGGATGGATACACTGGGGTACATAGTGGGCACGGTTATGGCTCAAGTAATGAAGAAGGAATGAGGCTTCTGAAATTTTGTGATGCAAGTGCACTAACCATTTGCAACACTAACTTCAAGAAACTACTAACCATCTAATAACCTACAAATCAGGCGAGCACATAAGCCAGATTGACTTCTTGCTAGTTAGGCAGTGAGACAGACAGAGGGTGTCAAATACTAAGGCATACCCCGGGGAAGAATGTACCCAACAGCATAGGTTAGTTGTTAGTGACATCTCAGAAAGCAAGAGTCAAAATGAGACATAGAGGAATGTTTGGAAAAGAAAGGGCTGGAAGCTAAAAGACCTTACACTAAAATATAAATTTAGCAAAGCCTTCAAGATGTGTATGACGAAAAAGAAGACGATTTAGAATCGTATGACATAGATGATAACTGGAATTTCTTACGTGACAACTTACTGCAGGCTACTGAAGAAACTTGTGGCTGGAGCAGACAGAGAGTGATCTGGTGGTGGAGCAGCACGGTAGATAGGGCCATTAGAGACAAAAGACTAGCAGGGAATGCTTGAAAAAATGATTGGAGTAGACGCGGATATACAGCCACTAAGAGAGAAGCTAGATGTCAGGTGCATGTAGCATGCAGAGGGGCAGAGATTAGGAAGTTTGCCAATGTTCTGCGATGGAAAGATCAGATATATGTGGTGTTCCGCGTTGCAAGGCAGCGTGTCAGTGTAAATCAGGATGTTGTTGGAGATAAGTGTGTCCGGAATGATGCTGGTGTACTTAGTGTCACAAATGATCAGAAAGGAGGCCTGGAAATGTCATTATGAGAGACTGATCAATGTGGAGAATGGATGGGAGAGAATTTACCTCCAGCAGACCTGACAGAAGGACTAGCTATTGAGAAGAGGCAATTAAGGAAATGAAAAATCGTAAGGATGCTGGACCGTCAGGGATAGTTGCTGAGATGCTGAAAGCATCAGGAGAAGTAGGCACTAAACTGGTTGCACGCATCATCAATCAAACTATATATGGCGGTGTCATACCTAAAGACTGGTGCAGCAGTATTCTCATAAATTGCTACAAATTTAAAGGGATGCTCTGGAGAGCAGCAATTATAGTGGCATAAAGCTGATGGATCAGGTTATGAAAGTGGCAGAGAGAATATTAGTGCAACTGATTAGAGAAAGGGTCAAATTAGATGAGATGCAGTTTGGTTTTGTGCCTGGGAAAAGTACGACAGATAGCTTTTCCTTAGTGAGACAACTACAAGAGAGGTTATTAGAGAAGGATAAGCCACTATACTTAGCTTTTGTTGACCTAGAGAAGGCCTTTGATAGGGTACCCCGATCTGTCATCTGGTGGTCTCTAAGAAAACTAGGTGTAGAGGAATGGCTTGTGAGGACAGTGCAAGCTATGTACAGGGGTGCTGTCAGTAAAGTGAGAGTAGGTATGGAGTTTAGTGAGGAATTCCAGATACAAGTAGGTATATATCAGTGTTCGGTCCTCAGCCCGCTCTTGTTCATTATAGTCCTCCAAGCCATAACAGAGGAGTTTAAGACTGGATTGCCCATGGGAACTTCTCTATGCTGACGATCTGGTTCTTATAGCAGAATCAACAGAGGAGCTAGAGAATAAATTCTGGCTATGGAAACAGCAGTTGGAATCAAGAGGACTGAGCTAAGGCAAAAGTGTTGATAAGTAGAAAAGAGGACAAAACTCTGATTCCATCAGGGAAATGGCCATGTTCGATATGTAGAAAAGGAACAGGCATAAATTCTATAAATTGTACACAATGCAGATCTGTATCTGTAGTGGGATAGCAGGTAGGGAAAATTACGTATGCAGTAGATGTACAGGGAAATTTGACAGTAGTATAGACACATTTTTCAAATGCAGGTAGGTTCTATAGAAGTGGTTGATAGCTTCCGGTACCTAGGTGATCAGATTAGCATGGGACGGGAGTGTTCTGAGGCCATAGTATCAAGAATAAGGACGGGTTTGAAGAAGTTTAGGGAGCTGTTTCCTCTGTTGACAAAGAAGGGTTTCTCCCTGCTTACAAAAGGCCGGTTATATGATGCCTTTGTGAGATGTGTGATGCTGCATGTAGTGAGATATGGGCAGCAACTACAGAAGATATGCGATGGCTGGAGAGAAATGAAGCAAGCATACTCCGCTGGATGTGCAATGTCAATGTGCGTGAACGACCAAGCATAGATGAGTTGAGAGAGAAACTGTGTATTAGAGGGATACATTTTTGGTGTGCGGGAGAGAAGACTGAGATAGTATGGACATGTGATGCGCATGGAGGATGACCGCTGGGTAAAGAAGTGCCAAGAAATCCCAGTAGAAGAAAGAGACAATAGAGGAAGACCATGAACATCATGGGCGGATGTGGTAAGAGAAGACCTTAGATCGCTGAAGCTCACAGAGATGACGAAGGACTGTGACAAGTAGGGAAAAGCAGACGTAAAATGATTGATGATGATGATGATGGTGATGATGATATATGTATGTATATGTACTTATGTGTATATATATATATATATATATATATATATATATATATATATATATATATATATATATATATGTGAAGGCACATGGGTGAGTGGTTAGAGAATTGGATTTGCAATCATGGGTGATGCATTATGTCCTTGAGTAAGACACTTTATTCCCCATTGCTCCTTCTACATATGTGTGTGTATATTGTATATATATATATGTGTCGACAAATACCCAAAACTCCGAGTTGGTACCATTAATGTAGGCTCAATGAAAGAAAGAGCAGGAGAAATCGTAGAAATGCTAGAGCGAAAGGAAATTGATGTATGCTGTGTGTAAGAGACTAGATGGAGAGGAGAGTCTGCCAGAGTCCTTGTAGGAAAAAGTCGGTGCTACAAATTTTTCTGGGTGGGAAATGACGATGGGATGGGTGGTGTAGGTATACTACTAGCTGACAAGTGGGTAGATAAAGTAATCTCAGTGTACAGGGTAAATGCAAGAATCATTAAACTCAGACTAGTCCCGAATAAAACAATTACCACAATAATATCAGCTTACGCACCCCAATCGGGGCTGCCAGACGAACTTAAGGATAGGTGTTACGAGTCCCTAATGCACACTACTGCTCTAACAGACGACAATGACTTCCTAATCATCGCAGGAGATTTTAACGGACACGTAGATAAACACTACGATGGCTTCAATAGAGTACATGGAGGCCATGGGGTTGGCACAAGGAATGAGGAAGGATTCAGACTTCTAGAATTCTGCGAAGCCAATGACATGTCGATATGTAACACAAACTTTAAAAAACCCGACAACCACCTGATCACCTATAGATGAGGGGAGAACTCTAGTCAGATAGATTTTATCCTCATCAGAGGATGTGACAGATGGACAGTCGTAAACACAAAAGCCTTCCCTAGTGAGGAATGTACATCCCAACATAGCTTAGTTATCAGCGACCTCACGGTCAGAACTAGACGAACCCGGAAACAGAGCCCATCCTGGAGAAGAAAGATATGGAAGCTGAAAGTCCCCTCAAACAGTAACAGATTTAAAGATATTTTACTCAACGCCTACGACAGTAAAGAAGAACAGATAGAGACATTTAATGTAGAAGAGAACTGGGAGTTCCTAAAAAATAATTTACTAGAGGCGACGGATGAGGTCTGTGGCTGGAGTAAGACCTCAAGCAGGAGGAGAGTGACTTGGTGGTGGAACAATAAGGTAGATGAAGCAGTTAAGGCCAAGAGACAGGCATGGAAAGAATGGAAGAACGGGGGGAGCAGGGTACATTACATAGAGACCAAGAGGGAAGCTAGGCGACAAGTATACTTAGCTAGGAGGGAAGCAGAGGATAGAAAATTCAAGCATGTTTTGCAACGTGAGGACCAGAAACAGGAGGTATTCAAGATTGCGAGGCAGTGTGTCAGAGATAGTTATAATGTCATTTGAGAGAAGTGTATCCGGAATGATAAAGGTGAGCTTGCCCTCACAAGTGCTGACAAGAAAGATGCATGGAAGAGTCATTATGATAAATTACTAAATGAGGAGAATGCATGGGAAGAAGAGACCCTACCACAAGTAGACCCTATAGAGGGACCAGCAGTACAAGTCAGCAGCAGCGTAGTAAGTAAGGCAATCAAAGATATGAAGATGGGGAAGGCAACCGGTCCATCGGGTATAGCTGCCGAGATGCTGAAGGCAACTGGATCTGTAGGTCACACTATAACCACACGTATTGTTAACCAGGTAATACTAGGTGTCATACCAAAAGATTGGTGCAGTAGCATCATTGTCAATTGCTACAAAGGTAAAGGTGATGCACTAGATAGAGGAAACTATAGAGGTATAAAGTTGATGGACCAGGTCATGAAAGTAACAGAAAGAGTTATAGCACAGTTAATTAGGGACCGGGTGAAAATAGACGAGATGCAATTTGGGTTTGTACCAGGAAGAGGTACCACTGATGCCCTCTTCCTTGTGAGGCAATTACAGGAAAAGTACCTAGCTAAAAGTAAGCCTCTCTACTTGGCATTTGTCGACCTTGAGAAAGCCTTTGACAGAGTTCCACATGCTGTAATCTGGTGGGCTTTAAGAAAACTAGGAGTAGATGAATGGCTTGTGAAAGCGGTACAAACCATGTATAGGGGAGCAGTCAGCAAAGTTAGGATTAGCAATGAGTATAGCGAGGAATTTAGCGTACAGGTTGGGGTCCACCAGGGCTCTGTTCTTAGCCCCCTCCTGTTCATCATAGTCCTGCAGGCAATAACAGAGGAGTTTAAGACCGGATGCCCATGGGAACTCCTGTATGCTGATGACCTCGCACTTATAGCTGAATCTATGGTAGAACTAGAGAAGAAATTCCAAACTTGGAAGCAGGGACTAGAAAGAAAGGGGTTCAAAGTCAACATGACAAAGACTAAGGTCCTTGTAAGTAGACGAGAAAACAGAACCCAGATCCCCTCAGGGAAATGGCCTTGCTCAGTATGTAGGAAAGGTGTAGGTAGGTACTCCATTCTCTTCCCCAAATGCAAACAATGGGTACACAAGAGATGTAGCGGGATCTCAGGAAGCTTAATTAAGAATGTAGGCTTCACATGCAGAAGCTGTGCTGAGACAGCAAGCAGCAAACAGCCACAGGAAACAAGTACCACCAATCTCTGGGAGGGTTCTGTAGAAACAGTAGACAGCTTCTGCTACCTAGGTGACCGAATTAGCAGCGGAGGTGGGTGTTCAGAAAGTACAATAACTAGGGTAAGAACGGGATGGAAGAAGTTTAGGGAACTGCTACCACTGCTAGCTGCAAAAGGCTTCTCCCTCAGAATGAAAGGCAGACTGTATGATGCGTGTATCCGAACAGCAATGTTGCATGGTAGTAAGACCTGGGCGCTGAAGGTGGAAGACTTACGTAGATTAGAGAGAAACGAAGCCTGCATGCTCCGATGGATGTGTAACAGTAATATACGTTAACGACAATGTATAAATGAATTGAGAGAGAGACTGAGCATAAGAGGAATCAAATGCTGTGTGCAGGAGAGGCGGTTGCGCTGGTATGGACATGTGATGCGTATGAAGGATGACAGCTGCATAAAAAGGTGCAGAGCACTAGAAGTTGATGGAAACCGCGGAGTGGGGAGACCCAGGATGACCTGGGATGAGGTGATAAAAGCCGACCTTACCCAATTACACCTCTCAAAGGCAATGACACACGACCGTGACTTCTGGCGTCACGCAGTAATACAGAGTACCCGACCTCCCATGGGTACAAGCTGAAGCATATAGACAATATGCCCCCACACCCCCCACCGCAAGGTGGTCGTGGAGGTGCCACGGCAAAAAAGCACCCAGCCCACACTGTAAAGTGGACGTGTAGGCGCCACGAAAAAGCACCCAGCACTCACTGTAAATGAGGTTGGTGTTAGGAAGGGCATCCAGCTGTAGAAATCAAGCCAAATCAGTTCCTGTATGAGCAAGGCATGGTCAGCCGACCAGACACTGCCCACAACAGGACAACCCGTCTAACCCATGCTAGCGTGGAAGAACGGACCTAAAACGATGATGATGATGATGATGATGATATATATTTATATATACATATGTGTATGTGTATATATATACATATATATATATATATATACATATGTGTATATATATTTATATATATATATTTATATTAAGACAGGGGGGAAGAAAAAATGGCTTCACTTGTGCTTTCAACAAATTTATTTTCTTCACAAAATCCAAAAAGAATTTTTTTCCCGGATTAGAAAAAACATTTTTTTTTTTTTTTTTTCTTAAAAAAAATTATTTTATAAAATAATTTTTTTTAAGAAAAAAAAATTCTAATCCGGGAAAAAAATTATTTTTGGATTTTGTGAAGAAAATAAATTTGTTGAAAGCACAAGTGAAGCCATTTTTTCTTCCCCCCTGTCTTAATATACCTAACTACCAAGGATTACACACATTTTCCAATATATATATATATATACATATATATATATGTAAACGGAATAGAAAATGCTGACAAATTGTTCACAGTTGAAAAATGGTTTAATTAAAAGAGTATTAGTGATTGTATGGGTTAGTATTCAGTTGTGGTTTTAAGTTTTTAAGTTTTTACCAGTTGCGCATTTCTAAATGCTTTTCAAAAATAATTTTGAGATAGAGTGTCCGTGCTGTTTGCTATACATATATATATATATACATATATATATATATATATACATATATAACTAGAAAAAGCTTACTAGAAAAATTCCTCACATACAGGCATAACAATGGAGACGGTATCTTACCAACATCTACCAGCAATAATAGGGTAACCCAGGTCGGCCCCCTCAGGGGCTATGTTAACACATGGGACTAATAGGAACAGCGCGTGCAACAGGCAGCAGTCCAGCTGCCACAGTAGAAACACCCACCAAGGCTTAAACGACCACACCGGCCAATGGCAACACGGAAATGCCGGCGTAATGTCATATGGTTCCTTCCCTCCTACACTAGGAGTATAGCCTCAAACATACCTAGAATCTTCTTCAACACCTTGGAGAGGAACTTCCCACCTAACCATAGGTACCATAAGATCCTAAACAAGAATAACGTCAAAATCTGTTACTCTACTACACCTAACTTAGCCAACCTCATAGCACTTAGCAACCACAGTAAGCTTACTAGAATCATGCTATCTCGTAATGCCAACATTTGAATGCCTGGCCACCTTAATAACCATAACAATACTTGTTTCTACTTTAGGCACAAGGCCAGCAATTACCCAGTGCATTACTGGTACTTTATTTTATCGACCCCGTAAGGATGAAAGGCAAAGTCAACCTCGGCGGGATTTGAACTCAGATCGTAAAGGGACGTAACTATGCTTGAAAGCATGGCGTCCGACCCTCTACCGATACTGCCAATCCAAACAATACTGTTTGCCATAATAACAATGATAGAAACCAGGATAATAATGATAGTAATAACAATAACATTAACAATATCAACACCATAGAGACTAACCACAGCATTAATAGTGGAACTGATGACCAGGATAGAAACTGTAGCAGTGATAACAACAGCAGTAGAGGGAGCCATAATAAGAACAATAGAAATAACACCATGTCGCAAAACTATATCTGTAATAATGCCAACCGCAACAATGACGACAGCAGTGATAGTGGTAATGATAGTAGTAATGATAGCAGCGAACCTCACCACATTAGAAATAGCAACAAAAGGCATTACAATTGTCGAAACCTCAACAACTGTCCACTCCAGGGCCACTGCTTGATTAGAAATGTAATCTACAAATGCACTCTGATGAGTTATAATAGCATAAAGTCATATATAGATGCCACTTCTAATGAGTTCAAGACTAGATTTAGATCGCATCTCCTCTCATTTAGAAATAAGAAACTCAGATTCTCTACCTCCCTTGATAATTATATTACACTATTAACTGAATCTAACATTAGCTACACCACACAATGGGGAAAAGTTGATCAAGCAACCCCATATAATTTTAGGAATAATTGCCAGCTCTGCCTAATGGAAACATACTTTATAGTGAACTCACCCCAGGAACTCATTAATAGTCGGGCTGAAACAGTCATCAATTGCAACCACAGACTATAGCACTCGTTCTACAAGTGGTCTCCAGAACAAGAATAACATCCTATCCCCACAGCTATCTGCATCGCACCACCATTTAGTCCACCTACAATAAGTAGGTCAAAGTGCAGTGTCTAATGACGCTATTAACCCTCCATCTGATTTTTACTGAGGCACTGCCCATCACCTACTGAGTTAGGCTCACCCTGCTAAACCTTCCCCCAAGCTGGGATAGGTTAAAATAAATTTGAGGGTAATTTAATGCCTAGCATCGTACAGTTACCTCCCCTAGTGGATTATGCCCCTTTCACTGACGCCATTGTTGTTATTTTTTTCGTTTATCATGCAAGAAATGATTCTCAACGGTATTTATACTTATTGATGACATTATACAATCAATTATTTCTCTGACGAACCCCTGTGGGCGAAACATGTATAAGAGCTATATAAAGAACTTGTTTTAATGGCTTGTAACTCCTTCATTCTTTCATTTGCTTATATATATATATGTATGTATGGCTAAGAACATATTTTCCAATGGATACTGTGAAGCAGTACAGTAAAACCAACAACTTAATAGTAGTTGGGCTCTATAGGTCACCCGAAACACCCTTACCATGCTTCAAGTTATGCTTCAACAGCATAAAGTGTTTCATCCAACAGTGTCACCCTTATGATCGTGGACTTCAACCTCCACGGTGTCAACTGGTCCACAAACATACCAGATTTTTCCACCTCGACCCCTGACAAGGAGGCAGTAGAATCGCTTCTTGAGTTCATGGATGAGTTTCTTCTGTCCCAACTTGTACTCAAAACAACAAGGTGCCACAAAAACGTTTTGGACCTAATGATCAGTAACCTCACTGACACTATCCACAATATTGCAGTGGAAAAACTCTACTCTCAGATCATGACATGGTTCTTTGTGATCTGAGATTCCACAATCCAAAAAGCAAACACAATGACATCTCTTCAATTCATCCATTTGACTCCATGGATCTTCATAATGCAATAATCAATCAATCATAATCTTGCAATCAATCATAATCTTGCACATGTCGATTGGTCTTTCATGCACACTCACACACCCACTAACTGGGAGACCTTTGTAGACACTATACCAAATATATGGGCAAAACACACCCCATTATGATCTGTAAACAAATCTAAGTGCATAATCCCTAGAATTAGAAGAACACACCAGAAAAATTAAAAGATTTAACAAAAAAACTAAAAATCAACGAACTGAAATACTGCCAGCAGCAACACACACATTTGACTGCCATTACATCGCTAGAATAAAAAAAAAAACAACCTCGAAAACAGCATGATGTCCATCATAAACAATCAAAGAACAGCTGAAGAGGCCCGGGCTATTGAGAAAATCAAACTCTATCCCATAGTGTTCTTTTCATTTGCCAACAAACACAAGGTCACTGGCTCTACTGTTGGCCCTCAAATTGATGAAAATGGCACTCTTACGAGTGTTAATCCCCAATACACTATATCGGACATAACATTTGCCGCACCTGATGTCTTAGTGGCAATAAAAGAAACTAAACACAATTCAGCAGTAGGCGCCGATAGATTTCCTGCTTGTGTCCTGAAGGTGTGTCGACACCAACTTGCATCTCCTCTTGCTAATCTGTGCAGGAACTCACTGGATGCTGGGTATATACCAGAAAACTTACTATCCCAGTCTGTTGTCCCAGTTTTGAAAAACGGAAACAAATCCCTCACCATGAATTACCATCCGATTGTACTCACCTCTCATATCGTTAAAGTATTTGAGAGGGTGGTGAGATAACAAATAATTCACTTTCTCGAAAGTAAGAATCTGTTGAACTCCAAGCAACATGGGTTTTGTAATGGAAAGGATTGCCTAACGCAGCTACTGCATCAATTTGATGACCTTTTGAGAGCTTTGGGAGAGGGCTCCAACACTGATGTCATCTACTTTCATTTCAGCAAGGCCTTTGACAGAGTTGATCACAATATTTTACTGTGAAAACTATCCAACATCGGTGTCACTAGAAAGTTGCTGCAGTGGATCAAGTGTTTTCTGTCAAACATGGTCCAACATGTTCTAGTCGAAGGAATAAAATACAGCCCAGCCACATCAGTAGTGGTGTCCCACAAAGCACTGTGTTGGGCCCACTTCTTTTCATTATCTATATTAATGACATTACTAACATCATCAAGCACAGAAGCATAAGAATCTTCGCAGATGATTCCAAGCTCCAGAAGGTCATCAATGGTGTGGGTGACTGGATATGCCTCCAATCAGATGTATTGGCTGTTATCCAATGGACGGAAAAGGACAATATGCTGCTGAACGAGGATAAATTTGAGTTAATCCACTTTGGAAAAGATGATGCCCTGAAACTCCCATACTCCCTTCCTTCAGGTGAAACTCTCATAGCATCCAACAACATCAGAGACTTGGGAGTAATTGAGAACAATAACATAAGCTGGGACACTCATATAAACAGCAAAGTTGACATGGCCTGCAGAATGTGTTCCTGGATTCTCAGAAACTTCCAGTCGAGAGACATCCACACTATCATCCTTCTCTTCAAATGTCAATCATGAACCTCCTCAAATGTCAATCATGAAAAAGATAGATGGCATGTCAGGCCTTGACTATTGGAGTCGACTAGAAAAACTCAAACTTTATTCTCTCCAACACCGCTGTGGGCACTACATTATCTGCATGATGTGGAAAATATTCCATCAGCATTGCCCAAATGGTGCTGGTATCATCTTTAAAATACACCCAAAGCTTGGGCCCCATGCTATCCACCCACAACAAAAACCACACTCGCATCTCATAACAACAATACGGCACAATTATTTCACCTCAATTGGCCACACTCTTTAACATTACACCAAAACATATTAAAACAGAAACAGACCCCATAAAGTTCAAGAAGTCTTTGGACAAATTCCTTCAAGAAATCCTGGATAAACCTCCTACCCCTGGATATGTCTCCGCAAACAATATCTCCCTTCTTGAGTGGGCCATGGTATCCAAATTCTGATTTGAAAGACTTTGCAAGGTGGTACTATTAAGTTAAACATGGCTTGGGCCTATGCTGGCCAAAATCTATCAAAGTTATATTTATATATATATATATATATATATATATATATCATCATGGAGGCACATGGCTTAGAGGTTAGAGCATTGGCCTTGCAATCGAAAGGTTGTGAGTTCAATTCTCAGACTGGGTGATGTGTTGTTTCCTTGAGCAAGACACTTTATTTCACATTGCTCCAGTTTACTCAGCTGTAGAAATGAGATGATAGGGACTGGGGTCCATATCATTCCACTGCAAAGTGGTCGTGGAGGTGCCACGGCAAAAAAGCACCCAGCACTCACTGTAAATGAGGTTGGTGTTAGGAAGGGCATCCAGCTGTAGAAATCAAGCCAAATCAGTTCCCGTCCCACCCTTGCAAGCAGGGAAAAAGCGGACGTAAAATGAAATGATGATGATATCATCACTATTTCACAGCTACTTTTCCATGCTTTCATGAGTTGGACATGTTTTTTTTAGTACAGCATCCCACCACTAATTGTGTTCCTTTGATACCCCTGCTGTGATTCGATAATAGCTCTCACCATCTCTGACTAGGTCTTCCTTGCTCTTCATTTCACAGGGAACTCTAGGCATTTCTTCACCCAATTATCATCATTCATGCACACACACACGCACAAACACATACCACCCCAGTCTTCTCTCATGTACATAACATTTGATTCCTTTTATAGCCAGTTTATCTTTCAGTTCATCCATGTTTTATCATTCATGAAAATTAACTTCACACATTCATCAAAGCATGCACATTTCCTTTCCCTCCAATCTTCACATATCCTCTGCATTCACTGCTCATGTTTCACTACCGTGCAACATCAAACTCCATACACAGGCATCATACAGTTGGCATTTGTTCATAGAGAGAAGCATTTTGTTATCAATAGAGGCAGTAGTTCCTTGAAATTTTTCATCTTGTTCTTATTCTAGCAACTGTCTTCTTAGAGCACCTTCTTCCAGCTGCTAACTAGATCACCTACATAGCAGAAACTATGAACCATTTCTATGGATCCTTCCTGAGATTCGAAAATGTTTATTTCACTGATGCTCTTACTACCAACTATACCTGTACATACAGAGTCTATCTTTCCTCTTAGTTTGCCTGTTATCCCACTACACTCTTGTGTACACAAGGTTTATATTGTGTATACCATATAGGGTTTCTACCTAGTTCTTTTCTACATAGCAATCACAGCCCTAACTTATTTCCTACTTACTAGCACTTTGGCTTTTGCCAAGGTTACTCTGAGCTCTTTATAATTCTAAGTTCCCTTTCCATAGCTGAAATTACTTCTCCATTTCTTCCCCAAATTTATCTATAAAAACCACATCAGCATTCAGAATTTCCCATGGACATCCAATCTTATACTCCTCTGTTATTTTCTGGAGAACTATAATAAACAAAGGTGGGTTGAAGTCCAAGCCCTCACACACACTTGTACCTTGAATTCCTCACTTAACTCATTTCCTATTTTCACTTCACTGACAGTTTCTCTACGCATGGCTTGCCATTTTTCTACATCTAGTTTCCTTAAGGACCATCAGATAACAGAACATGGCACTCTGTCAAAGGCCTTCTCTAGATAAAAGAAAGCTAGATATAAAGGCTTATTCTAAGCTAGGAAATTCTCGTAGTTGTTTCTTTAAGAGGAGGGTATCTGTAGTACTTCTTCCTGACACAAAATGAAACTGCATTTCATCTAATATGACATTTTCCCTAATTGGTTGTGCTAGAATCCCTTTGTCACTTCACTTTCATGACATGATCTGTCAGTTTTTCGCCCCAGTAATTGCTCATTTCTAGAATAACACCCTTTCTTTTGTAATTAATGAGTTTATGGCAGTGTCAGTCATAATAATAATATAATTTGAGTTAACTTCATATTATATTATTCTATATTATATTATTATTATAATTTTTCAATATATAATTATTAAATCAAAAAATTTTAAATTAAAACATTTTTAAATTTAAAAAAAATTTAAACTAAAAGAAAAATCTTTTTAACAAAGATTTTATTTTATTTCTAATTTTTAATTTCTTTTCTTTCAGTTTGTTATTCTGACATTTTGTCAATTTTGTCATCTTTCCAACTTTTTATTTTTTCGGCTTTTTCATTAACCTCACCCGATAATATCCTAGCAGTATGGACCAGGTACACAAACATCTGATCAGATTCTTTGATAATTAAGTTTTAAAACTACTATACAGACGTCCCTCACCTGTACCAATTTCTTGGTTGTAACCCAAAACCTGGAGAACCAACTGCACTACCCCTTCTAGAAACCCGATAAAATCCTACATTGCATAAATAGACATTCTAACTACCCAAGAGCAATCAGCCAAAATTTGGTAAAAATAATCTCTCCCAATAAATCAAGATGATAAATACATTCCATTTCCCCTTCATAATTCTTAAACTCAGCCAAATTCTTTCCTCACCACTACAATACCACCGTTGTTCCTATCCATCCCCATATAAATAATGAAACATACATACACACACACAACCACTTCCAGAAAATATATATAAAGAATATGTAAAATATAGATATATAAAAATATAATCAATTTATTCTAAAATTTTCTTTAACAACATATAAAGAACATTTTCTCTTATATGAATAGTTTATCATTTTACCAACATGTCAGTCACCTAAGCCATGCCCCTGCAAATAGATGTGTCTACAATCTAGAATTAGCTGTCAAAATGGCACGAGCTCAGCCATCGGGCCCTGACTTATTCTAATATAGTTATACTCTACTATGCCATGTATCGAGTACTATGTTGAATAAATGGTCTTACCAAATTAATATTGATTTAATCCTGATATAGATAACTCATAAAACAGTAGTTGAGCACTTTTTGACCTATATAACTCCTCAATCCCAGCCTCACCAGGCCCATTTCTACATCTTGACCAATAACCAAACACACTATGCAACGACAAACTATCGATTTCTTGATGAAGAATATTACCATACCACTGAGAAAAATCTACCCACGATCACTAATTAAAAAAATTGATACTTTCATGAAACGCTTACAATTCAGCCATCGGGCTATAACTCTTCCCACCCCACCCTCCCACACATCTCCCATGAGGACAGGCCAAAGTATGCATCCATTGAAGTCCCCGGCCCACACTGTAAAGTGGTAGTGTTGGTGTCAACAAAAAGCACCCAGCCCACACTGTAAAGTGGTCATGTAGGTATTACAACAAAAAGTACCCAGTACTCACTGTAAATGAGGTTGGTGTTAGGAAGGGCATCCAGCTGTAGAAATCATGTCAAAATCAGTTCCTGTATGAGCAAGACAAGGTCACTCGACCTGCCACTGCTCACAACAGGACAACCCATCTAACCCATACTGGAAGAATGGATGTAAAACGGTGATGATGATGATGATGATGATATATACATAGTGTATATATATATATATAAATATATAGATATATTATGTATAAATAATATATTATATATTATATATATATGTATATATATATGTGAAGTAATTCCGTCGGAAAAGTCCAGGAAAAAAGAGTGCTCTATGTAGGTAACAGCTTAATAGTTATGTAATAAACAACATAAGGCCCGCTTGCCTTAACTCAAAGACTGAGATCTTCAGATGCTGTCCTCATCTGAAATCACATATGATCTATAACTGGATTGACACTCCTATGAAAAATCAATCGCCTTGAACTCCTTTCCTGCTCTTTACTTCTGCTACGTTTTTTTTTCATTTTGCTGAATCTACGTTCTGTACTCTTGTATATTTTTTTCTTCTCCCTTATCCACCCTCATATTTCACCTTTTCCTATGTCTTCCCCTATATATTCTGTTTGCCTTACCCTTCACATACCTATGTGTATGTGTATGTATGTTTATGTGTATATATATGTATATATATATATATATATATATGTGTGTGTATATATTTATGTATATGTAGATAGACCAGGTTTTTTTCATTCTGAGGATTGAAGGCAAACATTTTTTGCTTTTAAGAAACCACTGGTGAATGGAATAATTGTCTTATGTTGCTTATTACTTTACTACTATATATATGTATATGTAGGGTTCATATGAATTATCTAAGATTGAGTTTTACACACACACACATATATATGTGTATATGTATATATATATATATATATGTATGTGTGTGTGTGTTTGTATTTGGTCGTGCGTGTTTATGATATGTACGTATTTGTATGTGTATAATTGTATAGCTATGTATGTATGTGTGTATGTATACATATATATATGTGTGTGTATGTGTGTGTGTGTGTGTTTTTATATATATATATATATATATGAAGGTTATCTCCCTTGCTGAAATCCATGTGCGTATTTTCAGCCTGGGTTTTGTCTTTTCATCCGTTCGGACTAAAGCTCGTTGAAGAAGTAACTCCAGTCCCCCGTCGTCTGTAAGTCTTATATTTTTATGATAGAGGACGGTTTAAGGATTTACAGAAACCCAAGAAGCTAGATATACCATCTCTCTAGTGGGTTCGGGTATGCTTTTTACATTCATTTGATTTATTGATTTATTGATAATTTATCTGAGTGTCCCGAATCTTCCATATCGCAATTTTTCGGTTGTTTGGTTGATTGTAGACATATTCTACGTGTGACGGTATTTTAACGATAGTTATAGCTCTGATTTATTTGAATTATGGAGCCCTCTGTCGCTCATCTCGAATTTTGTTTATCGTGAACTCGTGCGCCGATTTTTCGATACTCGATTATTCTACTATATATATATATATATATATATATATATATATATATATATATATATATATATACAATATTAAATAAATGGAAACTATATTTATAAAACCATATCTATTTCATTATATATATTTCAGGGATATCATATTAACAATATGCTATGCCTTCCTCAGACAAAATACAATATAAACAGTTTTATAGATAAATAGATTCGACATACCGTAACAACATCGACTTGTATTTGAAAAGGTTGATTGACTGCCAAATCAACCTTTTCAAATACAAGTCGATGTTGTTACGGTATGTCGAATCTATTTATCTATAAAACTGTTTATATTGTATTTTGTCTGAGGAAGGCATAGCATATTGTTAATATGATATCCCTGAAATATATATAATGAAATAGATATGGTTTTATAAATATAGTTTCCATTTATTTAATATTGTAAATATACTCCAAATATTTGTCGAGTGCTTTTATATCAGTTATAAATATTTACTAGTTGTAACCCAACAATTTAAATATAACTTTCCATGTATATATATATATATATATGTAAGGATACACACATATAGCTTTCATTTATATATATATATATATATATATATATATATATATGTATGTGTATATGTGTTTGTATAATTGTATACGTGTGTGTGTGTGTGCGTGTTTGTGTATGTATTTGTGTATGTGTATGTATGTGTTTATGTATTTATATATGTATATTTATGTGTGAGAATGTGTGTATGTATTTACTATTTCGTACGTATGTATACGTGCATTTGTGTGTATTACTTACCACGCGTGTCTGTTCATCTACCCGCCGTTTGTATCGCTGTCAACTCTATAATAATCTTTATTATTATTTTATTTTTTTATATATATTTTTTCTTATATTTATTTGCGTGTGTGAATATGTAGAGGAGTGTATATTTTTCTAATTTTGTACATGTATATGTACGCATTTATGTATGTGTATGTATGTGTGTATATAGGTATGATTGTGTGCATGTATGTATGTATATGTATGTTTGTGTATGTGTATGCATGTACATATATATATATATATATATGTATTTCTATTTCTATATGTATGTATGCGTGTATATATGTGTGTGTGGTTGTATATATGTATGTGTATGTATGGATGTGTTGATATTTATGTGCGTATGTATGTATGTGTATATGTATGTGTATGTGTGTATTCATATACACATATGTGTGTATATATGTGTGTGTATGTATGAGTGTATATATATATATAGATATATATATATATATATATATATATATATATATATATATATATATATATATATATTGTTATATTTGGGGAGGGTCATATTTGCGTAATATTGCCAGAATTAATAACAGCACACACTCACTGTTTGGTTGGTTTTCGCTTCTCGCTGTCTTTTATATATATATATCTGCGATCTAACTTACTCGGTCCTCAATGTTGCCATTGACTGACCGGCGGTCAAAAATAATACAGATACAATATAGACAAACACATATATATATAGTTTACATAATTTACATAAATCTTTCGTTGCACATCTGCAACATCGTCAGTGGTGTTATATTCATTGTTCCTCCTGTTGTGTTGTATGTCTACGCCATTTTTTTTGTTCAGTCTGTCTATATATTTATTTATTTATTTGCTTGTTTGTTTATCTTATTTTATTTTGTCTTCTTTGCGCATGCGTTTGCGTGTGTGTATAGTGTTATGTGTGATGTGTGACTAGTGTGTACAGTGTTGTGTCTGCTGGGTGACTAGTGTGTGTTTATGTGCTTGTGTATGTATTTATTTATCTTATTTTATTTTATTTAATTTACTTATTTATTTATACTTCTCTTAGGTCAGTGTTGTTTGTTTGGGTGTTGTTGTTGTTCCACTCATTCTTTCTGTTTAGCTTTGCTCTTCTAATTTCTATTTCACTGGCCTCTCTGATTTGCCTATCTGCTGGGTCATTTCTATGTTTAGATATTATTCTAATTTCTATGTTGTCTATGTTACCGTCATGTTGTTGTCTAGCATGTTCGTATAGTACTGACCCGTTTTTTCGTCCTTTTAGTTCCCCCCAGTGTTGGTCTATCCTTTCACCTATGCTACGAGCTGTCTCACCTATGTATGTTGTTGTCGTGTTTCTGCAAGTACCCTCTGTACATCTTATGCTATAGACTACGTTTCTAGTTTTACAGTTTATCCGGGGGTTCACCTTACATATGATACATTTCCTATTGGTACAGTGGGTTTTCTTAAAAGGGTAGGTTCTGCTGATCAGGGATTTTATGGTGGTTCCTGGCTTTTCTACCACCTTTATTTTTAAGTGGGTCTTTCTCAGGGCCTTTCTACACTGGTTAGCTAATTTCCCTCCAGGGGTGGCGTCCACAAACATGACACTCTGATATCTCTGGTTGTCGTACCATGATGTGGCCTTCCCTATCTTATGTCTAGCCCTATCTAAGCTATTCCATGATTTGCTCCTGTATAGTGGGCAAATTCCTTTCATGTCCAGTTCTATGAGGGTCTTATACTTTTCCATGGCTCCTTCGTATACTCTGACTCTGTCTCTTTGGTTGTAGCCAGAGAACTGCATGCGGTTGATGAAGTGTTGGATGTGTCCTTCCATTTCTGTTGGGTCGCACATGCTGGACACATTCTTCATCACTCGTACCAAATCTGCGATCAGAATATTAAACTTAGCACTACTGGACATTGCTGAGTTTTTGAGTATCAGGTATTTGGAGGCCATGGGTTTAGCATAGTGTGAGTGGAGAATTTGGGCTCTCTCGTCTATAGTGTTAATCCAGAGTTCTGTGTCTAATACAGGTAGTCTATTGCAACGAAAGATTTATGTAAATTATGTAAACTATATATATATGTGTTTGTCTATATTGTATCTGTATTATTTTTGACCGCCGGTCAGTCAATGGCAACATTGAGGACCGAGTAAGTTAGATCGCAGATATATATATATAAAAGACAGCGAGAAGTGAAAACCAACCAAACAGTGAGTGTGTGCTGTTATTAATTCTGGCAATATTACGCAAATATGACCCTCCCCAAATATAACAATATCTGTTTCGACACACGATTTCATATAAAAAACCTCGCAAAACTATATATATATATATATATATATGTGTGTGTGTGTGTGAGCGTGTATGTATGCTTTTGTCTGTGTTTGTGTGTGTGTTTGCATGTGTGGTTTTATTTTATTTTTCCTTTCCTTCTTCTTTCTCCAGCCTCACTTTCATATAATAATAATAATATAATAATAATGAAATTATTGTGTACAGTGCTCAGGTGCACTACAACTCATCAAAGGTGCATGTATAGTACATAGAATAATGTACAAATGTCAGGAAAATAAACAGTGTATGAGTCATGATATAATAACAATAACAATAATGAAATATTGTGCACAGTGCCCAGGTGCACCACAACCCATCAAAAAAGTGCATGTACAGTACATAGGGCAATGCACAAACATCAGTAAAATGAACAGTGCACACATGTGTGCATGTGTATGGAAGGGGCACATCAGGTGTAGTTTTGGCGTATTTCGGGAAGCATGAGTGTCTTAAAGGATGCAGTGTCTCGGCAGCTAACAATTGACGCAGGCAGTTTGTTCCATGTTTCAGCAACTCTGAGCGTGAAAAAATGTCTGCGAAAGTCATGGGAGCTGTGCTGTTTTCTTATCTTGTAGGCATGTCCACGTGTGTTAGACACATGGAGATCAAAGAGGCGCTCAGGGTTGCAGTTGGCGAGATGGTTAAAAACTTTGTGGGTATTCACCAAGTCCACTGCCAGACGTCGGAGCTTCAATGAATCCATGCCCAGGGAAGCAAGGCGTTCAGAGTATGGTAGGTGTCTGATGGAGGGTATGCGCTTGGTTGCACGTCTCTGAACAGTTTCCAGGAGGTCAATGTTCCGAGCAAGATAGGGGTTCCAGACTGATGATGCGAATTCCAAGTGTGGTCGCACCATAGCTGTATACAGTTTTAAATAGATGGCTGGAGAGCGGCTAACAAAGGTCTTGCTGAGTGATGCCAAGACACCCTCGGCCTTCTTGACAATCTTAGAGACATGCTTTGTCCAACGCAAATCGTTGCTGACAGTAATGCCTAGGTCACGTTCACAAGAGGACTTTTTGATGTCAGTGTTGTGGAGGGAGTATGTGGACGCTGGATTTTTCCTTCCAAAATGCATGGTGGTACACTTGTCCACAGCCAGCTTCAGTTGCCAGTCTGTGATCCATTGCTGCATTGTGTCCAGGTCTGATTGTAGGAAAGAGTTGTAAATTTCAGGATCAGTCCTTTTGATTTCAAGGTACAGCTTGATGTCATCTGCATATTTTAGTACCGTGGCATTCTGTAAGTTGGCATCTATGTCATTAATATATGCCACAAACAAAAGAGGACCAAGAACAGATCCCTGTGGTACACCAGATGACATCTCATATGGTGAAGAATGCTGTCCTAGAACCGTGACTACTTCCCTTCGGCTGAGAATGAAGGATTTCAGCCAGTCGAAAAGATCATCCCTCACACCCATTGCAGAGAGTTTTGCCATAAGTCTTTTGTGTGGCACAGAATTAAAAGCCTTAGCAAAGTCAAGGTA
>OZ024742.1:254072547-254077547 GCA_964016885.1 Eledone cirrhosa
GAAGAGTGATGATGTCATGCACTAGAGGTGACTGAGGAAGGAAGGGGGTGATGATAAACTACAGAAAACAGCATCTAACATTCTCTACACTTGTGTGTAAGTGTATGTGTATGTGTGTGTTTGTGTAAATGTATGTGTTTGTGTGAATGTATGTGTATTTGTGAGAATGTATGTCTGTGAGTGTGTATTTTTGTGTGTCTGTGTTTGCGTGTTTATAATAATATACTCATACACATGTCAGTTTGTTGAAAAAGTTAAATACCATCAAATAAATCACCCAAGGGTTCTCCAGTTTCACCCATCCCTTTCTATTTTATTCAACAAATTTGCTTACATCTCTAAATCAAAGTAGGGAAGTTCCAGATTTTACAGATGATATCAAGTTATATACTTCATCTTGCATCACTAACAACAAAATCATATTATGCACAGCCCTATCAACTGCAACTAGATGGGCACACGGAAATGGTCAACAATGTGATCCCTCTAAAAACACAATTGATTCACTTTCACAGTCTTGAACCTTCTAATTACCAATGTGATGAAATATACTTAATTCTGCAAAAGTCCATAAAAATCCTAGGTATTTTCTTACAAACTGATTAGAAATGGGAAACTCATCTCAAGTACTCACTGAAAAAAATGACTTTAACATGACATAATTAAAGTTATTTCAAATAAATACCACTGTCTGACATATAAACACTTCAGATTGTAATATTGTATGTGTGTGTGTGTTTCCATGCATATGCTTACTTTTGTGTTCTGGAACTTAGTGGTTTAACAAAACAGAGACCAATGAAATACGTATGACACTTGAAAAAATATGTAATGGGATCAATAGCATTGATTAAATTAAATCAATGCAACAGCATAGCCACATTCAAATGACTGAAAACAGAATATAGAATTAAAAATTGAAAGAATATTTATTGAAAGAATATAGAATTAAAAATTAAAAGAATAGAAAAATAGAAGAAAAAAGGGAACAGAAACAAAAATATAAAGGACAAGAAATGTAGAGGGGACAACCCCTACACCAATGACTGGGAGGTACATATCCCCTGTGACCCACAAACTCTACACCATTGATTGGAAAGTACATCTCACCTGTGACCCGCAAACTCTACACCATTGACTGGAAAGTACATCTCACATGTGACCCACAAATTCTAACCATTGACTGTGTCACCTGTGACCCACAAACTCTACACCATTGACTGGGAAGTACATCTCACCTGTGACCCACAAATTCTACATCCTTGACTGGGAAGTACATCTCAACAGCTGTGACCCACAGACTCTATACTATTGACTGGTAGGTACATTTGTGCTGTGACTCACAAACAAGATAGCAAATACATTGCTACAGAAATACTTTCTACATCAATCAATTAATCCATCTCAGGAACTCTTTCCACAGGCAAGATTCCCTCCTTCCAATTCGCTGAAAGAAAACAGCCATCTCAGGACTGGGAATACTGGAGGTCTTCATGGAATCCCAGATGACTGACTTATCCCAGGCAAACTGGAAAATGATTATCCTATCTAGATACCTACCTTCATTGCAGTTGAGGCCAGCAGGCTTTAGTTTGTGAGTACAAAGAGCTAACAATTGACTTGTCAAACCTAAAATGCAGAGAACTTTTAATATATTTCTTTTATGTAGGTAGTAAAATGACAAAGTTGTTAGGGAATCAGATTAAACATCTCTGCATTTGTTTTGGCTCTCTGAGTTCAACTTTGTTGGGAAGGCCTGAGTAGAGATGGTATTAGCTTAGCAAGTGTCAAACATCAAAAGCAACTCTAGTAGTGATAGTAGGAGGCCACAGTAAGTCTGTGAGTCAGTGGCTTAATAATTTCAGAAAGTGGTGGCTTTAAAAGAATTATATGAGCAGTGGCTTTTAGTGGCTATTTTGATATTAGTTTCACTCTTCTGAAGTACACTTTTCTAATTCTATTTCTTCATATATGTGTTGTACTTTATCACATCTATCTTCACCTAAGTATTTGGATGGGTGTTTCTGGAGACACTTAGTGATTTCAATGTCTGTGTATAATTGAATTTTCTCAGTTTTAATTAAATCAGGACTTTTTATATTAGTTTTGGCATATTTGTATATTGCAATATTCATTTTTATATCTTGGCTGAATTTATTAACAATTTTAGTAGATCTTCAGCTGGGTGTTAACTCTTTTAAATATGTTTTATGTATGTTGAAATAATAGATATAGAGAGATTGTGTTATAATTGTTTATTACTATTGCAGGTTTTAGTCATTAGACAGTGGTCATACACAAACACATTGAGCCCTGTACATATTTTTCAAGTTTGTTATTTATTTTATCAATCTTTCTTTATCAAATAACTATATTATGGGAGGTAAATACACACTCACATATGTGTGTGTGTGTATTATAGATTTTTCAGCTTTTGTCCACCAAAGCCTACTCAAAGGCATTGGTCTCAACCAAAATATATTGTAGCACACACCAGCCTGATGTGCCACACAGTGGACTAAATCCCAAACCCTGTGGTTGCAAAGTGAACTCCTTAACCATACAGCCATAGACACATACACACACACACATATATAATAATAATAATAATAATAATGAAATTATTGTGTAAAGTGCTCAGGTGCACTACAACTCGTCAAAGGTGCATGTATAGTACATAGAATAATACACAAATGTAAGGGAAGTGAATAGTATGAGTCATGATATACATGTGTGTATGTGTATGGAGGGGGAACATTAGGTGTAGCGTTGGCGAATCTCGGGAAGCATGGAGGCCTTAAAGGATGCAGTGTCTCGACAGCTAACAACCGATGCAGGTAGTTTGTTCCATGCTTCAGCAACTCTGAGCAGGAAAAAATGTTTCCGAAAGTCATGGGAACTGTACTGTTTTCTGACTTTGTGGGCATGCCCACGTGTGTTAGACACATGGAAATCAAAAAGGTACTCAGGGTTGTTGTTGGCAAGATGGTTAACAATTTTGTGGGTGTTTACCAAGTCAGTTGCCAGGCGTCGGAGCTTCAAATATACAATATATTAATAAATGGAAACAATATTTATAAAACCATAATTATTTTATTATATATATTTCAAGGGCAACCAAGGCAAATTATAGTGCGCTTTCATCAGATAAAATACATATTTGTTTTATAAATAAATATTGACATACCCGGAAAAAAGACAACCTTAACAGATGAAGTTCCCATGACCAC
This sequence comes from Eledone cirrhosa, assembly GCA_964016885.1. Taxonomy (NCBI): domain Eukaryota; kingdom Metazoa; phylum Mollusca; class Cephalopoda; order Octopoda; family Eledonidae; genus Eledone; species Eledone cirrhosa. The sequence goes on from OZ024742.1 coordinate 254,075,778, forward strand.
TTTATATATATAATGAACATTTAATATAGAAATGGTTTCTACAGGACTAGAACTGTTTCATTCAATCATCAAGAGTGGTCTTTACATTCCAGATGATTTCATACGAATGAAACAGTTCTAGTCCTGTAGAAGCTATTTCTATATTAAATTTTCATTGTTCTCCCTTTACTTATGTATTGATTACCTTATTTATTGTGGTTACCCCAGATTTCCCTCCGGATCTACACAGACAGACACACACACACACAGATATATATATATATATCATCATCATCATTTCATTTTACGTCCGCTTTTCCCTGCTTGCAAGGGTGGGGCGGGACCTGATTCTGGCTGAATTTCTATAGCTGGATGCCCTTCCTAACACCAACCTCATTTACAGTGAGTGCTGGGTGCTTTTTTGCCGTGGCACTTCCACGACCACTTTGCAGTGGAGTTTCTACAGCTGAGTAAACTGGAGCAATGTGAAATAAAGTGTCTTGCTCAAGGAAACAACACATCACCCTGTCTGAGAATTGAACTCACAACCTTTCGATTGCAAGGCCAATGCTCTGCTCTAACCACTAAGCCATGTGCCTCCATATATATATATATATATATATATATATATATATATATATATACATATATATATATATATATATATATATATATATATATATATATATATATATATATATATATATATATATATATATATATATATATATATATATATATATATATATATATATATATATATATATATATATATATATATATATATATATATATATATATATATATATATATATATATATATATATATATATATATATATATATATATATATATATATATATGGAGGCACATGGCTTAGTGGTTAGAGCAGAGCATTGGCCTTGCAATCGAAAGGTTATATATATATATATATATATATATATATATATATATATATATATAGAGAGAGAGAGAGAGAGAGAGAGAGAGAGAGAGAAATAGCTTCTACAGGACTAGAGCTGTTTCATTCGTATGAAATCATCTGGAATGTAAACACCACTCTTGATGATTGAATGAAACAGTTCTAGTCCTGTAGAAACCATTTCTATATTAAATGTTCAAGAAATGAGGAAGGAGTGAGACTTCTTGAATTTTGTGATGCGGGTACATTGACTATTTGCAACACAAACTTCCAGAAACCTGCCAATCACCTAATAACCTACAAATCTCGTGAGCACATAAGCCAGATTGACTTCCTGCTAGTTAGGCAGCGGGACAGGCAGATAGTGCCTAATACCAAGGCATACCCTGGGGAAGAATGTACCCCACAGCATAGGTTAGTTGTTAGAGATATCTCAGTAAGCAAGAGATGGAATGAGACATATAGGAAGGTGTAGAGAAGAAAGGTCTGGATGCTAAAAGACCTTTCACTAAAATACAAATTTAGGAAAGCCCTTCAAGATGTATATGACGAAAAAGAAGACGATTTAGAGACGTATGACATAGATAATAACTGGAATTTCTTACGTGATAACTTGCTGCAGGCTACTGATGAAACCTGTGGCTGGAGCAGAGCTCCAACCAGACAGAGAGTGACCTGGTGGTGGAACAGCACAGTAGATAAGGCTATTCGAGACAAAAGACTAGCATGGAAGGCTTGGAAAAAGGGTGGGAGTAGGGAAGAATATACAGCCACTAAGAGAGAAGCTAGATGTCAGGTGTACTTAGCACGCAGGGAGGCAGAGAGTAGGAGGTTTGCTAATGTTCTGCGACGGGAAGATCAGAGGCGTG
>OZ024742.1:254082547-254087547 GCA_964016885.1 Eledone cirrhosa
GGGATCATAAAAACGACCGTCAATATATGGAAGGCCGATCGTGCTAGAAAGACTAAAACCCCGGGTAAGAGCTCCCAGAGGTCAGCCTGTAGATCTTGAACCACAGAATATGAGGGCAACACGTATATGCGCCACGTATCCACTGCTTACGGCAGGATGGCACGGGTCCGCCCACAGTTACAGGCTAAATTTCTACTAGTGCAGCCTAAATCACAGTACACGCTTTACATAAATACATTACATCACAACTCATGCGCATACAGAGGTACAGATCAACAAGATATACGTCAGGATAGGTCCACCAATGCACTAATGGTGGGTAGGCCAGCGTGGATGGGTTACATCCATTGTACCAAAAAGGGGTGCTTATTAACATACACTCCCCTGCACACCCCAATATCAAGATCAATATCCTCCCACAGGCATAGTATACATTCACAGACTCGTATACATAGACGACCAACATTAGGAGACAGTTACACTCAGTCAGAGACAGTTACACAAGACAGCCCAACTGGAGGAATAAGGACGTGCTAGCTAACAGGTTTAAAGTAGAAGAAAGAGCTTAATATTCGGTGGGGGCAGGAGGAAAAAATTTCAGACTTTCTATTTAGTAGAGGGCATTTAGCAAATATAATAGAGTGGGATTCGGCAAGGCACAGGTTTCATACTCTACTATGAGGAGTATATGGATGGGATTTAGCAACCTGCCGCCAAGTAAGTGTGTAAGGTGTTCGTGCATTTTTTAAATTATGGACGTACGCTGCCAAGGAGGTGGAGTTCTTCAGTTTATTATGTCTAAAAGTGCATTGATGAGAGTTAAACCTGGTCTTAAAGGGGGTGGAAGTTGATCCTATATAGGTCATAGTGGACGCCGTAGTTACCACATCACACGCATAAACTATGTTTCTAACAAGGCAGAAACCATTCAGGGGGCAGCCTGAAGCCCTTCTACAGTTACAACCTCTGGTGATGCTATTCTCAGAAAGATTACCACCAGTGTTACTGCCCACTCTATCCACTACCGTGTTTTCCCCTAGGCTTAGGTTGTCCAGGCCTTCCTTTATTTTCTTATTATTCGTAATGGCCAGATGAGAGGCCAGATTTTGGGTTGTAGAATACGAAAGTTTAACAACATTCTTATTGAGGATAGAGTGGTACCTATTACCAGGAGGGAAGTTCCGTTCTAGCACAGAGAAGAAGGCCCTAGGAATATTTGTAGCCACTTCAGAATTAAAAGGGGGGTTGAAGTATGTATTCAATCTTCTTCTATTCTTTTTATTCTTTCTATTTCCATCAGTATTATTAGCATTATTATTTCTACGGTTCCTATGCTCACCTAGTCTATGCGGGGAGCTGCGAGGCTCACCATTGCTATTACTTAGACTAATGGTGCCCTGCTGGTTCATTCCACCGGCAACTAGAAACCTCCCGTTCACGACACCTCTATTGTTATTACTTAGACTAATGGTGCCCTGCTGTTTCATTCCACCGGCATTTAGAACCCTCCCATTCGCGACACCTCGATTACCAATGGACATATTATGTGTTATAACAACACTGGTAGAGCTACTATTAGGACCATTATTTCCCTGGGTGTAATACAATTTGTCCCTAAAGCCGGATCTAGCTAAGGCGTCGTTATAGTAATCAGCCTGCGAGTCAAACGCCTCCTCACTATGTGAGAGTGAACTTATTCTGTTAGATACGCCCTTCAGTATACCGCTGATGACAGACCTAGGGTGGTTGGAGTTGGTATTCACGTAAGTCAGCAATTCATTGGGCTTATGGTACGGTGTGTACGTATGGTTATCCAAGTCCAGTGTAACATCTAGGAAGTTCACAGTTCTATCATTTACATCCATTGTAATGGATAGGTTAAAAGTTTTAAAAAAGCTATGCAGCTTTTCCCTAATGCGCTCTATATTATACTTACTAGTATCTATGGAGAGTAGGGCGTCATCTCGGTACAACCCACCCCTAAGGAAAGGGAAGTTACTATGCAGTTCATTGAGGAGGTATAGTCCAACTAAGTCGGTGACCTGAGCAGAGTCACTCGACCCCATAGTGATGTCAAAATTATCAGGTGTGTTTTTTCTCGTCCATAGATTATCCTCAAACATGATAATGGTTTTACGTGCAGCGAGAACAATATCTATCTGTGGCCTAGTAATAGCCCCCCTCCGCATGGCTAGGATGAGGGCCTTATTGAGGATAATAGGAGATATAGATATATAATAAGCATCAATATCAAATTGGATGAATTTTAGTGAGTCACGACCACAATCAGTAGAGAACCATGTAATGACCTCACTAGTGTTACCCCAAAGCTCAAGGAAAGTTTTTTCTCTAACCAGGGGAATAACGCTATCCAAGATTCCCTTACTAATAATGCCCAGGTCAGACTTGGAGGGGCAGATAAGCCTAACCGAGGGTCTGCTAATAAAATCTTCCTTGTGGTCCTTGAGGGTGAATCTAGGCTGCTTGGGGTAATAAGGCTGAGTGTGTTTATCCAGACCTAATTTTACCACTATGTTATACCCCTCCAGATTAATATTATCTAAATTACTCTGCGTTGTTTTTTTGTAGTTCCTATGTAGTTCATTATAAATGAAGCCTCGATAGGTTTTATAATCCATACTATATAAGTTTTTAGTTTTGTCAGAGGGGACCAGAATGGATTTATTATCCCTAAAGTCCCTAACGATTGAACTTAGTTTACTCTGAAATTTATTGGTACATCTAGATTTTTTATATCTAATATTCCTAACAAGGGATAATAGCTCACTTTCGAAGTTATCCAACAGGCTATTATGCAGGGGGCTCCTATAGGTCTTAAATCCATAATTATTAAAACTACGCCTCTCCTCAGGGCTATCATACCTCCTATCAAAGTGGAACGCACGCCACCGAACACGTTTTACGAATGAGTTTATGCTAGTTATCAATGATTTCTCATACGAGATTTTAGGGGGGGGGGGGGAATATTCTTCAAGGAAATGGGTAAGTATGTCTTTGTTAGCATACTGCCTGATAATATACAAGGACGCAAATCCGCGTATATCAAAGTTTGAGCTCAACCAGTGGGAGCCGTATAGTATGCTAGGGAAAGGATCAGGGGTGTATAACACTCCACTTATCCAGCAGGCAGTATGAGGTTAGCTCAATGTAAGGACAGAGCCGTAATATAATAAATAAATAACAAAGAACGCTTATAGCATATGCATATCTTTACTTGCTAACATTGTTTCATCCGCACTATAAGTGGGACTCATCAGAGCATAAAGGTTAATTACATACCATACAAGCAATAACAAATCCAAGACATTGAAGAATAAAAGGTAATAATAGACGATAGAGGATAAGAATAAAAATAAAAATAAAAGTAAAAATAAAAATAAAAATAAAAATAAGGGGTGCTATCAGTCACAGTTGGGCGGGGTGCTGTCAACATATAGTTACATACAAGCATACACATGGATAAGAGTACAGACAAGAGTAGACACATGGATAAGAGAACAGACAAGAGTAGATAAGATAATGGGATTAGGTAAGAGTAGGTAAAAAATAGGTAAAAAATAGGTGAAAAACAGACTTATAATATATATAAAAAGAAATACAAAGAAATACATAACAAACTTACATATAAAATATAAAATATAGGGTAAGGAATGAGATAAAATAATATAAAATTAAAAATTAAAAATTATATACATAGAACATAATATAGTATAATCATAAAATAAGATAAAATAAGGTAAACTAAAATCAAATAACATAGACTAAATTAAAATAATATAATATAAGATATAATTAAATGTATAATTAAATGTAATTAAATGTAATTAAATAAAATAAATAAATAAATAAATAAATAAATAAAAATTAAATAAATAAATAAAATTAAAATTTAAATTTTAAAATTTTAAAATTTTAAAATTAAAATTTAAATTTAAATTTAAATAAATAAATAAATAAATAAATAAATAAATAAATAAATGGAGTCAAGTAAGTAAATAAATAAAATTAGATAACATGAAATGAAATAAAATGAAATAAAGTAAATTGAGATAAGATATATATTTTTTTAGAATATATCTCTTGAATATATCAGGGGCCCACGAAGGCACTAAATGTCACAGTTATGTGTATCACTTGACCAATTTTTTAAAATATATTTCATGAAAACATCAGGGGCCCACGAAGGCACTAAGTGTCACAGTCACCAGTATCACTTGACGATTGCAAGGCAATGGAGGCGTCCCAGGTTGGGCAGTCTCGAAAGTTCACTCGAAAGTCATGGGTGTGCATTCACACAGTTGAGCGGTGGGGTAATGACAAACCGGTTCACACACGGGCAGGAGTCAATTGGTCAGAGAGGTGCATCAAAGGAGGTAGAAGAATTCACATGCATTAGCAAGCGAGGTGAGGTTAAAGCAAGCAGACACAGTTGTAGCGCATACAAAATATATATAAAAAGACAGAAGATATATAAAAAGCCATTAAGTCACCGCATTGGGACATCACAAGATTGTACACATCAATATGTTCAGCACGTATATGCACGTATACACACCACATGCATATGCAGAGACGGTATACATATATATATATATATATATATATATATATATATATATATATATATATATATATATATATATATATATATATATATATATATTTTTTTTTATATACACAGACACATATAACCACCTACACCCATACACATATAAATGTATACACGGACACACACGCACACACACACAGCGTAGGACACCCGGGTCAAAGCCGATATTAAATACGATATTAAATACGATATTAAACACCGAAATACCACATTAGACCAGACCCACCACCACAGGTAATATATTCAAAACAAATACATACGATGAGATGTATTAAAATAAAGTTGAAATCCTACGGAGATATTCATGTCTGCACGTGCCATTGACCGATTCGAGTGTACACAGACCGTTAGTAACTACGGAGGGCCATCG
>OZ024742.1:254090047-254112547 GCA_964016885.1 Eledone cirrhosa
TATATATGTATATATATGTGTATGTCATGGTCGGGTCGTTGGCGACTAAACTAGCAACCCCACCAAGGTTTCTTGGTGAGGAGGGTGACTTTGGACATCCTGCAGGACTAAAAACAAAACCTGTCAAAGGGCAAAGGAGCTCTTAAGAGTCAATGGCCATCCAAAATCACTGGGAGAGATGACCCCTTAGCCTTTGGCAAGGCAGAATTCTAGGAGAAGGAAAACTCTGATATAACACCTGCAACCCTGATGGTATCCAATGATGTAGAGTTGTTCTTCTTTTTGGTAAATATCATCTTGGTTAAGAGAGTGGGACTGGCTTTGTGCAGTGCCTTTGCTCACTATAAAAGCTTCACGGCACAGGCATTGCTTTATATCTGGAGATCTCTCTGCACTTGTCGTCACATGGTACCAAGGGCAAAGCACTATGTGTCAATAATTGTCACAAGTGTAGTGTTTGTACCAGAGTTTTCAAGTCGCTGGCTGGACTAAAAAGTCACACTCGTTCAGCGCATCGGTAGGGGTTCTCCTACATGGATATAAAGTAGTGGCCGTACTCGAAAACGAGTTGGCAGCCACCATATATATATATATATATATATATATATCATCATCATCATCACCGTTTTACGTCCGTTCTTCCACGCTAGCATGGGTTAGACGGGTTGTCCTGTTGTGGGCAGTGTCTGGTCGGCTGACCATGCCTTGCTCATACAGGAACTGATCTGGCTTGATTTCTACAGCTGGATGCCCTTCCTAACACCAACCTCATTTACAGTGAGTGCTGGGTGCTTTTTCGTGGCGCCTACACGTCCACTTTACAGTGTGGGCTGGGTGCTTTTTTGCCGTGGCACCTCCACGACCACCTTGCGGTGGGGGGTGTGGGGGCATATTGTTTATATGCTTCAGCATGTACCCATGGGAGGTCGGGTACCCTGTATTACTGCGTGACGCCAGAAGTCACGGTCGTGTGTCATTAACTTTGAGAGGTGTAGTTGGGTAAGGTCGGCTCTTATCACCTCATCCCAAGTCATCTTGGGTCTCCCCACTCCGCGGTTTCCATCAACTTCTAGTGCTCTGCACCTTTTTATGCAGCTGTCATCCTTCATACGCATCACATGTCCATACCAGCGTAACCGCCTCTCCTGCACGCAGCATTTGATTCCTCTTATGCTCAGTCTCTCTCTCAATTCCTTTATGCTTTGTCGTTCACGTATATTACTGTTACACATCCATCGGAGCATGCAGGCTTCGTTTCTCTCTAATCTACGTAAGTCTTCCACCTTCAGCGCCCAGGTCTCACTACCATGCAACATCGCTGTTCGGATACACGCATCATACAGTCTGCCTTTCATTCTGAGGGAGAAGCCTTTTGCAGCTAGCAGTGGTAGTAGTTCCCTAAACTTCTTCCATCCCGTTCTTACCCTAGTTATTGTACTTTCTGAGCACCCACCTCCGTTGCTAATTCGGTCACCTAGGTAGCAGAAGCTGTCTACTGTTTCTACAGGGCCCTCCCAGAGATTGGTGGTACTTGTTTCCTGTGGCTGTTTGCTTGCTGTTTCAGCACAGCTGCTGCATGTGAATCCTACATTCTTAATTAAGCTTCCTGAGATCCCGCTACATCTCTTGTGTAGCCATTGTTTGCATTTGGGGCAGAGAATGGAGTTCCTACCTACACCTTTCCTACATACTGAGCAAGGCCATTTCCCTGAGGGGATCTGGGTTCTGTTTTCTCGTCTACTTATAAGGACCTTAGTCTTTGTCATGTTGACTTTGAGGCCCTTTCTCTCTAGTCCCTGCTTCCAGGTTTGGAATTTATTCTCTAGTTCTACCATAGATTCAGCTATGAGTGCAAGGTCATCAGCATACAGGAGTTCCCATGGGCATCCGGTCTTAAACTCCTCCGTTATTGCCTGCAGGACTATGATGAACAGGAGAGGGCTAAGAACAGAGCCCTGGTGGGCCCCAACCTGTACGCTAAATTCCTCGCTATACTCATTGCTAATCCTAACTTTGCTGACTGCTCCCCTATACATGGCTTGTACCGCTTTCACAAGCCATTCATCTACTCCTAGTTTTCTAAGAGCCCACCAGATTACTGCACGTGGAACTCTGTCAAAGGCTTTCTCAAGGTCGACAAATGCCAAGTAGAGTGGCTTACTTTTAGCTAGGTACTTTTCCTCACAAGGAAGAGGGCATCAGTGGTGCCTTTCCCTGGTACAAACCCAAATTGCATCTCGTCTATATTCACCCGGTCCCTAATCAGCTGTGCTATAACTCTTTCTGTTACTTTCATGACCTGGTCCATCAACTTCATACCTCTATAGTTTCCTCTATCTAGTGCATCGCCTTTACCTTTGTAGCAGTTGACAATGATGCTACTGCACCAATCTTTTGGTATGGCCCCCTCTAGTATTACCTGGTTAACGATACGTGTGGTTATAGTGTGACCTACAGACCCAGATGCCTTCAGCATCTCGGCAGCTATACCCGATGGACCGGTTGCCTTCCCTATCTTCATATCTCTGATTGCCTTACTTACTACGCTGCCGCTGACTTGTACTGCTGGTCCCTCTATAGGGTCTACGTGGGGTAGGGTCTCTTCTTCCCATGCATTCTCCTCATTTAGTAATCTATCATAATGACTCTTCCATGCATCTTTCTTCTCAGCACTTGTGAGGGCAAGCTCACCTTTATCATTCCGGATACACTTCTCTCCAATGACATCACAACTACATCTGACACACTGCCTCGCAATCTTGAATACCTCCTGTTTCTGGTCCTCACGTTGCAAAACATGCTTGAATATTCTATCCTCTGCTTCCCTCCTAGCTAAGTATACTTGTCGCCTAGCTTCCCTCTTGGTCTCTATGTAATGTACCCTGCTCCCCCCGTTCTTCCATTCTTTCCATGCCTGTCTCTTGGCCTTGACTGCTTCATCTACCTTATTGTTCCACCACCAAGTCACTCTCCTCCTGCTTGAGGTCTTACTCCAGCCACAAACTTCATCCGTCGCCTCTAGTAAGTTATTTTTTAGGAACTCCCAGTTCTCTTCTACGTTAAATGTCTCTATCTGTTCTTCTTTACTGTCGTAGGCGTTGAGTAAAATATCTTTAAATCTGTTACTGGTTGAGGGGACTTTCAGCTTCCAGATCTTTCTTCTCCAGGTTGGCCTCTGTTTCCGGGTTCGTCTAGTTCTGACCGTGAGGTCGCTGACAACTAAGCTATGTTGGGATGTACATTCCTCACTAGGGAAGACTTTTGTGTTTACGACCGTCCATCTGTCACGTCCTCTGATGAGGATAAAATCTAACTGACTAGAGTGCTCCCCTGATCTATAGGTGATCAGGTGGTTGTCGGGTTTTTTAAAGTTTGTGTTACATATCGACATGTCATTGGCGTCGAATATATCATCATCATCATCATCAGCGTTTAACGTCCGTGTTCCACGCTTGCATGGGTTTGGACGGGGGTAGTCCCACTTGAGGCAAGAGTGATTGTCTTGCTCGCATAGGACTGTCTGGCAGGTTTTCTACAGTTGGATGCCCTTCCTAACACCAACCACATTTACAGTGTGGGTCTGGGAGGTTTTTACCGTGTTGCCTACACGGCCACATTACAGCGTGGACTGTGTGTTTTTTTGTCGTGACACCTACACGATCTCATTTGTTTCGGCCTTGATGGCGCGGCACCAACATAACTTTACATAGAACGGGGTGGTGTGGATCGGGTGGGGGTGGTGGGACGGGGTGTATTTGTTAGAGATGCCTACTGGCTGGAGTAGGTTTTACTATATATTTAGGTAAGGCGGGTCTTCTCTGTTACTGAGTACCGCCAAAGGTCTCGGTCCAGATATATATATATGTATATATATATATATATATATATATATATATATATATATATATATATGTATATATATATATATATATATATATATATATATATATAACGTCTAACCCATGCGAGTGTGGAAGATGGACATTAAACAAAGATGATGATGATGATCATATATTTTATTTGTTGTGCTTATAGTACCTAGGTGATCAGATTAGCATGGGAGCGGGGTGTTCCGAGGCCATAGTATCTAGAATAAGGATGGGTTGGAAGAAGTTTAGGGAGCTGCTTCCTCTGTTGACAAAGGAGGGTTTCTCTATGAGTACGAAGGGCCGGTTATATGATGCTTGTGTGAGATGCATGATGCTGCATGGTAGTGAGACCTGGGCCGCAACTACAGAGGATATGCGACGGCTGGAAAGAAATGAAGCAAGCATGCTCTGTTGGATGTGCAATGTCAATGTGCGTGAACGACCAAGCATAAACAAGTTGAGAGATAAACTGTGTATAAGAGGGATAAGTTGTGGAGTGCAGGAGAGAAGAGTGAGATGCTATGGACATGTGATGCGCATGGAGGATGACCGCTGTGTAAAGAAGTGCCAAGAAATCCCAGTAGAAGGAAGACGTAGTAGAGGAAGACCACGAAAAACATGGACGAAGGTGGTGAGAGCAGACCTCAGATCGCTGAAGCTCACGGTGGAGATGACAAAGGACCAAGTGAAGAGATGCTGTGCTGAATTGGACCCATCACAAGCAGGGAAAAGCAGACGTAAATGATGATATATATATATACACACATATATGAGGAGACGAAGCAAGTCAAATAGAACAGTCATAGCTTCAGCCATTTCCTCACCAACTCAGTGAACATGTAAGTTCATATTATTAGAATTCAAATCCAGCTGGCCAGAGTGCACATTTTTGTTAAAGCGTGAGGAAGACGACTGTGTGGGTAAGAATATATGGTACGCAGACTGCTGCAACATTTTCCACGGTCCTGAACTGATGGTCTTGCACCGATAGATGAAGCCATATGCAAAATATTAGGTAATAATAGCATACATTACATAATTAGCCATATGTATATATAGATATTGTGTAAAATCCATGTCAAACTGGAATATACCATCCTAGGTATTCAGAGTTTCTCAAAGTGAGTTCATTTCACTTTGTTCATCAGCCTATTCATTGTATATATAAAATTATATATACGTATGTTGTGGATATTCCCCATGGGTATTGGGAGATGACCACAATTAAAAAAGGTATTCAATATGTTTGGTAAAATATAGGCATCTTTATTTGATATAAAAATGATTTCTACAGGACTATAAATGTTTCATTCATATGAAATGATCAGCGAAGGATGTTCCTGATAATTTCATATGAATGAAGCATTATTAATTTGACAAGCTGATTGGTATAGTGAATCTGAGCCTCCATCAATTCTACCTCTCCCTCTATAACCTCATCCCTGCTAAAGTCCCCGGTAAGTTGCTATAATGATATTGTCTTTACTCTCAGTGTATACAGCCTAGCTGAATGGTTAACATGTCCCCTTCACAATCATTAGGTCCCTGGTTCAATCCTACTGTGTGGTACCTTGGACAAGTGTCATTTACCATAGCCACCAATTGACTCATGTCATGTGAGTGAAATTGAGTAGACTGAAACTGTGTGGAAGCCTGTCAGATGGACTGTGGCTGTAATGCAAAGGGTCAGCCTTGTCACACACTGTATCATGCTGAATCTCCCTGAGAGTACACACACACACACACACACACACACACACACATACACACACACACACACACACGCACACACACACACACACATATATATATATATATATATATATATATATATATTGAGGTTGGTGTTAGGAAGGGCATCCAGCTGTAGAAATCAAACCAGAATCAGTTCCTGTCCCACCCTTGCAAGCAGGGAAAAGCGGACGTAAAATGATGATGATGAAGGCTGACCTGCTCAGCTGAAACTCATGACAGAGATGACACAGGACCGAGAACTCTGGCGCTACGACATATGACAAAAGATGCAAGTTGACAACTCAGCTTGTCATGTGTTTATGAAGGGCACCCAGCTCCCAAATTACAGTCCTGCTGGGAGCAGGGCATGGCGCAGCCAACTGGCATGATCCTCTGCATGGTAAACCTGGTTAGTGTTTAGGAAGGGATCCAGCAGCTGTAAAAACCCAGCCAACACACAGTCGAATTTGTGCAAGGTATGGTGCGGTCATTTGGCCAGACTTGTTTCATAAAAGTATCACCCAGTAACATGGCTCCACTATGAGCAAGACATAGTATGGAAAACTAGCCAGATCTCCCTCATAATTGGGACCACCCAACTCCCAAGTTATGGTGTTGCTGTGAGCATGGTATAGTGCAGTCAACTGGCCAGATGCATCCCATAACAGTGCCACCTAGTTTCAGACTGTAAACATGATAAGTATTTGGTAGGGCATCAAACAGACATAAAACCCCAGCTAACAAACAGTCCTGTTATATGCAAGGTACAGCATGGCTATCTGGCCAGAATTGCCTTGTAACATGACCACCCAGTAACATGGCCCCACTATGAACCAGGCATGGTGGAGCCAACTGGCCAGACATCCCCCATAAATGGAACTGCTCAGTTACACACTGTAAACATGGTTTGTGTGAGAAAGAGCATCCAGCTATAAAAATCCCAGCTAAAATACAGTTCTGTTTGAACAAAGTAGGGTGCAGCCAGCTGGCCAGGCTTGGATGACCCGTCTAACCCAGGGCATGGCTCAGTTAACTTGCCAGACCCTACTCCTAACAGTTTCACACAGTTCCAAACTATAAACATGATTGGTGTTAAGTAGGGCATCCAGCAGCTGTAAAACACCAGCTAAGGTATGGTGTGCTCATCTGGCCAGAATTGCCTTGTAACATGACCCCACTTTGAGCAAGGCAAGGTATAGCCCACTAGCCAGACCTCTCTCATAACATTACCACCCAGTAACATGACCTGACTTTGAGCAAGGCATGGCGTGGCCCACTGGCCAGACCTCCTTCATAATGAGACCACACAGATCCCAATATACTGTTCTGTTGTAAGAAGGGTATGGCGTGGCTATCTGGCCTGACTTGTTTCATAAGAGGGCAACCTGGTTCCATACAGTAAATGTGGTTGGTGTTAGGAAAGTATGATGCTGCCAATTGACCAGACTTACTTCACTATGATGCCACCCAGTTCTACACACTATAAGCAAGGCACGGCGTGGCCAACTAGCTAGACATCCCTCATAAATGGGACTGCTCAGTTCCACACTGTAAAAATGATTTGTGTTAGGAAGGGCATCCAACTGTAAAAATTCCAGCTAAAATACAGCTGGCCAGATGTGGATGACCCATCTAACTCATGCAAGCATGGAAAAATAGACATTAAACAATGATGATGATGATGATATATATATATATATATCCATATATTTTTTCTGTACAGTTTCTTAAAATGGTTTATTTAATCACAGAAATCTTTTAAGGAAAACTTGATTCAATGAGTGTGAATAATAATGGCAACTGGCTTCAAATTAGATCACTTTGCAATCTTAAAATATGGCATTACAAATATAGATTAGCATGAAAGAAATGATTGGTTGTAGAATATCAACCGAAACTAACAATTTCTTCCTACCTCTTTCAATCTTGATAAAATATTAGATTAACAGATACTGTATGAAAAGAAGGGGAAAAATTCTTTTACAAAGAACTAGAGGATTCTGGGTAAAATGTGAATGTTTATGTGGTCGAATGTATGTGCTCTACCAAATTGGGGGTAACTAATTTTCTCTCCTTACATTAAATAATAATGATTTTTTTTTTTAACATTTGCACCGAGTCTATTACACTTTGAGATTTAATTGATCTATACAGATCAGATGAACATTTCATATTTTTCTGATCTAACTATAATGATGAAAAATATTAAATTTGAGAAGATTTAATGTAAATAAGTGAAAGAATGTAAATAAAAGTATCACGGCAGTCTGGAGTTTCATTCTGCTTATCAAGGCAAATCATTTTCCCTATAACAACATCAATAATAATAATAATAATAATAATAATAATTGACAAAATAACAAAATATACTACTGGATCAAAATTTCTTGAAACTAGGAACCAATCGGCAGGAGACCCTGTAGTAGGCCCCGAGCAACATGGCGGGGTAACATCCATGAGCTTGGCCGATCTCACTTGGGGATCCAGCCAGATCAGCTGAAAATAGTTGCTTCTGGCAGGACCTGCTGGAAGGAGTGTTTGAAGTTTCTACCCCTACGATTCTCTCAGGAATAAGTGGGTGGAATAAAAGAAGAAAAATAGTCAATGCCACCTAAAAATATCAAGATAATTCCAGTTGACATCAGAGCCCAAGACATAGGGGACAATACAAGGACAGAAAACATCACAGTCAGGTTTACATTGTGTAAAGGAAAGGAAACATCCACAAAGGGAATACAGTAAATACAATAATAACAGGACCCTATCAGCAGGCTGTAATGCATCACTTAAATTTATGGCCAAGCTGCCGGTAAGATAGTTATATAGCCCTTCAAATCATGCCAGTTATTTTTACCAACAGAAATCTCAGAAAACACTACCTAACAAGCATTTTTTTAAAAAGCCTCCTTGTAACAGTATATATAATACTAAAAATGCTGTCTACAAAGAGACTTTATATATACTACGAAGGATACTATCCTCAAAGTGACATGTACAGTGTGCGGACGATATTTGTTGGCAAGATTACTGTCTAGGAAAATATAACACAGTAATTTTATTTTTTAAGATATATTTATCAAACTTGGGTCAGTTTGTCTTCATGACTTGTTCTTTCGATCTCACTCAATAAACCCGCCATTGGCTTTGATGACGGCCTCAAGGCGGCCTCGGAACCAGCTACAGGCCTTCATCACTGTGCCCCGACTAGGCCCCTAAAGGCACTTGTGATCCTGGCCTTCAGATCGTCTTTCGTATTGCAGCTAGATCTGTTGGTGTCTCGTTTCACAGCGCCCCACACAAAGATGTCGAGAGGGTTGCAGTCAGGCGAGCTGGGAGGCCAGATGTCAGGTGAACTGTGGTCGACGAAGTTCTCTGCGAGCCAGGCTTGGGTCTTTCGGCTGGTATGGCAGGGCGCTGAGTCTTGCTGCCACACGTACAGCCTACCTGCAGCTACCTGGTCGATCCAGGGCTTTACTACCTCGCTCAGAACGCGTATGTAGCCATCGGTGTTCAGCTTGAGGCCCTCGGGGAAGAAGTGAGGTGGCATGACATCACCTTGGCTGCTGACGACACCTAAGACCAATGTTGTTGCTGGAAACTTTGTCTGCATGACTCTGGGCACGTCTTTGGATGAGACAGTGAGCCACCTGTTGTTCTGGGAGTTGATCTTCTGGTCTTGGCAGAAGTTTTTCTCGTCGGAGAAAACCACAGCATGTCTGGCTCCAGTGGGTGTTTCAACTTGTTGATCAGCTTCTTTGCATGCTTCAGTCGCTTTTCTTGCATCGCCTTTGACAGAAATTGCCCTTTCCTCATCTTGTATGAAACGTAGCGAATGTCTTCATGTACCACCAGCCTAATGAGCTTTTCATCCACGCCTTTCTCCCTTTCAATGGCACGCATCGACTTGCTAGGTTCATTGTTGATGATATCCTGAACTTCAGCGACGAACTCGGGCGTTCTGAAGGCGTTAGATCGTTGATCATGTGTTTTCCTCGCTGATGTTACTTCGTATTCGAATCCTGAATCTTCCTATTCCTTTCTGACCTTTTCCACCATTCTCCTGCTGACGTTGAGAAAGTCTGAAATTTCCTTATTTGTCCTCCTGGCGCGGATTCCAAGAAGAACTCTGTGTCTCTTCCACAAATTTGGCGGTTCAAAATTATAAATAATCAATTATTCTGAAAATAAATAATGGAAATATAGTCACTGTTTTTATGAAGACAAGAGTGACAACGGAAGCAAAAAAAATTTGCATAAAATTAGCAGTTGAAAATTGCGAAACAAATATCGTCCACACCCTGTATATACTATGGAGAGTGCTGTCCTTAAAGTATCATTATATTACAGAGTATACTATCTTCAAAGTAACATTATATATATTATGAATGGTGCTGTTCTCAAAGTAACATTATATTACAGAGGGTGCTGTCCTCAAATTAACATTATATATACTACAGAGCGTGCTGTCCGCAAAGTAACATTACATATACTATGAAGGGTGCTATTGTCAAAGTAACATTATATATTCTGCCATGCTTTGCAGCAAAGAGTTACTTCCCTTTACGGACTGAGTTCAAATCCCGCCGAGGTTAACTTTGCCTTTCATCCTTACGGAGTCGATAAAATAAAGTACCAGTAATACACTGGGATGATTTGCTGGCCTTGTGCCAAAAAGTAGAAACAATTATATATTCTACAGAGGGTGCTGTCCTCGAAGTAACATTATATATACTACAGAGGGGGTGCTATCCTCAAAGTAACATTATATATACTACAGAGGGTGCTGTCCTCAAAGTAACATTATATATATTACAGAGGGCACTGTCCTCAAAGTTATATTATCTATACATATATATAAAACTGAAATTGTTTGTGTGTGTGTGTCCTAATTTTTGAAAAGTCTATACAAGTCCACATTTCTACTCCGATTGACTTCAAACTTGCATTTATATATTCCTTGCGGTCTAAAGATATTAACTGGAGCTTTTATTTTTCAATTTTCTATTGTTAAAGCGTTGTTAGGCACCAGTTATCAATCTCTCTGTCTTTTTTAGTCTGTCTTTTTAGATAGATACATAGCTATAACGTCTCGCCCTTATAATATCTGTCTGTATGTCTGACTGTCTGAATTACGACATTATGACAAACATTATTATCATTGCTGACGTATTATCTTCGTTAGTTTCCGTTCACTGCCAGGGAGCATCTCCATGAACCAAAGTATCATCTTCCTGTCTTCCTTCGACTGTAACATTTTTCGAAATATTTACTTCTGCGTTCACAGATTGATTTTTTTAGATTCAGAAGATCCCGTTAAGGGTGAAAGCACACGTTGTAAGCAATGTCAATGTTACTGCTGCTACAAAGGACTCCCATTACCACTGAACTTTCACCTTTGCGTTCTGCATTTCCATCCGCAGGCCAACATGGAATGGTCTTCATAGTAGTCAGTTTATTGAGGGACAAACAAAAGGGTCTCGAATTTGCCGTCCAAAAAACCCATTGACAATAACGAAAACCGCTAACATCAACGCAGAATGATACATTGTAGGTCGCTTTAACCCGTCTTTTATTAATCAAAAATCTTCTTGCCCTTTGTGCGCCATTCATCTAACTGTAGACCAACAAATACCAACTAAACGAAGCATTGACAAGAACGATAGCGAATGAATCTTCAAGGTAAACAGTTTCTTTCTGAGCTGTTAGTTCATGCGGGATTCTCTGCTACACCTTTTCATAATAATACCGAACAACGTACTGCTGGTCACTCCTTCCTCCAAAAGCTGTACAAAGCGGACATGTGCATCAGGCAGATGGATTGGGTGCAAATCTACACCAGGCCTATGCAAGAAATTCGCAAGGGACTGCACCGAGAGGGACAGAGAGAAAGAGTAACTTAGTGGAAAGAGTGCGAATGAACTTTTGAGGTAAGTAGCCTACGCCTTACTGCTATGACACTGAAACCTTCTGCCAACTTAATCTGTGACTTTCTCTTTCACATTTACTCCAATAGGCCAAAACAGAGTGGAAACGCCAAAGGACAACTGTCACAGAAGGAGTATGAAAAGAAGGGGCTCAACAATATTTCTATAAACAATGCACGTAGACAGCTAAACTGTACTTTCAACTTCTTAATTTTCTCCAAATAAAACAAGTTTCCTGTCGGTATATTTTCGTGAGTTTTTAACAGGACTCACAAATAAACGTTTCTCATTGGAGGTGCTATTACCAATGTTCTTACCCGTGCAACGCCGGGATACACTGCTAATATATACTACAATAATATCAGAACAAAATTTGAACCTGATGATATGAGATGAATACAAGATACTCAAAGTAATAATAATAATAATGGTTTCTGATTTAGGCACAAGGCCAACAAGTTTGGAGGAGGGGAAAGTCGATTAAATTGACCCAGTGTGTTACTGTTACTTTATTTTACTGACCCTGTTAGGAAAAAAGGCAGTGAGATTTGAACTCAGAATGTAAATGGATGTAACTATGTGCCACATGCACAGTTCTAAATTGAGGCGATAGAAACCATCAAAACAGAATTACTAGGAGGAAATAGACAAAGAGATATTGCCATAAGCACAGTCGAGGTGAAGGATCAAGTGGCCAAGTTACCAAACTGGAAAGCTCCCTGTCCAGATCGGCCCCATGGTTTTTGGTTGAAGAGATGCAATACACTTCATGAAAGACTGAGAAATCAATTGAATGAATGTGTCTAGAGTGGAGCAATTCTCTCTGGGATAGTAATAGGAAGGACAATGCTCATAATAAAAGATAGAAGGGGAATGTTGTTAGAAACTACCATCCTATAACATCCCTGAACATAATATGGAAGGTACTTGCTGGGATATCTGTGGAGAAGATGTATACTTTAATCTACAGGAAGGGAACAAAAAAGATATAGGAAGAGATCTCAGAGTACCAAGGATGACCAGGATATTGATATCAGCTTTGAGTCATTGTTAAAAAACATCATAACAACAAAGCCTGGATTGACTTTAAGAAGGCATATGATATGTGCCTTATTCTTGGACTGTTAACTGCCTGCAGATGTTTGGTATTGCTTACATCACAAATTTTCTTCTGAATTGTATGGTAGAGTGGAAGACCAAGTTGTACTCAAGCAATGTATTCCTTTGAGAAATAGAAATTAAAAGGGGTATTTCCAAGGTGACTCATTTTAACCATTACTATTTGTCATAACCCTTATACCTATAGTACTGGCACTTAGGAAAGTTAAAGTGGGTTACCAATGTGGAAAGAAAAGACCATTCATAAACCATCATCTGTTTATGGATGACCTGAAATTGTTTGGGAAGTCTGAAAACCAGATAGATCATTTGGTTAAAACAGTCCAGATATGTAGCAGTGACATTGGTATGGAATTTGAGATTTCCAAATTTTCTGTGCTCAAAATAAAAAGAAGGAAGAAGGCAGTCAATCTGTAGTGGATTAAGGTTGCCATCGGGAGAAACTATAGGGGAACTGGAAGATAGTGCAAAGAAGAATTTGGGGATTTTAGAACTGGATGACATTTTAGATGCAGAAATGAAAGAAAAGTTTAGTGACATATTTAAAATTAAAAATGATTTTAAAATCCAACCTGAATGAGAAATCTAATCACTGCAATGAATATCTGGGTAGTTGCTGTGATTAGATGTAGTGTGTCCCTTCTCAGGTTAGCTGAAGAAGAAATAACAAAGTTAGATAAACTGGCGAGAAAGTTAATGACATTGTATGGAACCTTAAAGCAAATATAAACAGATTATGCATGAAGAGAAAGAATGGTGGTAGAAATCTCATCAGTGTGGATTATTGTATAAGGACGGTGAATTGGCAGTATAGGTAGAGGGTCAGACACCATGCTTTCCAACATAGTTACGTCCCTTTACGATCTGAGTTCAAATCCCGCCGAGGTTGACTTTGCCTTTCAATCCTTACGGGGTCGATAAAATAAAGTACCAGTAATGCACTGGGTAATTGCTGGCCTTGTGCCTAAAGTAGAAACAATTATTGTATAAGGAGTGAAAGGAGAATGCTTGCAGAATATTTGGTAAACAGTGACGAAGAGATGTTGCAATATGCAGCAGAGGATATGGGTATAATTGTAGATGAAATAGTAATGAACAGTTGAACCAGAAAGTTGAAGAGAAGAGAAAGATCTGGAAATGAGAATGCATGGGCAGTTTGAAATAAATACACAGTATATTAAGGATAAAACAACAACATTTAAGCAAGGTGATTTGAAGTATACCACTGAATGCTTTATGATTACAGCACACGGCCAAGTTCTTGTTACCAATTCAGTGAAGTATAACATCTACAAAACTTCTGATACCCAGAAATGCAGACTGAATGAAAAGAATGTAACCTATTTGGTAAGTGGATATGAAAGCCTTGCGCAAAAAGAATACAAGTGCCATCCTGATAAAGTCTGTTTGTACCTTTATTGGATTTGATGTCATTCAAGTTAACAGGGAATTAGTATAAGCATGTGTCTAGTAAAGTAATAGGAAAGCAATGATATTCTGGGATCATGGTTTTCTGACTGATAGTGTAATTGAGCATCACTAATTGAACATTGTTGTATGTATTTAACAAATAAGACAAATACTGTCAGGTCATTGATGTAGCTATAACAAATATCAGGAACATTGCGAGTAAAGTGGTTTGGAACGAGAGAGAGCAACGTGAAAGTGATACCAGTTTAGGGTCAATCCCATTGAAACTTCAAGACTCCTTAAAGCAGTTGAGAATGCCATGCGAGATTGGTGTCATAGGTACTGCACACATTTTAAGGAAAGTACTATCTGTCTGAGGTCCTTGGTGTGACTTGACAGGTGACTAAATACTCCAGTGCATTTTCCATCTACACTGCATGACAAAGTAATAATGGTTTCTGATTTAGACACAAGGCCAACAACATTTGAGGAGAGAAAAAGTGGATTAAATCAACTCTGGTGCATTACTGGTACTTTACTTTGTCCAGCCCTTAAGGATGAAAGGCAAAGTTAACCTCAGTGATATTTGAAATCAGTACATAAGGAGCTAGTACTCTATACCATGAAAGATGGCATCCAACTCTCAACCGATACTGCCAATTACTGACAAAGTAATAATAGAAATGGTTTCTAATTTAGGCACAAGGCCAGTAATTTGGAGGGGCATTCAATTATATTGACCCTAGGAGGATGAAAGGCAAAGTTGACCATGACAGGATTTGAACATAAATAGATATATCTAAATCTAGTAAAGCCTTTTTGTTCGATGCTTTAATGATCCTGTCAGTGCCATAAATAACTTCTGACTTGCTCACTAAAGGAAAAACCAGCCTGATACCCAAGAATAATATCACAGCAAACCTTCAAAACTACAGGCTCATAACATGTCAAGCTACAAGGCCTTAACTGCAATAATATCACAGGGAGTGACCAAACATGTGAAAAAAATAACAATTTCTTTATAGAAGAGCAGAAAGGATGCTGCAATTGCTCATATGGTTGTAATGACCAATTACTCATCAACAAAGCTATAACAGAAAATTGCAGAAAAAGCAAAGAAATATTAGCATGGCATGGACTGATTACCAGAAGGCTTTTATAGTATTCCCCATCTGCTGATACTGATCACACTAGCCATAAACAAAGTAATTTCAACAATAAAAACATTCATTAAACATGCCATTAATAAACAGCAAACAGTTCTGTAGATACAAACAAATGATGAATTTATAGAAAATGAACCCATCCCAATCAACATAGGTATATTTCAAAGGTTGCCTAGTATTGACATTTTTATTTGAGATACTAAACATGAAATGGATATATATATTATAGTAAAAAAGTAACCACTTCCTGTTTATGGATGATCTAAAGCTGAATGCTGCAGTTGTGAAACAACAGGAAAGATTGCTGCAGATACTACATGGATTTACAAAAGAAATAGGCATGAAATTTGACAACCGCTCTAGTACTTCTGTGATGATAAAATGCACCCAGTACTCTGTGAAGGGGTTGGTGTTAGGAGGAACTACCTGCTACAGAAAACGTGCAATAAAATGGGTTGAAAGGAATCTTCTGTTGTTTCAAGGACATGACAAACTATCTAGTGCTGGTTCGACAATAAGATGCCACCAGTAAACTCTGTAGACCTCGTTAGCCTAGGATGGCAGTCTCTCTGTGAGAAGAATAACTTTGACTTAAAAGCTAGGGTAGATAGGACTCCTTAGTCACCTTGATGACAACTTTTCAAGTGGCTGACGTCTTCATACCTGTGATGTAGGCGGATAAGCTATAGCTTCATAGCCAGTTTCCAATTAATGGTTGGACAAGAATTTGAGACCCACCAGCATCATGTGAATTATGGACATACCGAATCATATAGATTAACTGTGGTGCTATTATCCATGGTCCCTGAGCCTCAGGAATGAAGATGTGAAGAGACCAGGCCAGACACTCAGTGGAGTGTTTCGTGTTAGGAAGAATATCCAGTTATAGAAAACTTACAAAACAAAGAGTTGAAAGGACTCTCCAGATGTATCAAAGACAAGACAACCTCCCTTGTGCTGATGCCACAATAAAATGCACTTGGTGCACTCTGTAGAGTACATGGGTGTATGTACACGAAATGTGCCTCCGTCTAAGAGGTCAGTAGAGCTGATTAAATATCGAGCAATCTAACTCTTGCTAGCAGGGATAAAGGGATGTTAAATGAGGATGATGATGATGCTGATGATCATAATATATACATGTATTTATAGATATATGCATTTGAGTGGGTGTTTATGCATTTTACACCAGCAATCAATGTACAAGTATACACTCTAGTATGCCGTCTGTATTAACACTGGCAGTAGTAATTACAGAGTAATCAGAATTAGAAAATGTCTGAAATTTAAAATATAAAATCAATAAACATTCACTTTCTGTATTCATTTGAATAAAATTTTGCATTCTAATTATTTCTCTAGATTTATTTCAAAATCTTTGATAATTTTCAATTATTTGCTTTGTATTTTTTCTTATATAATTTACATTTTTTTGTGTCGCCTATCTTTATATTTCCTTTTTAACTGATAAAAGTGTTTTCTCAAATGTGTATGCTAACATAAATATAAAATTTATAGAATAAAAAAAGTAAAACTTAAAACGAAAACAAAAAAATATATATAAAAGGAATACACATGCATCATACTAAGAGGTACTGCTTTTTTTCCAGCAGCATCTGATGTATTTGTATGCTCTGGTCCACATAATTATATTATATTTTTTTATCTACTTATCCTCCTTTCAATTTTCAGCTCCTGTATAAAACAGTTGTTTTGTAACCGTTGCACTTTTCACTGTTCTGTCTTCTACAATAGCTATCAACATTTTAAATGTAATTATATCTTTGATATTTCTTTAGTGCTTCATTCAACATTATTTTATTCTTTGTTATCATCCTTATCAGAGATTCTACAGCTAGATGCCCTTCCTCATGCAAACCACTTTACAGAATCTACTGGGTACATTTTATCATGGCACTTGTCAACCACGTTAAAGAGTCTGTTGGGTGCCTACTCTGTTGTTTGGAAATTGAAGCACCTTTGTCTTCATTTTGTGCCAAAGACTTTCCAAAGAAATCTTGCTGATCTAATTAACCCTTTAGCATTTACATTACTCAATATTTATTATTGTATTTTTGTGGTAAAAGCTTTATCTCATAATTATCTCACATAATATCGAATATATGAGATTTTGATGTTATTTATTTTGAGAAAAATACCTTAACATCAGTATGAGTGGCCAATTAAAGAGGTGAGAGAATTCTGGTCAGTTAAAATGCTAAAGGGTTAAACAACACTTCTAGACTAGACTGAGGTCAAGATTTCCAAGGTTTGCTTTCAAATTCTTTGTCATAGTCCTAAAAACGCTGGTGACAATTGACATGAACATGATCTTGTCAACTTCTTTTATTTTCTTTCAGTACTTGAAGATTTCACTATAATGTGCTACATTTTTGCCTCCTATTGTTCTTATTTTTTTTACACTATTATTTTCAAGTCATGACTGTTTGTGTTAACAACAACAACAACAGACCAATAAAGTATTGAGTGTCTTTTGCTGAATCAATAATACTAATGTATTGTATAAGAACATCAAAGTATATTGAATTGACCTGGCCAATGGAAATCATTTTTAGTTTAGCCTTACCCTAACTTTGCAAACATGAAATAAAAATATTTTGACAACATCATCAATATTAATGTGGACAAGTGGGAATATAACTAGCAATATGACATTAAAAAAATAACATAGTACTAAAATTGAAACATTAAAAGTTAAAAGAAATTAAAAAGGGCTGTCAGTCCATAAAATGATCAGATGGTATATTGAATATTATTGAATATTATTAAAAATAACTACAGAATATAGAAGCAAATTATTAAGCAATGAACAAGATGTATGCTAATCTGATACAGTAAAGATAAAATGCCATGATAAAATGCCATGATAAAATGCCACAAAAACATACACACAGACAGTATTCTATAGTATATTAGCATAATATGGAACTGATGATAATATATATGTATATATATCATCATCATCATCATCATCATCTTCGTTTAACGTCCATTTTCCACGCTAGCATGGGTTAGACGGGAGTTGTCCCACTTGACTCAAGGTTGGTCGGGTGACCGTGTCTCGCTCATATAGGACTATCTGGCAGGTTTTCTACGACTGGATGCCCTTCCTAACACCAACCACATTTACAGTGTGGAACTGGGAACTTTTTACCGTGTTACCTACACGGCCACATTACAGCGTGGACTGTGTTTTTTTCTCGTGACACCTACACAATCTCGATCTCATTTATTTGGACTGGATGTTGTGGTACCAACTTTATAGAGAGAGGGTGGTGTTGGTGGGAGTGGGAGGATAGGGTAGTGGTAGTGGATTGGGGTGTATATTTAGTTAAGAGGTGCCTACTGACTGTAGGTTTCGCTTTGTACATAGGCAAGGCAGGTCTTCTGTATTACTGCGCAGGGCCAAAGATCTCGGTCCAGTGACATTGTTTTAGAGAGGTGCAAGTGTGTAAGGTCGGAATTTATCAGATCGTCCCAGGTTTTTCTGGGTCTGCCTACTCCGTAACTACCATCAATTTTGATCACCCTGCACTTTTTTATACAGATGTCGTCTTTCATGCGCATCACGTGGCCATACCAGTGTAGTCTTCTCTTGAGTAAACAGCATCTGATACCTCTTATTCCTAATTTCTCGCTTACTTCTTTTATGCTTTGCCATTCACGTATATATATATATATATATATATATATATATATATATATGAAATTTAAGAGGAATTAGATGTAGTGTGCAGGAGAGAAAACTCTGTTGGTATGACTATGTGATGCATATGGAGGGTGGGTGTTGGGTGAAGAAGTGCTAAGAAATCTCAGTGGAAAGGACCTGAGGTAGAGGGAGACCAAAGAAGACCTAGGCAGAGATCGTCAGAGCTGATCTCATATCACTGAATCTCACAGACATGATGACAAAGGATAGAGATAATTAAAGATGCTGTGCTAGAAAGAACTCATCCAATATGTGTAAAATAAAAAAAGAGATGTGTGAAATTTCTAAAAGCTTTTTGGTTTTCTTTTAAATACTTATGACATTGGATTTATTTGATCTACATAATTAATATTCTTTTCTTCTCCTTACATATGGTATCATTTATATTTTATTTTAAAATATATTGTATACATCATTCTTCACTTTTATTATCATATTATTTTATCTTTTATTACCCTTGACATGTAAATCCCGAAGTTTATTTATTTTGGTTTTCATCTTCATGTTTATATCAGTGTTTTGATAATTTGCTGGTATAAGCAGTATTTAAAATTGAATTTCACAATAACATAGCAATTTTAAGACGTAATCGATTACATACTAGGCAATGAAACATATGTTAATGATTGGAATAAATCCCTATTGTATCTGTGTTAATATTTGTTCATTCATTATTAATACTCCAGGAATACTTACCTCAGAACTGTCCAAAATAGGTCCTCCAAACAACACAACTAAGTAAACATCTTGTTGAGTTAACCAACATTGCACGTTAAAATCCTCCATGGTACAGATTACTTGTAACCTCTTCTTGGATAACCTTAAACAATACCTCATTTACTCTGATATATATATACGTATATATATATATCATCATCATCATCTTCGTTTAACGGCCATCTTCTACGCTAGCATGTATATATATGTATATATATAATATATATATACATATAATTATATAAATATATACACATATATATATACACATACATATATATATACACACATAGATATGTATATACACACACATATATATATATATATATATATATATATATCTTATATATCTATATATATATATATATATATATATGTGTGTGTATATACATATCTATGTGTGTATATATATATGTATGTGTATATATATATATGTGTATATATTTATATAATTATATGTATATAGATATATATTATATATATACATATATATACATGCTATATATATATATATATATATATCATCATCATTTTATGTCTGCTTTTCCCTGCTTGCAAGGGTCAGATGGGAACTGATTCTGGCTTGATTTCTACAGCTGGATGCGCTTCCTAACACCAACCTTATTTGAAGTGAGTGCTGGGTGGCACCTACACGTCCACTTTACAGTGTGGGCTAGGTGCTTTTTTGCTGTGGCACCTCCACGACCACTTTCCAGTGGAATGATAGGGACCCCAGTCCTATCATCTCATTTTTACAGCTGAGTAAACTGGAGCAATGTGAAATAAAGTGTTTTGCTCAAGGAAACAACACATCACCCGGTGTGAGAATTGAACTCGCAACCTTTCGATTGCAAGGCCAATGCTCTAACCACTAAGCCATGTGCCATGTATATATATATACATATATATATATATATGTATATATATATACATATGTATATGCATATATATATATATATATACATATATACATATATATATATAAATATATACATATATATACATATATAGATATATACATATATATATACATATATACATATATATATATATACATATGTACATATATATATAAATATATACATATATATACATATATATATATATATATATATATATATATATATATATATATATATATATATATATATATATATATATATATATATATATAAACGTTTGTATATGTATAATAAAGCCAAAACAATGCAGGTATGGACATGGTGGTGTAAGCGCGTGTGTGTGTGTGTGCGTGCGTGTGTGTGTGTGGGGTGTGTGTGTAAATATGGGGCTAGAAGCTCTATCAAGTTGTAAATTGGGTGTTGAGTTCTAGTCTATTATCGATTGGTGGTTGTGTTTTGTCTATAATTAGTGCTTCCTTAATTCTAAGATTGCCGAGGTTTCTTTCCTCAGTTTCTATCCTCAGTTTCTATCCTCAGTTTCTATCCTAACTGTTATGGTTTTGTCGGTGTTTTTGCATTTAACTAGGTGTTTCTTAAATGAGGAAGCGTTAGTATTGAGGTGTTCTTTTATTCTTATGTGGAGTGGTCTGGTGGTGCTACCTACGTAGAAGTTGCTGCATTTGTCACACTCTAGTCTGTATACGACGTAAGCCTGGCCGCATAGGTCTGTGTCGTTGATGGGGCAGTTGGCTAGCCTGCAGAGGTTGTCATGTCTGGTGGAGTGTCCTTTGGTTAGCTGTCCGCGTAGAGAAGGACCTGAGTGGGCCAGTTGGATATCTAGTCCCTCTCGTCTGATAGCTCTGCGGATGGCTGTTGTTGTTTCGTCACTGAAGTGTGGGCGCTTCAGGAAGCAAGTGTTAGTGCCTCGGGTGTGGTGTCCTCTGTTCTTTCTGGCACGGTTTGTGGTGGATGTCGTGTATCCGTTCAGTTTGAATACTTCCAGGAAATGTGTGGTGTGTGTGTCTCGGTCTCTAGCGTCGGTGCATTTGTTCCGGATACGTGTTAATTCGTTCCTTATGTATCTGAACTTAGCGCCGGTCGAGAGGGCCGATCTGAAATGTACGAACAGGTCCCTGCTGGCGGCTTTTTTATAGAAGCAGGTGTGGATGTTGCCTTCCTCTGTTACCCTGAGTTGGAAGTCCAGTAGGGATAGGGATCCGCGGTCATCGGGGTGTTCCATGCTGAACTTTATACTGGCGTCCATGCTGGAGAATGTTGTGTATATTTTATCTGCCTCCTCATGGGATGATGTAAGGAGGAGTATGTCATCATTTAAGAAACACCTAGTTAAATGCAAAAATACCGACAAAACCATAACAGTTAGGATAGAAACTGAGGAAAGAAACCTCTGCAATATTAGAATTAAGGAAGCACTAACTATAGACAAAACACGACCACCAATCAATAATAGACTAGAACTCAACACCCAATTTATAACTTGATAGAGCTTCTAGCCCATATTTACCCCCCCCCCATACACACACGCTTACACCACCACTTATTCTCTCTCACACACACAAATACACACACAAAGACCAGTTCTAACACGAGATAACATCTATCCCCCACATTTACGTATAGACATATCTTCTCACACTCACACACACACACTCACATACTTACACCTTCATGCATTTTCCCACACACTTAAACAGCCATGTACAAAAAAAAACACTTTTAAAGAGAGACTACTCTTTATCCACCTAATCTTAACTCTTTGACATTAGCGATAGAACAGATACTCTATACCATTTCCTGTCAGCATGACTTGGCAAGCTATTTAGAACACTGGTTTAACCGCTTTACTTCCCTCCGAAGAAGAGATATTATCTCCAAAATTAAGGACATTTAAATAAATCTAAGGTAAAC
>OZ024742.1:254115047-254155047 GCA_964016885.1 Eledone cirrhosa
GACTCCTTCCAGGAGTGCATGCAAGCGTGGCAATCTAAGTCAATGAAAAACATCGTAACACATGCCAAAGTGCTGCCAACCACAACAACGAAACCCACATAAAAAAATGCGATAGACCCAACTGTGGCATATGCATCAACCTAATAGAGGGTTGGGAATTCTATTTCAAAGAAGGACAACGTTTTATAGTAAAACACAATTTCACATGCGCATCAGAAAATCTAATATACACATATATATATATATATACGTATATATTAACTTGCACATGTTGTCGAGAACAATACATAGGCCAGACCAAAAACAGTCTCCGCCAACGCATGACTGGAATACAGAAAAATACCACTGAGTGAACACATTGATACTTGTGCCGCCCAAATTCATCCCAACTTTAGAATCTTTCCCCTCTACAAATTTAAAGATAATGCCACCCACACCCAGCGCATCAGCAAGGAATCTCACTTTATTAACAAATACGGACCCCGTCTAAACACTTCTCCCTAAGACGAACCCACAACATACACACGTCAACATACATACCTACATCAGCATACACCCTACATACATCCACATATAAACACAATGACATACGTAAACACAGATGTTCTATGGTGCAACACAAATATACACAAATTTGCATACCTTTTGATGTCTATAGATATAAACGTGCCGACACACACACATGCATATACGCACACGTGCATTGCACACTGATGGGCACATACATATTTGTACACAAGTATTCTCATACGGCAGGGCCTAATGGATTCCCCTTGCAGTACGTACAATCTGGACACTCACACACACCTTGGTGTTATGACAATACTATACATCATTTCACCCTTTTATTATTATTAATATTTTTGATGTTCTTTTGAGAGAATCGTTTTTGCAAATTACTGAAAATATCGAATAATGTACACCATTTTTACCAGTATCACAAAATAATGGTCCATCCACACACACACACAAACACACATACACACATACACACACACTTCTCCGTATAATACAAGAGCTGAAAAATATCTTTCAACATGTTAAAATACCCCCCACACACGTACAGACACATTCCTACTGACCGAATCCCTCTACCACGAACCACTCTGCTACACACACACACACACACACACACACATATTTGTCTTAATAGACACCTGAACTGTTGACCTTTCAACATGACTGCAATTCACACACACATCCCTACTGACCATTATCACAACAATGAACCTCTTTACTACACACACACACACACACACACACACATATTTGTCTTAAAAGACCTATTTTTCAGTGACTTCTCAATCAGGCGAAAAAGCACGCTCTTCGACAAACCTCCATTTGGCGCAAAATCATTTTTTAACATTCACGTGACCTCTACCGACCAATCAAAATTGTTTTGACTACAAGAATTTTTGCAACACGAATTGGCGCGAAACTTATAGTACTCATTCACGGGACATTCACCAACCAAATCTTAATATCTCTGGAGCCACTTTTTTCACAAAAAACAGGTAGAATTTCCAAAACTTATCAGATTAGAGCAAACATCACGGGCGCTCTATCTCAAAATTATTTTTGAAAAGTATTAGAAATGCGCAACCGGTAAAAACTTAAATCTAAAACTGAATACTAACCAATACTTATTACTAATTTTTACTTATTCCTAATTAAACTATTTTTCACTGGGAAAAATTTGTCAGCATTTTCTTTTCCTTTTACTAATATATCCCAACTCGTGTGTTACACCTCTATTCTTTTAAATATATATATATATATATATATATATATATATATATATATATATATATTCGAAAAACTCAGATTACATTTATTGTATTCAGCCATGTAGGGCAAACATTTTTTTATTAGAATATTGCAAAGCCGGACATTGATCGCTCGTATACAGGAAACTGACTGGCTAGTCTGCTGATATGCAAATCTGGCTGATCAGTGGATCTGCTAATATGCAGATCTGACTGATCAGCCAGTGTGCTATTATGCAAATCAGGCCAATCAGTCACTGTATATTTTAGAAAATATCATGTATATTCACTAGGTCTGACAGTTGGCAGCTGTACAGTGTCTGAAGTTCTGTTTGCATGCTAACACAAAAGCAAGAATGAAGGGCTCATTCTACTGACATGTCTTTAAAAATGAGGCTTGTTCGCATAATTGCAAATGAATCGAATATTATCATTAATATTCGAATAACTCAGATTATATTTATATATATATACCTAGCTAAAAGTAAACCCCTATACTTAGCTTTTGTTGACTTGGAGAAAGCCTTTGACAGAGTCCCCCGCTCCATTATCTGGTGGGCTCTTAGAAAACTAGGTGTTGATGAATTACTTGTGAGAGCTAAAAAAGCCATGTATAAAGAAACAGTCAGCAAGGTTAGAATTAACAACGAATATAGTGAAGAGTTTGGCGTAAAAGTTTTTGTTCATCAGGGCTCCGTCCTTAGCCCCCTACTATTTATTATTCCCCTTCAAGCTATAACAGAGGAGTTCAAGACCGGCTGCCCATGGGAACTCCAATACACAGATGATCTAACGCTCATAGCTGAATCAATGGCTGAACTAGAGAAGAAATTCCAAACATAGAAGCATGGCCTAGAATCAAAAGGCCTTAAAATTAATCTGTCTAACACTAAAGTCCTAGTTGATAGGAAGGAAAATATGGCACTGGTCCCATCTGAGAAATGGCCATGCTCAGTATGTAGGAAAGGAGTAGGCAGAAACTCCATTTTATGTCCCAAATGCAAAGTATGGGTGCATAAAAGATGTAGTGGGATCACAGGTAAGCTAACTAAGAATATAGATTTTATATGTGGCCGGTGCTCTGGTGCAATAAGTAGCAGCAAGTGCCAAGAGAATACTAGCTCATTCCTTTGCACAGATGGTTCTATAAAAATAGTGGACACCTTGCGTTACCTGGGTCACAAAATCAGCAGTGGTGGAGGGTGCTCTGAAAGTACAGTAGCTAGAGTCAGAACGGGATGGAAAAAGTTCAGAGAGCTTATACCACTATTGGCCGCTAAAGGGTTCTCTCTAAAAATGAAAGGCAGGCTGTATGATGCCTGCATACGAACAGCAATGTTACATGGCAGTGAGACTTGGGCATTGTGTGCAAAGGATATACGCAGACTGGAGAGGAACGAAGCTTGCATGGTCCGTTGGATGTGTAATAGTAATATACGTGAACGGCAAAGCATAAAGGAACTAAGGGAGAAATTACGAATAAGAGGGATCAGATGTTGTTTACTCGAGAGAAGACTACGTCGGTATGGTCACGTGATGCGCATGAAAGACGACAGCTGTATAAAAAAGTGCAGGGCGATAAAAATAGACGCTAGCCACAGACTAGGCAGACCCAGAAAAACCTGGGACGACTTGATAAATTCCGACCTCACACACTTACACCTCTCCAAGACAATGTCACTGGACCGAGATATTTGGCGCTACACAGTAATACAGAAGACCCGCCTTGTCTAAGTACAAAGCGAAACCTAGAGTCAGTAGGCACCTCTTAACAAAAATACACCCCTTCCCACTACCCCCACCCCATCCACACCATCCCTTCCGATGTAAAATTATGTTAGGTACCACAACATCCAGTCCTAAATAAATGAGGTCGTGTTGGTGTCACGACAAAAAACACACAGTCCACTCTGCAATGTGGCCGTGTAGGTAACAAGGTAAAAATCTCCCAGTCCACACTGTAAACGTGGTTGGTGTTAGGAAGGGCATCCAACCGTAGAAAACCCGCCAGATAGTTCCATACGAACAAGACAACCAAGCTTGCCTCAAGTGGGAAAATTCCCGTCCAAACCCATGCAAGCATGGAAGATGGACGTTAAACGATGATGATGATGATGATGATGATGATGATATATGTATATATATATATATATATATATATATATATATATATATATATATATATATATATACATACATATAAATATATATATAAATATATATACATCATCATCATCATCATCTTCGTTTAATGTCCATCTTCCACTCTAGCATGGGTTAGACAGGAGTTGTCCCACTTGAGGCAAGGTTGGTCGGGTGACCGTGTCTCGCTCATATAGGTCTACCTGGCAGGTTTTCTACGGCTGGATGCCCTTCCTAACGCCAACCATATTTACAGTGTGTAACTGGGAACTTTTTACCGTGTTACACGATCACATTACAGCGTGGACTGTGTGTTTTTTGTCGTGACACCTACACAATCTCGATCTAATTATCTCATTTATTTGGACTGGATGTTGTGGTACCAACTTTACAGAGAGAGGGTAGGGTAGAGATAGTGGATTGTGGTGTATATTTGGTTTAGAGGTGCCTACTGACTGTAGGTTTCGCTTTGTACATATATAGTAATAATAATAAATGTGAAGACTAAAATCCGCAGAGGGCTTGTAGTAAGACGCCTTACATCCCCCCTGTCGGATAATGGACCAGGCCTAGTTGTCTCCCCTGGTTGAGAACACATTTTAGGTAGCAGCAGAAAGCCACGGAAACAACAGACAGCAGACGGCCCCTGTACCACAAACCAATAGACAAGCCACAGCAAACAGCAGACAGCCTTTGTAATTGTAATACGTTGCCTTCACTACAACTGGATCATGTCTATATTGGTATGTGGTTTCATTTGTAATATAATAAACACATGATAGACAAAATAAACATCACCATTATTTACATTGTTGAATAGAACTCTCGTTGTGGTTATTATCTTGTCTACGCACACACCCACTCACTTGTTATAATTCTATGGAGTACTTATCCTCTCACTTACAAAAATGGTAAATAGACGAGGGACTTTCCCTCACGTCTATATTGATAAACAATCCAACTAGGATACATCATTACCACACTGGTAACCCCGACTAAAGAATTTTACGCAGCCTTTTTATTCATTTGAACTTAAATATTTCACTGTTATTACCACGTTGTCACCCTTTTCGCAACTTACAAAAATACAACAAAAAAAAGACATAGAAATAAAGTGTTTATACAGTATTGACAAGGTATACAGACCAGCAAACATTTTTTTCCAAGATGACGTTGCTTTCCTTCTCCGTTTTGCAATTTTCCGCCAGGACAGGGACATTTTGAATTGCTTGTGTGTGTTCCATATTTGATCATGAGAAAAACTGTTTTTGTGAACATTACTGCCCCGCTGGGGATACGCATGCCTTACTTTTTTTCTAAGGGATTTTTAGCCACAGGCTACCTATTGTTGATATCCAACGTGGATATATTCTAAAACAAACATTTTTTTTTTCTCTTTTTCTCGGGTTATATGATTTGGCTTGCCCGTTGAAGCAACACAAGGGGACAGACGTTAAAGGAAAAAAAAAATGTTTTTGAAACATATATATGTACTTTATGTATTTTTGCTATTTCCTAATGTTTTGAATGTCTGTTTCTTTTTGACCTTTGATTTTTTTTTCCATTTTGGGTGTGTACTTTTCCCTGTACGAAGGAACATTAATTGCTGTTTCTATTTTTTTAAAGTCGTTTCACAATGAATACGCCACATTTGCCCGCTTTTACCGGAAACCCTAAGCTGTGGTTCGCCCAGCTACAGGCGTATTTTACGGTCTGTAAGACCGAGTCTGACCAGCGCCTCGCTGTCTTGATTAGCGGACTTCCCCCTAATTTAGCAGATTCGGTCCAAGACCTAATTACAGACCCCCCTCTGACTTAACGTATGACTCTTTGAAAGGCGAGATCTTGAGAAGGAACTGTAAAGCGGTAGATAGTCGTTTTCGGTCATTGATCGAGGACGAACGACTAGGTGACAGAACCCCTACCGCTTTTCTCTAGCATTTGCGGGAATTGAGTGATTCCCAAGATCAGGATAGCCCTTTCCTGAAGCAATTGTTCTTCTCTCACCTACCTCAAGAGGTACAGGCGATCCTAGCCCATATGCTAGAAGTAAACACACTCGACCACATTGCTGTCTCTGCCGACAAAATAGTAGAAGTGACGAAGAGAGACACTTCGAAGCAAAAGTACGTTGCTTCCTCTTCTCTTCCTCAATCACGCTCATCAGCGAGTGATGAGAAGTTAGTCAAAACAATGGAAGCCATGACTCGTCAAATGGCGGAGTTGTGCCAGGAACTCAGGTCTTTTTGACGGCAGAGGAGCCGCTCACGATCTTATTCAACTCCTCGCCACTGTAGCCTTTCCAAAACATCAAATCCAACATATTGTTATTACCATGACAAATATGGTGACAAAGCCGCCCGTTGTAGGCCTCCTTGTGCTTACAAGAGAAACGACGACCAGAGTCACTAACGGTGGATAGTGCGCTCTGCGAAACATCATCCAACCGCCACTTTTTCATTGAGGACCTGCTATCAGGTAGAGCCTTTCTGGTTGACACAGGTGCAGTTTGTTAAATATGGCCTGTGTGTTGTATGAAGGAGACTCCCCCTGAGTCACCTATTGAGTTGCAGGCAGTAAATTGTTCGCCGATTCGAACCTTCGGACAAATCTCGCTACCTTTGCAGTTCCGTAATCTGCGGCGTGAGTTTAAATGGATTTTTACTGTCGCTGCCTTGCCGTATCCGATTCTAGGCACGGATTTTCTTCACCATTTTTCATTGACGGTGGACCTCCGTCGAAAGCGCCTAATTGATGGCATCACTGGTTTAACTGTTGTTGGCAAGGCAGCAGGAGTTCCAACGGTTATCCCGACCTTTTTTCTTGCTAACACTGGCGATACTTACCATGCGTTGTTGAACTCGTTCCCGCAACTGACTCAGGGAAATTTTTGAGTTGATGAGCCAACTCATACCACGGAGCACTTTATAACTACAACTGGCGCTCCCGTTTTTTCTCGTCCTCGTCGCTTGCCTCCGGGCAAACTCAAAGCAGCACGATCAAAGTTTGATCATATGCTGCAGTTGGGGATTATTCGTCCGTCTACGAGCCCGTGGGCGTCCCCATTACACATGGTACCGAAAGCGACTGGCGATTGGAGACCTACTGGAGATTATCGACGCTTAAATTCAATAACGGAACCGGACCGTTATCCTATCCCTCATCTGCAAGACTTTGTGTCTTCGTTGCAGGGATGCA
Source organism: Eledone cirrhosa (assembly GCA_964016885.1). Taxonomy (NCBI): domain Eukaryota; kingdom Metazoa; phylum Mollusca; class Cephalopoda; order Octopoda; family Eledonidae; genus Eledone; species Eledone cirrhosa. Next base: position 254,122,154 of record OZ024742.1, read on the forward strand.
AGGTATTCTCCAAACTGGATTTAATTCGTGCGTACCATCAAATTCCTGTCCATAAAAATGACATTCCAAAAACGGCTATAGTTACGCCATTTGGGTCATTTGAGTTTTTGACCATGCCGTTCGGATTAAGGAATGCCGCTAGTACGTTTCAGCGGTTTATGGATGAAGTTACTCGTGGCCACGATTTCGTATATACATATATTGACGCCCTGCTCATTGCTAGTTCTTCTCAAGAACAACATACGCACCATTTAAATCTTCTTTTCCGCCGATTGAAGGCGTATAACGTGCAGATTAATGTACCCAAATGTGTTTTTGGTGCTGAGTCATTGACTTTCTTGGGTCACGTCATCGATGCTGACGGTATTCAACCCCGGCCTGAGCGAGTTAAAGTCATAGAGGATTTTCCTCCACCGACCTCACTACATCAGTTACCCCAGTTCTTAAGCCTGATTAATGTTTATAGGCGTTTCGTGCCAAATTGTGCAAGATTGCTTTTCTCCCTGCCGGAAATTAAAAAAAATTGTCGGAGGAAGAACAAAGACATTTCTTTAACCGAGACCCAACTTGCTGATTTTCAGCACGCCAAAACTGCTTTGGCTAATGCTTCTTTACTGGCTCACCCGGTACCCGGTGCAAAGCTAACGCTTTGTGTTGATGCATCGGATATCGCCGTGGGCGCAGTGCTACAGCAAAACATCAATGGTTACCAGCAACCGCTGGAGTTTTTTTCCAGAAAAATGAAACCTGCTGAGACGCGCTACAGCACCTTTGGAAGGGAGCTTTTAGCCATCTATTTAGCCGTGAAACATTTTTCACATATGCTAGAGGGTAGACTATTTACTATCCTCACTGACCATAAACCATTGACTTTTGCGTTGAGAGCGAAGGCTGATAAATACTCGCCCAGAGAGACGAGACACCTTGATTTCATCTCGCAATATACGAATGATATCCAACACATTCCGGGTTCATTGAATACAGCGGCCGATGCTTTGTCCCGCTTACCCGTGACAGCGATCTCGTCACCCTCTGACATAGATCTGACTCGTTTGGCTGCGGATCAGCCTCCCCTTGAGTCATTGGATGTTACATCGCCTGAGTTTGCGAATTGCGAGATGAAATACTTGCCTTTGCCGACTGCAGTTGGCCAAATTCTCTGCGACGTCTCTTTGGACGTGCCTAGGCCCTTCGTTCCAGAGAATCATCGTCGGACCGTGTTTCTGGCATTACATAGTTTCTCGCATCCAGGATCTTCTGCCACAGTTAAACTCATATCAGCTAGATTTTTCTGGCCAAATATGAGGCGTGAAATTGCTGCTTGGTGACGTTCCTGCGTCGCTTGGCAGAAATCAAAGGTCCATCGACACGTCAAGGCTCCCCTGGGTACCTTTACTAACCCAGATGCGCGTTTTTCGCACATTCACATTGATATAGTGGGACCTTGGCCTGTCAGCGATGGTTATTCTTATCTGCTGACTATAATTGACCGTTTTTCGAGATGGCCTGAAGCCATCCCCTTGAAAAACATCACCGCTGAGACAACAGCGCGTGCTCTTGTGTCTGGATGGATCGCTCGTTATGGAGTTCCATCCATAGTAACTACCGACCGTGGACGACAGTTCGAGTCGAGCCTTTTCCTCGAATTGTCAAAATTAATTGGTACTAAACGCATCAGAACTATGACGTACCATCCCGCTTCGAATGGTATGGTGGAGCGTTTTCACCGACAACTGAAGGCCTCCTTAATAGCCCCAATGGACTCGGCGCATTGGAGCGAGTACCTCCCTATTGTGCTATTAGGGATTCGGTCAACGGTGAAGGTCGACTTTGAATTTTCACCGGCCGAAGTACTGTACGGTGCCCCTCTGACGTTGCCCGGGAAAATGCTTGCCCCTATCGATCTTGATGCCCAAGATCACGCTTCCTACGTGTCCCGTTTGCGCTCCTATTTCCAGGATTTGCCGCCAATGGACACTAGGAAACAAACTGTCAAGACTGCTGTCCCGAGGGATGTTGCCTCGTGGACGCATGTCTTTGTAAGGAAAGATTCTGTGAAGCCCCGCTCACACAGCCTTGCACTGGACCTTACCGTGTCTTAGCGCGCTCGGCTAAGCATTTCACTTTAGATATTAAAGGGTCCAGGGAGACAGTTACAATAGACAGGCTTAAGCAGGCACACCTGGACACGGACGCTGTGGTTCCTGATCCACGAACCCCTTCGTATTTGCCTGTTGAGCGAACGCCTGTTCCTGAACCACCATCATCGCCTGTCCCTACACCACCACCATCGCCACGTTACAAGACCACGACCCGTTCAGGTCGTAGGGTCCACTGGCCCAGAACATTTTGCAGCACCGTCTATATTTAGACTGTATTAGCTGCACCTTTTTTTTGCTTCTGTGTTTCTGCTTTTTTTTTTTGCCTGTTTTTTATGCATGCATGTTTTAAAACATTTTTCAAATCCTTATTCTGGATTTAACGATTGGTAGAGCGAATAGCTCCCCCTTGTTGCATTGTTCGCCATCTTACTCCACGTGAGAGTAATAACATCGATTTTCGATGATTTGAAAATCTGGCAGGGGATACTGTAGTAAGATGCCTTACGCCCCCCTGTCGGATAATGGACCAGGCCTAGTTGTCTCCCCCTGGTTGAGAACACATTTTAGGTAAGCAGCAGACAGCCACGGAAACAGCAGACAGCAGATGGCCCCTGTACCACGAACCAATAGACAAGCCACAGCAAACAGCAGACAGCCTTTGTAATTGTAATACGTTGCCTTCACTACAACTGGATCATGTCTATATTGGTATGTGGTTTCATTTGTAATATAATAAACACATGATAGACAAAATAAACATCACCATTATTTACATTGTTGAATAGAACTCTCGTTGTGGTTATTATCTTGTCTACGCACACACCCACTCACTTGTTATAATTCTATGGAGTACTTATCCTCTCACTTACAAAAATGGTAAATAGACGAGGGACTTTCCCTCACGTCTATATTGATAAACAATCCAACTAGGATACATCATTACCACAGGCTCGATAAGAATAATATATATCAAAATATATAAAAGCATAGAACAAATATTTATTTAAATAACAGATTAAAGTTTAAGCAAAGAATCGTTGCTTTCACCCTTAACGAGATCTTCTTAAGATCCCCTTAAAAGTGAAAGCAGCGATTCTTTGCTTAAACTTCATTCTGTTATTTTAATAAATATACATATCATCATCATCATCGTTTAATGTCTATCTTCCACGCTAGCATGGGTTAGACGGGAATTGTCCCACTTGAGGCAAGATTGGTTGGGTGACCGTGTCTCGCTCGTATAGGTCTATCTGGCAGGTTTTCTACACTTGGATGCCCTTCCTTACACCAACCACATTTACAGTGTGGACTGGGAGCTTTTTACTGTGCCACTTTACAGCGTGGACTGTGTGTTTTTTTTTCTTGTGACACCTACACGACCTCATTAGTTTGGACTGGATGTTGTGGTACCAACATAACTTTACAGAGAAAGGGTGTGGTGGTTGGAGTGGGATGGAGTAGGGGTAGTGGGTTGGGTGTATATTTGGTTAAGAGGTGCCTACCGACTGTAGGTTTCGCTTCGTACATAGGCAAGGTGGGTCTTCTGTATTACTGCATGGCGCTAAAGATCTTATTCCAGTGACATTATCTTAGAGATGTGGAAGTGTGTAAGGTCGGAATTTATCAGATCGTCCCAGTTTTATCTGGGTCTACCTACTCCGTAACTTCCATATACATATACATATATACATATACATATATACATACATATATATATATATATATATATATATATATATATATATATATATATATATATATATATATATATATATATATATATATAGATTTATATATATATACATATATATATATATATATATATATATATATAAATATATATATATATATATATATATATATATATATATATATATATATATATATATATATATATATATATGTATATATGTATATGTATATATGTATATGTATATGGAAGTTACGGAGTAGGTAGACCCAGATATATATATATATATATATCTAGGGTCGGTAAAATTCCCGAGATCGATGGACGAGTTCTCTCCAGCAGTCTCTATCCCTCATTATCGCTGCCATGACCTGCGTCTCCAACAGACCAGGGTCTGTCCTTAGGGCATCAACATACGTTAACCTTGGTCTTTCTCTTCAAGTGTGTCCATGCAGGGGCTCCCACAGGAGCACTGAGTGCAGTGTCAACTCCGGATGTCTGTTAGCTTGTCCAGCTAACCTCAGTCTCCTCTGTGTCACTTTGAGCTGACTCTTGGGAGGCTACCATACAGCTCTGAGTTTTTCATCCTCAGTGTATACTGATTAAGGTATTTGGGAGCAAAGATTAGGAATATGGAAGATGATGTGGGTGAGAGGAAGAGCAAAGCCTGGGCGGCGTGCCACAGCTTGAGATCGGTGTGGAAATTGGATCTTCGTAAAGATCCGCCTCTTCTGTGCTGCTGTAAGGGTCTGAGACTTGGACACTGACCAAGAAACTCACTCAGATGGTGGATGGGTGCTACATGATAATGCTGAGGATGGCTCTGAACATTAATCAATATATATATATATATATATACATATATATATATATATACATATATATATATATATACACACACATATATATATATATATATACATGTATATATATATATATATATATATATATATACAAACGGTCCTTTTCAAGAAAGAGAACAGATGTATATTTGGTTAAGAGGTGCCTACTGACTGTAGGTTTCGCTTTGTACATAGGACTTCTTTAGGCACCTGGAAACCTTTCTGGGTACGTCTCGCCCTTTACTGTTAGCGGGGGAACAGCATGTTATACGCACATTGGGATTGTGTGGGAGCAGCTGATAGTAGCAGGTGGTGCAAAAGCCTCAAGCACCTAATCAGCCAGTTCCAACTGTCTGACAGATATCGAATAGATTTCCCCAATGCCACAGTGTGGACGTGGACCAATCGCATAGGGTCATCGTATGCGGGGTTTGTGCCCCTGGGAACCTTTGATTAAAATGAAATATACTTATCCAAGTACCCTGCGCAATGTAGTTTCAGAATATATATCTTTATGGAGGCCTATCTCCAAAACCAAAGAAGGAGTTTGTGAAGAAAGAAAGAAAGAAACAAACAAACAAAAAACAGACAGGAACTATAACTTTATATATATATAGATATACATCGTTATGCTAGCAGGGGACTTCAATGGTCATGTTGGACAGCTCCATGATGGTTACACTGGGGTACAGGGTGGGCACGGTTACAGCTCAAGAAATGAAGAAGGAGTGAGACATCATGAATTTTGTGATGCAAGTACACTGACCATTTGCAACACTAGCTTCCAGAAACCTGCCAACCTCCTAATAACCTACAAATCAGGTGAGCACATAAGTCAGATTGACTTCTTACTAGTTAGGCAGCGGGACAGGCAGATGGTGTCAAATACCAAGGCATACCCACAGCATACGTTAGTCGTTAGTGATATCTCAGTAAGCAAGAGATGGAATGAGACATACAGGAAGGTGTGGAGAAGAAAGGTCTGGAAGCTAAAAGACCTTTCACTAAAATACAAATTTAGGAAAGCCCTTCAAGATGTGTATGACGAAAAAGAAGACGATTTAGAGTCGTATGACAGATAATAACTGGAATTTCTTACGTGACAACTTACTGCAGATGAAACTTGTGGTTGGAGCTCTGACAGAGAGTGACCTGGTGGTGGAACAGCACAGTAGAGACAAAAGACTAGCATGGAAGGCTTTGAAAAAGGATGGGAGTAGAGAAGGATATACAGCTGCTAAAAGAGAAGCTAGACATCAGGTGTACTTATCATGCAGGGAGGCTGAGATTATGAGGTTTGCCAATTTTCTGTGACAGGAAGATCAGAGGCGTGCCGTGTTCCACATTTCAAGGCAGTGTGTCAATGCAAATCAGGATGTTGTTCGAGATAAATGTGTCCAGAATGATGCTGGTGTACTTAGTATCATGAATGATCAGAAAAAAGAGGCCTGGAAATGTCATTATGAGAGACTGATGAATGTGGAGAACGAATGGGAGAGAGAGAAATTACCCTTGGTAGATCCGACAGAGGGACCAGCTATTGAGATTGACGAATATAGTGTCCAGAAGGCGATTAAGGAAATGAAAAATGGTAAGGCTGCTGGACCGTCAGGAATAGTTGCTGAGATGCTGAAGTCATCAGGGGACGTAGGCACTATGAGGCTATATATGGCAGTGTCATACCCAAAGACTGGTGCAGCAGTATTCTCATAAATTGCTACAAATTTAAAGGGGATGCTCTGGAGAGCAGCAATTATAGTGGCATAAAGCTGATGGATCAGGTTATGAAAGTGGCAGAGAGAATATTAGTGCAACTGATTAGAGAAAGGGTCAAATTAGATGAGATGCAGTTTGGTTTTGTGCCTGGGAAAAGTGCAACAAATGCCCTCTTCTTGGTGAAACAATTACAAGCGAGGTTCTTAGAGCAGAATAAGCCACTATACTTAGCCTTTGTTGACCTAGAGAAGGCCTTTGATAGGGTACCCTGATCTGTCATCTGGTGGTCCCTAAGGAAACTAGGTATTGAGGAATGGCTTGTGAGGACAGTGCAAACTTTGTACAGAAGTGCTGTCAGTAAAGTCAGGGTAGGAATGGAGTTTAGTGAGGAATTCCAGATACAAGTAGGAGTACATCAAGGTTTGGTCCTCAGACGCTCTTGTTCATTATAGTCCTCCAAGCCATAAGAGAGGAGTTTCAGACTGGCTGTCCATGGGAACTTCTTTATGCTAATGATCTGGTTCTTATAGCAGAATCAGTAGAGGAGCTAGAGAATAAATTCTGGCTATGGAAACAGCAGTTGGAAGCAAGAGGACTGAGAGTGAAACTAGCTAAGACAAAAGAGTTGATGAGTAGAAAAGAGGACAAAATTCTGATTCCGTCAGGGAAATGGCCATGTTCAATATGCAGAAAAGGAACTGGCATAAATTCTATAAAATGCACACAATGCAGATCCTGGGTACACAAGAGATGTATTGGGATAGCAGTCAAACTAACAGGTAGGGAGAAATACGTATGCAGTAGGTGTACAGGGAAAGTTGTCAGTAGAAGTCGCATTGATAGACACATTTTTCAAATGCAGGCGGGGGCTATAGAATTGGGGGACAGCTTCCGGTACCTAGGAGATCAGATTAGCATGGGAGGGGGTGTTCTGAGGCCATAGTATCTAGAATAAGGACGGGTTGGAAGAAGTTTAGGCAGCTCTTCCTCTGCTGATGAAGTAGGGTTTCTCCCTGCGTACGAAAGGCCGGTTATATGATGCCTGTGTGAGGAGCGCAATGCGGCATGGTAGTGAGCAGCAACTGCAGAGGATATGCAATGGCTGGAGAGAAATGAGGCAAGCATGCTCTGTTGGATGTGCAATGTCAATGTGCATAAACGACCCAGCATAGATGTGTTGAGAGAGAAACTGTGTCTAAGCCCTCTTAGACACAGTTTCTCTCTCAACACATCCATTGACTTCATAGAATGTAGTGTGCAAGAGAGGAGACTGTGGTGGTATGGACATGTGATGCACATGGAGGATGACCGGTGGGTGAAAAAGTGCCAGGAAAGACCACGAAAAACATGGGCGGAGGTGGTGAGAATAGACCTCAGATCGCTGAAGCTCACGGTGGAGATGATGAAGCACTGTGACAAGTAGAGAGATGTTGTGCTGAATAAGACCTGTCCCACCCTTGCAAGCAAGGAAAAGCGGACGTAAAATGATGATGATGATATATATATATATATTTGAAAATGTGTGAGAACCTTGGTACAGTTAGGTATATTTGAAAAAAAGGAAAAGAATGACTTCACCTGTGGTTCTAAATAATTTGATTTAATTTTATATTATAATATTATGAGTTGGTAGATCTAGTTATATATATATATATATATATATATATATATATATATATATATATATATATATATATATATATATATATATAGATAGATAGATATATACATATGATCATCATCAGCGTTTAACATCCATTTTTCCCCACTAGCATGGGTTAGATGAGTTGCCCTGTTGTGGGCAGTGCAAGGTCAGGTGACCATGTCTTGCTGATATAGAACTGATTTTGGCTTCGTTTCTACAGCTGAATGCTCTTTCAATGCCAACCTCAATTTACAATGAGTACTGGGCGGTTTTTGTCATGATACCCACACAACCACTTTACAGTGCCAATGGAGTGCTTTTTGTCATGGCACCTACACGACCAATTTATAGTTTGGACTGGGTGCTTTTTGTTGTGACACCCACACGACCACTTTACAGTGTGGGCTGGGAACTGGATGTAATTTCTACCCATCCCTTTTTTATACAGTGAGCAAGGCCATTTCTCTTAAACGATCAGGTCCTTGTTTTCTTTTCTACTTACTAGTACTTGAGTCTTTGCCAAGTCTTTTGATTGCAAGTTATGCTTTCAGGCTCGGAATGTTTTCTTTATTCAGATTCAGCTATGAGAGTTAGATCATCAGCGTATATGAGTTCTCATGGACAACTTCTATTAAACTCTTCAATTATAACTTGGAGGATGTTAATAAACAGGGGAGAACAGAACCCTGGTTGAACCACACTTGCATCCTAAACTTCTCACTATAATCATTAATTTTAATCTTGCTGACTGCTCCTTTGTTCATGACTTGTTCTACCCTCAAAAGCCCCTCATCTACCTCTAGTTTCCTTAGCACCCACCAAATTAATTATATATATATATATCATCATCATCCTTTTATGTCTGTTGTTTCACACTTGCATGTGTTGTATGGACCTTCTCAGGACAGCATCTCTCTACTTGTCGTGACCCTTTTTCATCTCTTCCAAGAGCTTCAGTGATATGAGATCAGCTCTCACCCTTTCCATACAGGTCTTATTTGGCACTTCTTCACCCAGCAGTCTACTGTAGTTTAATTATAATCGATAGTTAGTGATCGATAACCGATTACATATATTGATTTTAAATTTCAATCTACAGGATGCAAAATAGCACTAAGGGTCACTGTCGATTCCACTCTGAGAAAATATTCTTTTCTGTAATATGTATTTAGTATATATACAATATACTGTGTTTTCTCTGGATATATGGTTCTCTCTCTCTCCCTATACATATATCTTCTACATTTGACTTATTATTGCTCTAGATAATGTCTATTGAGCTTGTTTATTGAGAAACACATAATTCTAACATATTTAATATGTTACATTTGTATATATATATATATATATTTCTTGTTGAATAACAGATCTATAATCGAGTTGGGTTCATAACTTTTTTGACTGACCTTGAGCCAATCTTCTGCACAAAGCACGTAACATGTCGATACACAATAGAAAATTAAATACACATAAAGGAAACATCATTGTTTTTCTTCTTCCAGCACATCTCCCTTACCATCCTCCGGGGATACGCCTTCTCCATCCAGTCTGCCGGGGCTGTGGGGATGCCAACACGTGGTAGCCACTTTGCTCACCATACGGATGAATAGGCAAAGTTATAAACTATTGTAAATGAACCTATTTTAAATATATATATATATATATTGCTACCAAAGAGAGGCAGATGCTATATAATAATGATGACAATGATGCTGATATACTCCCTAACAGATGGGCTTCTCCATTGTGTGAAAAAGAGGGGATGGGCAAAAAAGATATTGTGTGTGAGTGAGACAGAGAGAGAGAGAAGGTAAGTGGGAGGTAGCACATATACAGAAGGGGGACGTGATAATAGCTCACTATTAAATCACTTGTGAGCCATTAGGAAATGTCGATCCAGTTATAATAGAATTGAAGCACTTCTAAAAAGATTAGATTCCTAGATAACTGATATAAAGAAACCATCAATGGTTAAAAGTTGCTGATGCTTTTTGATAGTGGCTACAATGGCAATGTGATCTTAAATGTATATGACAAGATGTTGAAAATGTTAGGTTTGATAACATTGAGATGAGGTCATCCTCCTTTCTGAAACTATATCCAAAACAGAACACATTGTCTTCACAACAACAATAAAAACAATATCAACAATTTATAGTTTCTGATCAGGTAATTCCTAACATCTGGGATATGACCTGTAGCAATACTTTCTCTAGCAGAAACCTGGTGAATTCAGCAACAAACCCTAATGTTATTGCCCAACAGACTGAAGATCACAAGTCATTGATGTACCAATCACTTTCTGACAAATCTATCAGTGAACCTATCATGGTTGAAACTTCTGGTAGTCAGGGTCCACAAACCCTTCTCCTACTTACTACTATCAGGTTGAAGTTAGCCATCCATGAGCTGGACTGGCTTTTTCACTGCATATCCCTCACTACCCTCCAGGGTAATGCCTTTGCAAGTCTATCTGCTGGGACAATGAAGCAACATTCACAAAAGAGAATGGCAGCCTTTCATTGGTTAATTTGAGCTGTTACCATTATTACTAACATTAAAACATCATCCAATACAATTTCCTTTAATTTCATATCTGTTATATTTTGAAATATCTCAAATGTGTAAATTATGAAACAGCCATGACAATTTGAGTAATAGAATATAATATTTTTTCGAAAACAAAACAGAAAAAATTGAATAATGTTCATTATGTTATCAATAATGAATGATATGTGTCGTCATTTTATGAGTATATTATGTCAGTGATAATGATGTGCCATCATTTTATAAGTACATTATGTCATCATTTTATGAGTTTAATATGTCACCAATAATGACGTCTCATCATTTTATGAGTAAATCAATCCTTAATTCAAAACAATCAAATACTAAAGTGCATTTGAGAAAAGAAAGTTTAACAAAAGCCATTTCAAAGAAAGAAAATAAACAAAAAACAATTACAAATGTAAAAAACATTTCATTTCTCACATAGCTCATATTTTACTGTAAATCACATGTCATTGTACATTTTAAATGCTTGTATTAATATAAACATTTTTACAAATTACTCTCAAATCACACTCCACTGACTTTTACCTCTTATATCCAATAAAAATTTAGTAGAAAATATTTTAATGGGTTTGTTAATTCAATAGTATCTAGTATCTTTACTAGTGGACACGTTATTGTGAAAATGAGCACTATTAACTTTGAATATCCTGTAATAGTTTAGTAGAAAATATTTAAAAATGGGTTTCTTGATGAAAAAGTATTTAGTATCTTTAGTAGTGGACAGAATGTGATAAAAATTTGCAGTAAACTAAAGTAAAGATTTAAATTTTTAATGTGATGCAGTAATAGTGTTGTTTTCTATTTTAAAAATGTTTCGTTAATGCTATTTCATGCAGTACAAGGCAGTAAGGTTAATAATAGTGAAGCCATACTCCTAGTGGACATAACAGCCGAGTCCGTTGCCCGAGCTTTCATTTCCAATTGGGTTGCTCGTTTTGGTGTTCCTTCTAAAATAACCACGGATCGCGGACGACAGTTCGAAGCTTCCTTATTTCGTAAAATATCATGACGTTTGGGTGCTCATCACATTCATATAACCAGCTATCACCCAGCCTCCAACGGAATGGTGGAGAGGTTTCACAGACAGTTGAAAGCTGCACTCCGCACTACTCCTGATCCGCAACGTTGGACCGAATTTTTACCAATCGTGCTTCTCAGTTGTCGTTCTGCCGTTAAGACAAATTTGGGTTTCTCCTCAGCTGAACTTCTTTACGGTACCACCTTCAGTCTTCCCAGTCAAATGCTAGCACCAGTTGATTCATCGCATCTTGATCCAACATCCTATGTCACCAGGATTCGTTCTTACTTCTCGGATCTTCCACCAATGAACCCTCATGACCAGTCTATTTCTTCTACTGTTCCATCGGATATCTCTACGTGGACACACATTTTTATACGGAATGATTCCGTCAAGGGACCGCTTCAGTCACCCTATAATGGACCTTTTTGTGTGCTTTCGCACACACCTAAACATTTCACAGTGGCTGTCAATGGTCGAAAAGAGACAATATCCATTGACAGAGCAAAGAGGCCTTTCTCTGAAAGTCTCATTACGATGCCTGATACACCTTGTACATTCACTACCACACCAACACCTTCACCTCCACTGCAAACACCACATACCACACAACCTTATGTCATACGAGGTGGCAGGACAGTAAAATGGCCACGTAAACTCTCAAAAACCATATACATTTAACGCCTAGTGGCATTAACAAACTCTTTTTTCAGTTTCAGATAGAATTAGTGTCAGAAAAGTCTGTACACTGGTGATGTATGAACTATTTGATTTTGAAGAAACTTTGAACTTACCATTGAGCATTAATTTTTCTCTGCTCCTTTATGTTAATTTTGAATTATCAGTTTTGTTACATTTACATTTTTTCTTTGTAAAATGCATTTCCTTGTTTTGTGATTTTTTGCTATTTGCTTCAGTTGCAAGCTCACTTTCTTGTACCTTTGCTTTGCTACTCATTTCTTACGGGTTCTCGCTACAGTGACCTTCGGTTGGTTATTCGACTTCTCGTCTGAGAGGGGAGTCTTGTAGCGCTCCCTAGACAAAGGGAAGTAGCCAGAGTTACTTCCCATAGAATTTCTAGAATATTCCTTGAACTTCCATTCCGGAGATTATAAAAGAAAGAGCAAAGGACAATCTATCTCTCTTCTTTACCAGCTGGCTCTAGAACTGACCACACCAAGCACAGATGCTAAGCTCTTTTCTAATCCTATCTTATATCTCAGGATTACACCACATCATGGCACGAGGTACGTTTTACTACCAAAATTGTAACAAGCACACTTCAATAAATATAAGTCGTTATTGATACTCGTTTCTGAAATATTTTTCATGCTTCAATTATTTCTTTTACATCTTCTAAACAAATTAAATTAGTGGTCGGCATGTAGTGGTATTTACTGGAGTGGATAACCCTATGGCCAATTCACTAAAATAGTAACTTTCAATATTATGCTCCTTGATCCAGTATGGCCTAGGTCTTAATGGCTTGAAGGGGAGAAATATGGTTATATGAAAGAGAATGTACCTTCGTTTGTTACAAAAATGAATGTTCCAGCTGTTTGAGCAACAGAAAGGGTTGCTCATAAAATTAACATGCAGGTGGCTCAGCATTTTACAGACTTGTGTATCCTTAATGCAATTTTCAGGATGATTCAGCATGATAGAGTGTGAAATTACATATGTAACTCACTTTTGCTAGCTGAGTGTGTGGAGCAACATGCAATAGAGAATGTTTCTCAAGGACTTAAGGCATGGCTGGGAATAAAATTCATGACCTTATGATAGTGAGCCAAACACTTTAACTATCAAGCCAGATGATTTCCCTCATAAATATGTATGATAAAAAGGAAAAATAAAGTTCTCCTTTACAGGACTTGAATTCTCAACTTGAATTGCCAAAGAAATATGTGTATAACACTTATAATAAACAGTTCCCCTGACATATAATCAATGACCAAAGATTGTACAGTAAGTTTGTTACCATGACTGATGTCATTAGATGGAGATGCACTATTCAGGACATTGCTGGAGAAAGCTAAGCAAGAACTCATTTGTTATATATACTTTTATGGATATGCATGTGTCAGCTATCCAGTAAAAAGTTTCATTGACCAGCTATGTACAGCCACAGATGTTATTAGAGGTAAATGTATGAGTTTCAGAAGATATTGCTTCTGAAAGTTAAACAAAAGCATATTAGTGATATACTACTGTGGACACCACTACATGGATATACATTGACTGGTTCTATATGGCTATAGGATGTTGCTTTGCAGAGCTTGTAAATGCTATGCAAGATTCATGGTAGACTTTGTAAATGGTAGTGCTGGTGCCATGATAAAATGCACCCAGTACAGCCTATGAAATGGTTGATGTTAGGAGGGGCATTCTGTCAGAAAGCATGACAAATATGGAAGTTATGAGCAAAATCAGGTCTCTTTCATCCATCCAACCCATCCCAACATGGAAAGCAGACACAAATTGATGAATGATGATGAAATTAAATGCAGATAGTTCGTTTGTTTTCTATATTTGGCAGTTATTTACTGTAAGGGTAACAAATAATGATTAACCCTTTAGCATTTACATTACTCTATATTTACTATTATATTTTCATGGTAAAGGTTTAATCTCACATAACAAATCTATAAGATTTTGTTGTTATTTATTTTGAAAACAATACCTTAACATCTGTATGAGTGGCCGGTAATGGCCAGTTTGAACAGAGGCAAGAGAATTCTGGCCAGATATGACCGGTTTAAATGCTAAAGGGTTAAAACAAAATTCTGAATCCAATAATACAATCAATAAAACAATATCATTTTAAGAGATTTTTAGTGAAAGTGTCAACATTATCACTATCATCATTTTGCATCTGTTTTGCATGTGTTCGATGGGTCTTTTCCAGCACAGCATACATCCACTCATCACAGTACTTTGTCATTTCCTCTGTGAGCTTCAGTGATTTGAAATCAGCTCCCACAGGTCTTCTTTGGCCTCCCTCTATTTTAGCCCCTTCCACTGGGATTTTGTAGCAATTCTTCATGCAACAATCATCATCCATGTGCATCACATGTCTATACCAGCACATTTTTCTAGCCTGAACACTACATTGATGCCTCTTATATCCAGGTTTTCTTTCAGTTCATACATGCTTTATCATTCAAAGATGCCATCATTACACATCAATCAAAATATGCTCCTTTTACTTCTCTCCAGCCTCCACATATCCTCTCTTTTTACAACCTATGTCTCACTGCTATGCAACATCACATTTCACTAACAGACATCATATAATCTACTCTTCACTTGAAAAGAAAATAATTTTGTTGTCAAAAGAGGTATCAGCTCCCTGACAATTTTCTATCTGCTATGCTCTGAGAATAAGCTCCTCCACTGCTAATTAGGTCACTTGAATAGCAGAAGGGCTGTTATATATTGAAAACTATCTACAGAGAGATATTAATGAGTTGCTAGCATGTGGAAAACTTAACTAGCAATAGTTACAGGGTTGATAACACGTATGGTTTTCTTTGTTGTTATTTGGCAAGAATAAACATAATCCAATAAATATAATAACATGAGGTTCATTTTTAAATGATTACTTACCAATGTAAAGTTCTTTGTATGTGTGTATATATATATATATATATATATATATATATATATATATATATATATATATATAATCTGTTCAAATAATAAAAATATATATTTATAATCTGTTCACATAATGTATATATATATAGATATGTGTAGACACACACACATATATATATATTCATATATAAATATTTTCACAAAAGGAAATTTTGTGCATAATACAGTTCACTATAAAAGGTATAACAGCTTCAAGACATTAAAAATGACTTATATTGGAGAGAAAAACAATAGAAGCAAACGTGAATTAATATAGATAAATGAATCCTTAAGAAATACTTTATATAAACATATAGGTGAAGGAATAGCAGTGTGGTTAAGGTGTTTGCTTTTAATAGCATGGTTCTTAGTTCAGAGCAAGTTGTCTTCTACTATTACCTCAGTTTGCCAATGTCTTGGGAGTGGAATTTGGTAGATGGAAACTGCAGAAGTTTGTCATATATGTGTGTTTCTGTGTGTTCCTGTGTCTATGTTTGCATTTATATCTGAGTTTATATCCTATATGTAACTCTGCAGCTTGACAAAAAGAGAAGGATAAAAAATGTACCAGACTTGAAAAGAATTATACTAGGATGAATATGAGCAGCTTAACCAAGGCAGTGCCCCATCATGGCCACAGTCAAATGACAAAACCATGAAAGAATAAAAGGATATGTCAGCAAAATAATGCTGTGATAAATTTTAGATATTTTATTTAGATTTAATTTCATATAACCATAGTGTTGATGCTATTGCTATCATATTTCAACAGGATTCTTTAACAGCCTTGAGTGGAATATATAAATATATATCTATATTTATTTCTCTGTATTAGGCTTTATCTCTCTATTTCTCTCTGACATTTTCTACTTCCATCTTCTTTCATATACATATATAATATAATATATATATATATATATATATATATATATATATATATATATATATATATATATATATATATATATATATATATATTATATATATATTATATATATATTGTACTTTATATAAATTCTTTGAATGCTCCATACAAATGAACATACACAGACTCGCATACACATATTCACATATAAATATTCAATTATATTCATATATTTATCTATTTATGTGTGTATATATATGTGTGCATGTATATATGTAAAGAAAGAATAGACAGACATATTATATATATATATATATATATATATATATATATATATATATATATACACGCACTTATAAATTTGTATATAAGGATTGTATACACTCAGAAATAAATACACTTAAAATATATGTATATGCCTACACACACATAATATATATATGTTATACATAGAATAGAAGTAACTGAGGCTGCATACATATTTATATAAATTTATACATTGAGTGTTTACACTTGTAAACATGCCAAATGTATGTATTTCCCTGTAAATTGAAAAAAATGATAAATACCTTTAACTGGTTTTTAAGCCTAGATGTTATACATGCCTCAGAAGGTATGTATAACATCTAATCAACAACAAAGAAATACTTAATTAAGGGACTTATATACAGAGGTGTGACTAGGGTATGGCAAGCACGGCATGTGTCATGGGCTCCACATGAAGGGGGCGCCACTTGGACTAGGAGCACGTTCTATTAAAGTCAAATAAGCCTCGTCGGAGAGGGAAAAAGACACTCCTTCAGATGTATGATCTGTCTCTGATTATCATGGGTGAGAACACTATGGTGGTTTGATCATTAAACCATATATATAAATTATTAGGCCCATAGGTAAAAATAAAGTGCTGGGCAGGGGCGCAATTACACTGCTTGCCATAGGAGCTGTTTTGCTAGACATGCCTCTGCTTATATGCCTTGTCACATCCAGTAGTGTCCTGAAATGGATGTACTACTTTGCATATTATTAGTGCTCACATTGGTAGTTAATTAAGATATATATTAAGTTATGCACGAAGCAGCCAAAATGTATGATACATTTATATTGGTATATATATACAGAACAGATGAAATGGAGACGGCATAAATGTGTTTATAAATTTACATGTAAAGACATGTATAGCCATGCAAACATGCCAGATATAGATCCAGTGAAATACTTTAATCAGGGGTAAAAAACACCGAACTAAAAACAAAATACATAAATAAGTAATAATAATAATAATAATAATAATAATAATAATAATAATAATAATAATAATAATGTTTTCTTTATTAACCACAAGGGTTTACATAAAGTAGACATTAAGGACAGTACAGGACAATACAGGACGGTACAAATGGGCATTTCTGCGTGTAAAAAAAACAGAGGTTGAAATAAAATAACAAAGAAAAATTCCCCAATAGGGGGGAGACTTCCGAGGGACATTTGTGGAGAAAGCCCATTAAAAGACCACAGTGACCCTGACCACCAGGGCAAGTGCCCTCTCCCAGTTTTCCACCTTTAATTTACAGACATATACTCAGAGTAGGCCCATTCACTCGGGCCATACTTGCTTCTCTCACCCATCTTTCAACAAAATGCTGGGAAGAGAGCACTTCCCTCTCTACCCTGATTTTCCTTTTCAAATGAAATTTGAAAAAGTTAATCAGGGCATTACCGAAGAGGTAAGTGCTCGTCTTCAGCCCTTTCAAACGTGTCCACCATATTATCTCTTTCGCCATGGCCACTAGACAGATAAAAACTGCCTGCCCTTCCCGGCTAAAGGAAGAGGGCGGGGCAATCGTCACGATGGACTGAGCTGATAGCTGGATCCGTCCTACACGTGACAGCAGGTGTTCGACATAAACCCACAAGTCAGCAATGCTCGAACACTGGATGAGTGCGTGCAGGACGGTTTCGTCGCCCTGCGCGCATCTCGGACATGCCTGGCTGACGGCACCTCCATGCCTGTAGAGTTTATCCCGACTGGCAAAGCTCCCCGGTAGCACTGCCAGGCCAGGGATTTCTGGAAGTTGTCCATAGGCCCCGGCCCGAAAGTTCTTCCAAAGAGATTGGCTAGTTGATTTTCGTCGACGCCTAGAGTTTCTCCAAGTACGTCGTCGCTCTTCCCCTCCACTAATCCTCTATAGAACGCCAAGGTGGAGTTTCCACCGATCACATTGCCCGATTGGTCGAGAGCTGTGAGCGCCTGAAGACATTCCAGTCTCCAAGCGCTTCCTCTCGGTCTTCGCTTGACCCAGGACTGCAGCTCCGTCAAGGAGACGAGCTGGGGAAAGACGTGTCTAGCAAACGGCGACCACACCTGATCACCGTCGAGGAAGAAGTGGAGATGTCGTAGCCTGAGCGCGTGTCTGCGCATCATCATCCACTGCATGCCCAGCCTTCCACGTAACGGGTGTTGACAGCAGATGGACCGCCTGACCATCGGAGCGCGTCCCTTCCACAAAAAGCGAAAGAGCAAACGCTCCAGCGCAGTCAGGCGGGGCTTAGGACAAGGTACGACGGTTAGGCGGTAGTAGATGACGGACGCGATGTACGCGTTAGCCACCTCCGCTGGACCTTTCAGGGATAGCTTTCTCTCCGCCCATTTCTGGGTGAGAGAAGCCACCCTGCTCGTCACCTCGTCCCAGTTTTTGTCCGTCTGGAGGTCCGGACCGGACCAGACCCCTAGCAATTTAACCGGCCCGTCCGTCCAGCGCCCGACGACGCTGTTGGACGGTATGGACCTGCCTCTCCAGGTGCCGAGCTGCAGGCCCACTGACTTTTACTGGTTGATCATTGCTCCTGTCACCGCTTCGTATTCTCTTAGTGTAGTGCCGATCGCCTCGATGTGTTTGGCGTTCGACACCACTACGGTGACATCGTCCGCATATGCTGACACAGATCTTCCGCATCCTAGTTCGCGCGGGACCCTCCTCAACGTCTCCAGTTTGTGCAGTAATTGCTCGAGAGTCAATACGTACAAGAGGGACGAGAGGGGACATCCTTGGCGGACCGAGCGCATGATGTTGAACGGTTCCGAAAGGTGACCGTTCACTCTCACCACAGAGCAGCTGTCGCTGTGCATGGCAGCGATCCAGCCTCTGAAGACGGGCCCAAAACCAGCCGCCCTCAGGACTGCCGCTAGGTAACGATGGTCGACCCTATCGAAAGCTTTCGACTGATCTAAATTTATCAAAGACCCACCCGTGCCAGGTTCCCTAGCTACCCTCTCTACGATGTATCGCATGAGGTGGAGGTTGTCGTGGATGGATCTGTCGGGAATGGCGCATGTCTGCGCCTCTCCCACCAGACCACCAACGACAAGCGCCAACCTCTTTGCTAGCACCTTGGCCAAAATCTTTAACTCTGTGTTTAGCAGAGTTATGGGCCGGAAATTATCTATGTTATCCCCCTTGTTCGGATCCTTTCTCAGCAGTGCCACCGCTCCTCGGCTCACAGAACTAGGAATTCTCCCGTGCTGTTGCCAGTTGCAGTAGACGTCCGCCAAGAGGCCTCCGAACAAGTCTGGCATCTGTACGTAAAGTTCATAGGGCAGACCATCCAAACCAAGCGATTTACCCCTTGTGCAGCCAGTCATTGCCTCCCTTACTTAAGCGGCTGTTATCGGTTTTTCGCAACACTCCGCCTAATTGGCTGAGAGCTGCGGCAGCCATTCGAGGTAGACACTAAAGTCCATCCCTCGATCCGGCCCGTCGCTGCCCCAGAACAGTTGAGCGAAGTGTCGCTGAAAAGCTTCACACGTTTGCCCGGGATCGAGTAGCATGCGCCCGTCGTGGTCCACCAAAGACCGGATCGTGGCTTTGTTGCCACGACGCGCCTCCGCCACTCGGGCCCATTGAACGGCTTTCGTCCCCTAGTGTCTGAGAGCACGCACCCTAGCTCTGACAACGCAGCCTTCGTGCTTTGCATTGAAGAATTGGTCAAGGGCCAATTTCGCCGCAAGTACGTCGGTCGCGATGCCTTTGCAAAGCGCCTCGTCTAATTGTCTAACTAATTCTCCCTCTGCTCTATTTTTCTCTATTGCTAAAGCCTTACTAAACCTAATGGACTCTATTCTAATTGCTCTTTTCAGAGGAAACCACCACTTGTTGTTGACGATAGTCCCCGTCAACGCCCGCTAAACTAGTTCGCTAATCCGGTCTCTGTAGGCCTTGCGCGCTGGTAAGGACGCGTTTAGCTTCCAGTAGCCGGGTCCTCGTCTATGAAGCCTATCTAAGTCAAGCACACAGATCATGAATTTGTGGTCCGTGTAGCTGACTATCTTGAATTGTGGACAGCCTATGCTAGACCTATCTATTTCCCTACAAACTACTCTATCTAGATATGATCTGAATGACACTATGCGATTTGTCCAAGTCCACATTGGTACATTCGGGAAATCCAATCGGTACCTGTCAGACAGTTCAAAACGCCTGAGCAGGTTGGTGATACTCTTGCACACTCATCCCCTATCCACTAATCCCACACAATCCCAGCGTGCATCTAAGATCCCGTTCTAGTCGCCCACTAACACTAAAGAGCGGGACGTTCCAAGAAAGGTCTCCAGACGCCGGAAGAAATCAGGTCGCCCTGCACCTGTCGGGGCATAGACGGCCACTAACCTGAAAGCTTGCCCGTCTCCAACTTACCTTCTGGGTCCAGGAAGATGGCCCGTATGGCAAGATCCAAACCTCTCTGAAAAAGCAAAGCAACTCCTCCCCCCGATCCCGGACGGCTGCGAGATGCGTACACATCGTAGCCGCCATAAATCGGTGCGAAGGCCAGTGCTTCGGAGATTTTAGTCTCGCTGATGGCCACTACATCTATGTTTAGTGACCTGAGGTCGTTGAGCAGGTGGCCCTGCTTCCATGACGACCCCAAGCCACGCGCATTTATGCTGCCTATTCTGAGTGAGGTCATGTTGAAAAGGAGTGGAAAAGATGGGTAAGACCACTTACCTTACTTCTCGTAGAGGAAGGACGGTTTTTCCATCCTTTTGTGTTGTTCAAATTTAATGCTGTGTAGTGTGTATCGTTTTGTTTGTTTTGTTTTGTTTGCGTTTGTTGTGGGTTTGTTTCTGTTTCGCATTTTGGTGACTTTTGTGGTGTAGGTGATGGTGGTGTAGGTGATGGTGGTGTTGGGGTTAATGATGGTGATGGTGTTGGTGTTTGGGGTGATGGGGTTGGTGATGCTGGTGTGGATGGTGGCATATCTGTCCTAACTTTTTTGTTTGTTAATTTATTTGTTTCCCTCTGTATTTTGTTTTGGGAGGGGGAAGTAAGGGAATTTTTTCTTTTTTGGTTTCTTTTTTTTTTCCTGATACCGTTTCCCACTCCTCGTCGTCACAATCTGTCTCCAGTTGTGATAGGCCGGGGAGTGGAAAATCCTCCACAGGCGTTAGTTTTGGTTGGGGCGTGGTGGATGGTGTAGGCGCTGGTGCTAGTTCTGAAGCGTTGGGTGGTGGTGGTGGTGGTGGTTTTGCTACTGTTGCTGGGGTTGTTGCTGTTATAGTTGCTGCTACAGTTGTTGCTGCCATCTCTGCTACTGGTGGTGTTGATGGTTGTGTCACTGGGGTGGGTAGGAGAGGTGGCCTCAACCTTTTAGCCTGAGGGCAGAAAGCCCTTAGGTGGGTTCCTTCACCACAAACGACACACTTAGGTCTTCTGCCCTCGACAATTACCGTGAGGTGGCTGCCGTCAGTGAGGTCTATTACCTCTGGGATCTCCTCGATGCTTTTTTGGTCCGCTTGGATCAGGAGCTCCATCCCAGATCCGGACCAGTTCTCCTGCTTTTCTTTTGCTATTGCTATTATTTTTGTGTTGGCTTCGATGCCGGCGAGTACGGCCGCTATTAGCCAGGGAATTTCGATGGCCGGTGGAAAGTGGGTCACCCTGATCTTTACGAGTCTCTGGCCACAATAGCTTGGGACGAGTGTGAAGTCGTCACTTCTTAATGGGGCCATGGAGTGTTCTCTAGCCTCCTCTGGTGTTTCAAAGAACACGTCCACGGTTCCATACTTCTGCCCACGTCTGATGTGGGTTTTTCCTGCCCACACATGTCCCAAAGCTTTTTGGATTTGGGACTCGGATGCCCGTTCCACTCGGCGCTATTTTACATTAATTGTCGATACGACACGCTGCATAGGCGCCGATGCTCCATTTTATTAGGTGTGTGTGTGGGGGGGGGGGTGAGGCTGACCCTGTACCCATCTTTGTTTACCATTTTTTTGGCATTTTCTAATTCCTCCTGAGTTACCGTAAATGCTTCGAACTGTTTTGCTACTCAAGCAAAACTCAGGGTGTTTTTTTAATGTCATTGTTGCTGTTGTTGTTATCGTTATTTTTGTTATTATTAATTTTAGTTTCAGTTGTGGTGGTGGTGACGTCAGAGGTGTTCGGTGTGGATGAGTCCATTTTGGTCGAAAACATTTCGACATCACAAGTTGATTTATTTTTTCCTTTTGTTTCTGTTGTCGCGGTGGTGGTGGGGGTGGTGGTTGTCGCGGTGGTGGTGGTGGTGGCGGCTTTAACACCTGCAGTCATGGTAATGGCGGGAAATGAATGTCTGCCTGAGACAAATTTAAAATATTGCTACTGCTTATATTTTTTTTAGTGTTGGCAAACGTAGTAACATTTACAATGGTGGTGTCGGTGTGAGGTGTTAATTTGTGAGTAAGGCTCTCAGCTGCTTGGTGCAGAGGTGAATTAGCCATTTTTATTCAAAGAAATTTTTTGATAATCATAAAAGTTTAAATTTTGGGCACAAGGCCCCAATCTTTTTGGGTGTCCTTTTCGGAAAACAATGTATGTGTGCTTATAAACAGTTAACAATAACATTTTCCATAAATGGCAATTTTTAACAAACGGAAATAACAAACCTTTGCGGAGCTCACGATGATACGATTTATTACCTAGGTCGCCAATAATAATAATAATAATAATAATAATAATAATAATAATAATAATAATAAATCGGACACTAAAAAACATAGACACTAAAAATAGACTGGAAATAAAGTACAAAACTAGGAGGAAAAAGCTAAATATTAGCATAGAGGGACTGAAGCAACGCATTGTAGCAAAGAGTGCAAAAATCAGGCGATACGAGAACAGAGTCAGCCAGTATAGACAGAACCGCATGTTCGACAACAACCAGAAGATGCTGTTTGGACAGCTTGAAGGGAAAGAAAGAGGCAACGACTTGATCTCTGAGGCGGAACAAACTAAAACATTCTGGAGAGGAATATGGGAGCAGGATGTTAAACATAATGACCAGGCAGTGTGGATTGAGACAGTACAGAAGGAGATCAGTGAACAGGCACGCCAACAAACTGATTTGAGTATCACTGTTGAAACTCTTAAGGAGCAGCCAAAAAACTAACCAACTGGAAATCACCTGGCCCAGATGGTGTGCAGGGGTATTGGATTAAAAACATAACATCCCTCCACCCGAAACTGACAACCATGTTCAATGACTGCTTGATGTCAGGTGAGGTACCAGAGTGGTTGATAAAAGGTACCACAGTTCTGATAATGAAAGACCGAACCAAGGGTAATGATGTTACCAACTATAGACCTATCACATGTCTGTCCGTAATGTGGAAACTGTTGACAAGCTTTATGTCTGAGGAAATCTACCATCACCTCCACACATACAACTTGTTACCGGACGAACAGAAAGGATGCCGAAAGAAGTCACGTGGTACAAAGGACTAGTTACTTATTGATAAGATGGTAATGAGGAATTGCAAGAAGAGACACACTGGTCTTGCCATGGGATGGATAGACTACAAAAAGGCATTTGACATGGTGCCTCATTCTTGGATCACCAAAATCCTGGAGATCTTCAAGGTGGCAGATAACATCAGGCAGTTGTTGGGCAAAAGTATGAAGTCCTGGGAAACAGAGTTAACATCAACTGGAGAATCCTTGGGAAGCGTGAAGATCAAGAGAGGTATCTTCCAGGGAGATAGTCTGTCCCCTCTGTTGTTTGTCCTTGCCCTGATGCCCCTGACCAGTGTACTGCGAAAAGTGAGTGCAGGATACAGGTTGGGAAAGGGAGGGCTTACCATCAATCACCTCCTCTTCATGGACGATCTTAAGCTCGTCGGGAAGAGTGAGAAGGAGTTGGATGAGCTTGTTGACACTGTCCGTATTTTCAGCAATGATATATGTATGCAATTTGGTATTAGTAAG
Source organism: Eledone cirrhosa (assembly GCA_964016885.1). Lineage (NCBI taxonomy): Eukaryota > Metazoa > Mollusca > Cephalopoda > Octopoda > Eledonidae > Eledone > Eledone cirrhosa. The sequence continues at coordinate 254,146,482 of OZ024742.1, forward strand.
TGTGGAGTCATTGTGATGAGGAGGGGTAAGTTGAGCAGAAGTAACGGAATCCAGATACCAACAGGTGAGATGATAAAAGAAATTGACTCTGAGGAAGGATACAAGTTTTTGGGCGTTCTGGAGGCTGATGACATCAAGAACAAAAAAATGAAGGAATTGATAAGAACTGAATACCTTCGGAGAGTAAGGAGCTTATTAAAGTCACATCTGAACAGTAGGAATGCCATAAGTGCAGTAAATTCCCGAGCTGTGTCTATTATTAGGTACAGTGCGGGAATTCTGAGATGGAATGTTGCTGAACAAAAAGAAATGGATAGGAAGACAAGGAAGCTATTGACTATCTACAATATGTTCCACAAGAGGAGTGATGTCGATAGACTCTACTTAAGGAGATCTGAGGGTGGAAGAGGTCTTATCAGCATAGAGGACTGTGTTCAGATGGAGAAAAACAACCTACACAAATACGTGACTGATAGTAAGGAGCCAATGCTCAGAACAGTACTGAAGGAGGGGACAATAGGCCAGGGGATGTCCAAGGAGGAAATAACATCAAGGAGAAAGAGCAGCCTTCAGGAAAAATCCCTTCATAGTACCTTCTTTGAGAAAACTGAATCTAGAGATCCACAGACATGGAACTGGTTGAAAAGAGGAGACCTTAACAAGGCTACAGAAGGAATGTTAATGGCTGCGCAGGAGCCATTAACATTCCTTCCAGTAAAAAGGATTTGGAACTGCCGTGAAGTCAAAGTGATCCCGATTGTCATAGGCGCACTAGGGACTATCTCAAAAAGATGATTAAAGAAAATTGGCCCCTTCACGCTTTTTGGAACGCTTCAAAAGGCATGCTTGCTGGGAACAGCAAGAACCCTCCGATACGTCCTGAATATCTGAGGCTGCAGGTAGTGGCTTGATATTCATTTCAACAAACTTTCCAGTTAACTAACATCAATGACTGAGACTCAAAGAGTAATAACAATAATAATAATAATAATAATAATAATAATAATATTCTGCTTGAGTGGGAGATTCTGAAAATGCAGGACTTGATAGATCGGCAAAAATCCAGAAACTGCCCAAAGTCATGCATCAGCTAAAGAAGAATGTCAACCTAGCTAACAAAGCAGTAGAGGTAATCAGAGGTTAACACAGAAAACCACTGACACTTGATGAGATTAATCAGCTACTATATGCCATTTTAATACTGCACCCCAATACATTCAGTATGGAAATAGTAATGGAATTTGGCCTAAAAAAGTGTTGGGTGATACTACTGACGTGAGTTAGTATTGATGAGATGGAAGAAATTGTTTTCCAGTCAGGCAAGTTATGAGGGAAATTGACAACAATGGGTATAAGTACATAGGCATCCTGGAAACAGACTAAATGGAAGAGCTGTTATCAAAGGAATATAAATGGAGACTGAAGTTGCTGTTAAAGACAAAGTTAAGTGCTAGGAATAATATACTGGCTATCAACACACGGGTTGTTGATGTCTTAAGTTATAGCATTAGTGTGATAGAGTGGAGATGTGATGAACTTACAGGGCTTAATACAAAGACCAGGAAAATATGACATTTCAAGGGGCTCTACACCCCAACTGTAATGTGGAGAAGTTGTATCTATCATGACAGAGAGGAGGAAGAGCTTTCATTAGCTGTGAAATATGTGTGAGGTCTGAAAAAAATAATTTGGTATTGTATGTAAAGAATTCAAAGGAGATATTGATGGCAGAAGTAAGAAAGATAAAGGTCCTAAACAGTGATGAATCAAAGATAAAGGGAGAATTTAAACAAGACAGACAGACATATTGAATATATGGAAAGAAAAAAGAATATGGTCAGTTCTTGCATGAAATGCCTGAGACAGTAGACAATTATAAAAACTAGAAATGGATTAAGAAAAATGACTTCAAATTTTAAACTTGAAGCCTTTATATTTACAGTCCACGAACTATATTAATTTGAATATTGACAATTCAGTGAATTCTCCACTTTGTAGGTCATGTCGTGAGAAAGATGAGGTAATAAACCACATTATTAGTGAATATAAGATGCTTGCTCAGAAAGAGTACAAGAGAAGGCACAATAAGATTGCCAGATTGGTTCATTGGAGCTCTGTCTTAAGTATGACATGAGCAGAAGTGATAAATGGTATGAACACTAACTGGAAAGGGTTGATGAAAATGAACAGTATAAGATCGTGTGAGACATGACCATCCAGGGCAACCATTTTATCATGGTTAGAAAGCCTGACATTGTTGTCATAGAAAACAAGAATAACAAGGCATCAGGAGCGAAGGGTCCGTGCATGCGTTATAGAATCTTGAGTTGATCAATTGCGTCGGTTGAAGCAAGCAGAATTTTGGCTGCTTACTAAAACGTATAGACACAAAAAAAGATAACACACACACACACACACACCTACAAACAAACACATACACACAAACACACGACAGCTTTGGGGCAAGCAGAATTTTGACTGCTTACTAAATCGTAAACACATAAAAAGATAACACACACACACAAGATAACACTACATGTGGCTTTGACCAGGAGGGTCATTTAGAAGGAATGGGGGGGGGGGGGAGTCTGCACTGCCCCACTTTCCGCCATGGCAATTGGACTGCATGCCTTGCTTTTCAGGTTACCCTTTGCCACTGCAAGGCATGTATTGTGGATATTGCTTCACTATGGGACCACAGGGTGAATGAGATGGAAAGTGAGAATATTGAGATATACCAGGAGCTGAAGAGAGAAATCAGGAAACTATGGAGAATTAGACATGTAGAATTGGTACTGATTGTGTTTGGTGCACTGGGGTCAATTAATAGAAGGTTGGATGCATGGCTTGAGAAGCTAGGAATTACCATCAGGGTGGGATTGTTGCAGAAAACAGCCTTGGAACAGCAAGGAATCTATGGACGGTGTTGAACATTTGAAGGAAAAGGAATGACCCAAAGGACCTTTGGCCATTGGTTATGGTTTGCACTTTTGGCATAGTGTCAGTATATCATCTGCCAGAGCAAAAGCATTATGAATGATGATAACAACAACAACAACAATGATAATAATAAAATAAAACTAAAAAAACAACAACTAAATAGTTCATTTTGTATTAAAGTTTGCACTTCTGTAATTAGTTTAAAGTGGATTCATCCAGCTAATTATTATGGCCAACATAAAAACGTTACAAAAGGAAAAGAAGAAAAATAATAATAATAACAACAAAATCCTTCATTATTTTAATTAACAAACTAAAAGTTTGTTAATGTAATTATGATCATCGGAAGAAGCAGTAATTCGAAATTATCGTTTTCCTTGCATATTGATTATTAGATAGGCATAAAGGCCTCTCTATAACATGAAAAAAAAATGCAATTGTTGATGAAGGAAAATGTTTTGTAGATGAGATGAAAATGAAAATGTGTGTGTATTTGCCATATAACCTGATAACACCTTTGTACTGATGAGATGTGTGTGTCTACCACATAGCAGATAACACCTTTGCACAGAGATTTCAAACAGATGTATGTATGTGGTGTGTGTGTATGTGTGTATGTATGTGTGTATGTATGTGTGTATGTATATATGTTTGTATGTATGTGTGTATGTGTGCGTATGTATGTTCTTCTGGTATTATTATTTTATATATTTTTGCCAATAGAGAGAGTTGGTTTCTAACATAGAAAAGAGACTCTTTCATTGGAATTTAGACATCATCAATTAGGTAAATATGTATGTATGCCTGTATGAGTTTGTGTGTGTCTGTGAAGGTATGGGTGTTATTGCATGCATGAATATGTATGTATTGTGTTATATGCGTACGCGTGCATATGATTCTGTATCAATACAAGTGTTCACACAGTTATTAAATGCTGAATTTTTTAAATGGTTTATATAATTTTACAGTTCCATTAATAGACTGCAATTGCAACTTCCTAACTAGCTGTGGCCTTTCTGGTTCTGTGAAGCCCAACTTCTCGCGATTTTTACTGAGGCAGTTACTAACATATCCCAATGCCCCAATAAGCACAGGTATAAATCTGAAGGTATAGTCAGGGTGGAGTATCTGCAGATTCCTAATTAATTCAGCATAAATGTTCTCTTTTTCACTAATGTTTCATACTATATTGAGATTTGCCAGGCAGCTGATTTCCACTAATGTGCATGCCTTCTTTTCTCTGTCCCATATCACTATCTCTGGTCTGTTACGCTCTCAATTTGTTGTACTCTTTCATATTATGTATGCATATGACATCTATGTCACTGTACCCATTTATACAGTTAGTTTCGGGGCTATCCTTTCTACAGATTGCATTATATAGTATTTTTGCCACAACACTATGCCTCATAGGTAGATAGTACTGTGATAACATGTTTGGACAGCTGCTTATGACATGAGTGACATCTTCAATGTTAATTCTATAGAGTCTCCATTTATTGTCACATCTAGGTGTTTTGCCTGCATCATTTTGTATTGATTTCCTATTCTTAGATTGCAAAAGTATATCCTTGAAAGTGACAGCCAATATAGTGGTTGTTGATCTAAGATAGCCTACTTTGCTTATCTATATTGTATGTATGTATATATGTCAGGTCATTATCAAGTGTTACTGGTAACATGTAACCCAGTACAACCTGTCTCATGGTCGGGTCGTTGGTGATTAAACCGGCAACCCCACCAAGCTTGCTTGGTGAGGAGGGTGATATTTGGACATCCTGCGAGATAAAATACAAGACCTGGTAAAGGGCGGAGGAACTCAGCAGAGTCAACAGCCATCCAAATAGTACTTTCTTTTTTTTCCCTCTGGGAGGAGTGAAATGCCCCCAGTTGTTGTCACAACACCTTTCTAAGAGAGGGAAACTCTGGAAAAAACCTGCTTCTTTGGAATCATCCGATAATGTTAACCAGTTCTCCTTTTCGGGTAGTGTTTTCAATGCTGAGAGAGTGGGATTGGTCAAGTGCAGGGCCTCTCTCCACTTAAGAAACCGTCAAAGTACAGGCATTGCTTGTTCAGGATATGTTACAGGTCCGTGTGGCTTGCTGTAGCCTAAAGGTGCACCATTTTCTGTAATCTGACAAGCGATTACAATACTCTTAGTTGAGTTTGCTGCCAATATGTATGTATGTATGTTACCTGCACTCTCTTGGTTGAAGATAGACTACTTTGTTTCTTTATATTACTCTCACTAAGAAGCTTTCTGGCAACATAGCCATGATCTTTTGCTGAAAATCATGCAGCTTTTCATCCATGGTTTCATAGCTGTATCGTTGTGCAATTTCCTTGGGTGTGAGGTTTTGGTTATCATACATTATTTCTCAAGATGCTCCTTCCCAACTCACTTCATGTTATTTGCATCATGTAGATAGAGTTGATTTATAGTTAGGCTTTTCTGATTGTAATTTGTAGATGTTATCAGAGGGATGTGATGCAACACTCAAATGCTGTTTGGATTGATGCTAAGCCTCTGCCTCCCTGTTTATGTTTTAGGTAGAGCCAGTCTATGTCACTAATGCTGTGCCAGTTAGAACTCTTTAGGTTTTAACATGAGTGGCTCGGATTTCAACTAGTATCCAGTCAAGCTGTCCAAATGTTTGTGTTAGCACAGACATAGCAAACACATTGTGGGCCACTGATTTATTGTGTGCAGAGAGTCCAGAAGACTACAGTTTACTCATTTGGATGTTACATTCCATGGTTACTTATTCTTTGCTACAAATACCATCATCGGATTTATTTTCATCTATCCCTAAATATCTGTAGAAGCCCTCATCAGATACCCATGAAACAGTTAGTCCATTGATAGAGATGTTGCTAGATTGGCTTGTAGTTTTTCCTCACTGTATATAGGAACAGTTATCCTAGGCAAACTCCATTCCTATATTTTTTAGAACATCGTGTCAAGGACAAAGTTTTTCTTCATACCATCTATATTCTTGACATAAAGCTTCAGGTCATCCACATAGAAGTTAGTGTTTCCAGCCTACTGTGAACCAATTACATATCCTTCATATTTTCTAAGCATAAAAATGAATATATATAAATGAACCACGATGACACCAAACCGCTATATTATTAATTTATTGAAAATAACTCAAGCCGGAGTTATACTAAAAATACTCAGGGATTATGTACATTATTTGTTTGTAAAAGTAGAATTAAATTGTATTTACCAAGAAAACTTCATGAACTTCACTGGCTTGGTTAAGAAAGAGACCAAGAGAAAGAGATTGAGTGAAAGTAAGAGAGTAAGAGTCTATAAGAGTTTGTAAAACCCCAAAGGGGTCAGTAGAAAGCAAATGTTTCACATGTTTATTCTATGAAGAACTGTTTTGACCTGCTTGCCACTTGATCTAGAATATGCTATTTATATCAGTCACTTTCTCTGTCCCCTGATCGTCCACTCTCAGGCTTGTTTATGCCCGAAAGGAAATAACCCAGAAAATGACCATTAAATGTCACCCAGGGGTCAAGGTGTGGACAAATTCCACTACAACTGTACCTCTGACATTGCAATTTTGTTAATTAGGAGTTAGCATCCCTTAAAAATCTGAGGAGTTTCCCAGCTACTTGCTCGTCTGTGATGATTTTGTTATTGTCACAGTGATCCTGGAAAAATAGGTTCAGAAAGGCTGTATGTATTTCATACATTAGGTTTTAGCATGCAATAGGTTGCTAGTTTTTTGCCAAGTTGGTATCTTTGTTTTGGGGGACCAATATTGTTTCTGCTAATAACAACCACCTTGTTATATATACATTTCTACAGAAAGCTTGCTGGTAGAGTTTAATGAGGTACATCCAATAGAAAATCAGTGCTTTGTACCTGTAGCCAACAATCAAGTTTCTTCTTGGTACTTTCTTATTTTAAAGTTTCCCTATCACAGTCTCAAAGTTATCATCCTTGATGCTGTAAAGTTGTTGGTGTATTGCAGAGGCAGTAGTTCATTTGGAAGTCTTTCAACCACAACACTTTTTGCTTGAATTTCTTTTCCTCGCCCTATATCTTTCTTCAGAAGGAATCTATATCGTTCTGGAATGGGGTCTAGTGACATTTATTGATTTACCCCTCATATCTCTATAGACTGATGTTTGATTTTGACTTAATCTTGTATGTATGAGTGTATGTATGTATGTTCTTCTGGTTTTATAATTTCACAAATTTTTGCCAATAGAGAGTCGGTTTCTAACATAGTTACAAGACTCTCTCATTGGAATTTACACAACATCAACTAGGTAGATATGTATGCATGTCTACATGCATGCATGTGTATCTATGGATGTTATTGTATGTGTGGATGTGGATGTTTTTAGTTGTATGTGTGCATGTGCATACGCTTTGTATCTGTACATGTGTATTTACATGTGGTTTTACAGTTATTAGATGCACATTTTTTGGAATGTTTTACATATTTTTACTGTTCCATTAATGGATTGTACTTGCAATTTCCTAACTAGTTGTGTTCTTTCTGTTCCTGTGAAGCCTAGCTTCTCAAGATTTATATTGAGGCAGTTACTAACATATCCCAGTGCCCCATTAATCCCAGGCATAAACGTGAAGGTATAATCAGGGTGGAGTATCTGCAGATTTCTCATTATTTCTGCATAAATATTCTCCTTTTCACTAATCATTGATATTATATTGGCATCTGCTGGGCAGCTATCTTCCACTACTGTGCATGCCTTCTTTTCCCTGTCCCACATCATTATATCTGGTCTGTTATGCCTGCATTTTATTGGGGTTTTTACTGGAACATTCCACCAGTACTGTTTCATATTATGTATATGTATGTCTTCCACATTGCTGTAGCTTTTAATGTGTTTATTATCGGGGCTATCTTTTCTACGGATTGCATTATACAGTCTTTTGGCCACTACATCATGCCTCATAGGTAGATAGTACCACGATGACATCTTTGGACAGCTGCTTATGACATGGTTGACATCTTCGATATTAATTTTGCAGAGTCTGCACTTGTTGTCACAGCTAGGTGTTTAGCCTGCATCCCTATTTCTTTTGTGAATCAGGTATACCGTGTTGATTTCCTGTTCTTGGATTGCAAAATCATATCTTTCAAAGTGGGAGCCATTATAGTGGTTGTTGGTCCAAGTCAGACTATTTTCTTTATCTATATTAGTCACTCTGGAGTTTCCTGGCACATATCCATGCATGATTTTTTGCTGATAAGCATGCAGTCTTTCATCCATGGATTCACTGCAGTACTGCTGAGCGACTTCCCTAGGTGTAAGTTTTTGATTATCACGCAGGGAATATCTTTCAAGGAGTTCCTTCCCAGCTCTCATGATCTTATCTGTTTTATGCTTTCGAGAGATGGGCTCCTATGCTTCGAGGTTCGTAGATGTTGTCGGAGGGATATGATGCAACATTCAAATGCTGTCTGGACTGATGTTAGGCCTCTGCCTTCCTGCTTACGTTTCAAATAAAGGTGCTCTACGTCACTGTTGATGTGGAAGTTTCCAGTGTTGTTTAGTATTTTTCGAGTTCTAACATCAATTGCTTGGATTTTGTCTATCGTCCAATTGAGTATTCCAAACGTTGGTGTTAGG
>OZ024742.1:254160047-254162547 GCA_964016885.1 Eledone cirrhosa
CAAGCCATGTATAAAGAAATAGTCAGCAAGGTTAGAATTAACAACGAATATAGTGAAGGGGTTAGCGTAAAAGTTGGTGTTCATCAGGGCTCCATCCTTAGCCCCCTACTATTTATGATTGCCCTTCAGGCTATAACAGAGGAGTTCAAGACCGGCTGCCTATGGGAACTCCTATATGCAGATGATCTAACGCTCATAGCTGAATCAATGGCGGAACTAGAGAAGAAATTCCAAACATGGAAGCATGGCCTAGAATCAAAAGGCCTTAAAGTTAACTTGTCTAAGACTAAAGTTCTAATTTGTAGGAAGGAAAATAGGGCACCGGTCCCATCTGGGAAATGGCCATGCTCAGTGTGTAGGAAAGGAGTAGGCAGAAACTCCATTTAATGTCCCAAATGCAAAGTATGGGTGCATAAAAGATGTAGTGGGATCACAGGTAAGCTAACTAAGAATATAAATTTTATATGTGGCCGGTGCTCTGGTGCAATAAGTAGCAGCAAGTGCCCAAGAATACTAGCTCATTCCATTGCACAGATGGTTCTATAGAAAGAGTGGACAGCTTCCGTTACCTGGGTCACAAAATCAGCAGTGGGGGAGGGTGCTCTGAAAGTACAGTAGCTAGAGTCAGAACGGGATGGAAAAAGTTCAGAGAGCTTATACCACTATTGGCCGTTAAAGGGTTCTCTCTGAAAATGAAAGGCAGGCTGTATGATGCCTGCATACGAACAGCAATGTTACATGGCAGTGAGACCTGGGCATTGTGTGCAGAGGATATACGCAGACAAGAGAGAAACGAAGCTTGCATGCTCCACTGGATGTGTAATAGTAATATACGAGAATGGCAAAGCATAAACGAACTAAGGGAGAAATTAGGAATAAGAGGGATCAGATGTTGTTTACTCGAGAGAAGACTACGTTGGTACGGTCACGTGATGCGCATGAAAGACGACAGCTGTATAAAAAAGTGCAGGGCGATAAAAATAGACGGTAGCCACGGAGTAGGCAGACCCAGAAAAACCTGGGACGACTTGATAAATTCTGACATCACACACTTACACCTCTCCAAGACAATGTCACTGGACCGAGATCTTTGGCGCTACACAGTAATAGAGAAGACCCGCCTTACTTAAATACAAAGTAAAACCTACTACAGTCTGTAGGCACCTCTAACAAAATACACCCCCTCCCACTACCCCCACCCCATCCACAGCACCGCTTTCAATGTAAAGTTATGTTGGTACCACAACATGCAGGCCGAAACAAATGAGGTCGTGTAGGTGTCACGACAAAAAAACACTCAGTCCACGCTGTAATGTGGCCGTGTAGGTAACACGGTAAAAACCTCCCAGTTCCACACTATAAATGTGGTTGGTGTTAGGAAGGGCATCCAGCCATAGAAAACACGCCAGACAGTCCTATGCGAGCAAGACAACCACTCTTGCATCAAGTGGGAAAACTCCCGTCCAAACCCATGCAAGCGTGGAATATGGACGTTAAACGATGATGATGATAATGATGATGATGATATATATATATATATGTATATATGTATGTATATATGTATATATGTATATATGATCTAAAATGTCTTGCACAGAGTCGGCAACCAAAACATTTACTGGGAATAGTCGGCTGTGGTTGGAGTTCGTGTACTTTTGCATGTCGCTTGAGCCCTCCTAAAAAGCCATATTCGATCGCAGTTGCTATCGTTTGTGGGTGTGTGTGTGTATATATATATGTATATGTATATTATTATTGTTGTTGTCGTTATTATTATTGTTGTTATTATTATTATTATTATTATTGTTATTAATGTATGTGTGTGTGTATATTTGTGTGTGAGTGTGTGTGTGTGTGTGTGTATATGTGTATGTATATGTATATATATATATATATATATATTTATTTTTTTAAATTTTTTTTATTTTTATCTATTTATTATTATTTTTTTATTTTTTTTCATTTCTCCTCGTGCAATGGCCATACTCGATAACGAGGGGGCAGCCATCATGTATGTATGTATGTATGTCGGTTTATGATGTAGGCAGGCGTGTTCTGGGATTGGCGCAGAGGAAACATCAGGACTGGTTTGATGAGAATGATGTACATATAGAAGACTTGTTGGCTGATAAGAGGCGTGCTCTGTCACGCTAGTTGACGGCAAAACCACAGGAGAGGAATACGTTGCATGAGGAACTCAGGGATGTAAAATCACGTGTTAGGCGGAGTCTTTCTCAGATGAAGGATCTGTGGTGGAGTGAGAAGGCTGGTGAGATACAAACTGCGTCTGATTCCAATAACACAAAGCTGTTGTACAGTCTCTTGCGTGAGGTTTATGGACCGTCTTCTTCTCTGGTGACACCGCTTCGCAGCAAGGATGGCAAAGAACTTCTTCGTGACTCACAAGGAATTCTACGAAGGTGGCGAGAGCACTTTGATGATCTTTTGAATCAGCCGTCTGTCGTCAGTGAAGATTTTCTCAATCTCATTCCAGAAAATC
>OZ024742.1:254167547-254217547 GCA_964016885.1 Eledone cirrhosa
GAGGGTGATTTTGGACATCCTGTAGCACTAAAAAACAAAACCTGTCAAAGCGCAAAGGAGCTCTTAAGAGTCAATAGGCATCCAAGATCAGCAGGCGAGATGAGCCCCTCCCCTTAGCCTTTGTCAATGCAGAATTCTAGGAGAAGGAAAACTCTGATATAACACCTGCAACCCTGATGGTATCCAATGATGTTGACTTGTTCTTCATTTTGGTAAATATCATCTTGGTTAAGAGAGTTGGACTGGCTTTGTGCAGTGCCTTTACTCACTATAAAAGCTTCACGGTATAGGCATTGCTTTATATCTGGAGATCTCTCTGCACTTGTCATTACATGGTACCATGGGCCTAGCACTATGTGTCAATAATTGTCACAAGTGTAGTGTTTGTACCAGAATTTTCAAGTCGCCGGCTGGACTAAAAAGTCACACTCGTTCAGCGAATCGGTAGGGGTTCTCCTACATGGATATAAAGTAGTGGCCATACTCGAAAACGAGTTGGCAGCCACCATGTATACATGTCTTTTTCTCTTAATTTATAATTTATTTTTTACCAGTCAACATTCCCTTATCAAAGTTGTAAAGAAATTGAAATTTTCATTTCCCCTTGTGCAATCATTTATCATTTGAATCATAAGAATGATAAACACATTTATAAGGTTCTTGATATCATAGCCATTTGTAGCACAAATCAAGTTCAGTCATATTTTGTTCCAGGTGGTTTTGGCATATATCCCGTAGCTCCAATCATTTTAGGCATGAAACTGAACATGTATTTTGTGTAATGAATCTGAAAACTCCCCATCAATGGGGAGTTTGTATCAATCCTCCTTTTCTTGTATTTTTCTTACTCCATTGACATCAAGTGTACAGCGGACTTCAACAATAGAGCATGATTTTAATCTTTCGTCCCAAACAATAGTACCAGACTGGTTATGCTGTAATTTGGTGGTGGCTTTTTTAGGTTCCAAATGTATTCCTTTGAGCCATCAGTTTTGACATATTTCTCCCTATTAGATTTGATTTTCATAATGCATTCCAGATCGTTCTGGCTACCATATCATGCCCCATGGGAAGGTAGTTATGAGAAGACATTCTTTCACAATGGCAAATATGTGGTTAGCCTCTTCGGTCTTTGTTTTGCGCAGCCTACATTTATTGTCAACTAATGACTTTTCTCTTTTGTGCAGCAGCTTCTTGGTAGGGATTTCCTGTTCGTACATTGCATGGAGATATCCTTCAAGGTGGGATGTTAGGAACTTGTCAGAACTCTATGTAGAGCCTTTAGTGTGGTTTATCTCTTTTTTGGTCAGTGTTTTTCATCTCAAGTACCCATGTAGAAACCTATCCATGTACTGGTTATGTTTTTTGTCTTGTTTGAACATTGAATAGAGATTTCCAATATTGCTGGGAGAGAGATTATGGTCAGCTTTTATTTCATGTTTCCTCTATTTCATGACTGACCACCATCACCACCACCATATAAAAATAACCATCACCAGTGTAATTTGACCACCCCACCCTCACCACCAATGATGACAGACCACCATTTCTACCACAATTACAACCACCACCAGTGAAAACTGACAAATACTACCATCAGTGAAGACTGACTCGCACCACCAACCAGTTTTGTGTTATAGAACCAGAGGTTGTTTTAGCTGGGTTAGTATGGAAATGGTTAAAAATTAGATATAGAGAAAAAGACAAAAAAAAAAGAAACTGATTAATGAATAAAGGGACTGGTTGCAATAATGCACATGCATGTATGTGTGTGTGTGAGTGTGCATGTGATCATATGGTATTTGTGTGTAAGGTGTGTGTGTGTGTGTGTGTTTGAGGTATGTGATGTATGTGTGTGTTATTGAGTGTGTGTATGTGTCTGAGGTGTGTGTGGTATATGTGTTTGTTATTAGGTGTATGTGTGTTTGTATATAGCAAAGGAAGATAAGCATTGTTTTGGGAGTTTCTGTTTTGCTCCATGTGACCCCTTCAACCCAATGAAATAGATTTTAATCTCGTTATTTTCTCACATTATTTTCAGTCAGAATGTATCTACGACAGAGATTACTAACCGTTTCACCATTAAGGACCCTTTTTACTTAAATGAAACAGGTATGCTCTCATGTTTTACACTGGATGTGTTCAAAAATAAATGAGTAAATGTATAGATCAATAAACAAAATATAAAATAAATATACAACAAAGATTAAGTATATATGGACTAGAAGTCTGTAAAAGCAAGTTGTATTTTATTGTATTATTTTGTGTATTTTTATTTTAAATAAATATAAGGTTTTGGTCCCAATTGACAAATTTGGGGACCAATTGACAAATTTGATACAGTTCCAATAAATATATACATAAATAAGATAGTTATTGTTCCAATCAGTCCACAATTACTTGGAAAACACCCTAAATTGAACATCAACCTGCACACATGACTCCTACCAAACCAAATCACACCCACCCTCCAAATTTGGTAAACCAAATACTGACCACCCTCTTTCCTAAACTCAGCATAATGAACTGGACCTCAACAGCCACCAAATGGGGAAGACAGACATTATGAAGCTGCAGCTGTCATATATATCTTGACTGGATCATTGAGATTTTCATTTGCTTTCAATTCATCACTAGTCACAATATACTAAGTAAAAACACGCCGACAATACACCAAAAACACACCATTCATTATCTATGTACTTGGTCAATTTTATTTGTTTTTGCAAAATCAGAAAGCACTTAAACTTAAACACCATATAACAATCAATATTGCTCAAAGGTGCAAAACAATGACATAAACGTACACAACCATAACAACTTAATGTGGATTGCCTTTAAGGTAGATAAACAAATAACATACAACTAAATTATATATGAAATGGTGTACTTTGCTTTAAATTCGTAACATGCCTGTCTACCAATAAAATCTCACACAAAACCAAAAGAACCATCTAAAAACTGATTTTAGATTACGTGAATTGTATACAAGTTTGTGTCTTTTTCTGTTTTTTTCTTTTTATATTCTTTTTACCTGAAACGAATTAGTTTTCGTGAGCAAACTTGGAATGAAAAATGACAGGAACTGTCGTATGTTGAAAAATGCCGTTTGAATTCTTTAACTGACTATCATAAAAGTGAAATTGGAAGCAAAGAAATTTTATGAGAGAAATAAATGTACTTAAAAAAGAAGGGGGTTGACGTGTCATTTATAAGTTTTTAAGGAACACAAGAATAAACTTGCTTTAAATGTTTGTTGCTTTTATTTTGTGTGAAATGAAATAAATTTACTGAAAAAAAGCAAATGTATAAAGAGAAAAAACTCCTTTCATTGCAACGACTGAATATATATATATATATATACATATATATATATATATTATATATATATATATTTATATACATATATATATATATATTTATATACATATATATATATATGGAGAGAGAGAGATTGGGGGGGGGGGGGAGAAAACATTTATTCAATATTATGTGAGAACAGACTCAAGGTGGGAGGGGGAAGGAGGAAATGGGAATAGAGGAATTGGTAGAGAATCAATAGTGTTAAATTCTTTACACTAACTAATTCTGAGTACCAGAGATGATGGTATAGGTTAAAAGTAAGCTGGTTGTTTGTGAATATTTATTTATATTTCACAAAGAGGTGAGACTAAGTAGATTTAAACCATTAAATGTCTGTGTATTTCCTATACAACAAATTCCTAAGCACGAGTATCCATCATACATCAACCCGGCAACTCTATTGGTGTTGGCATTCATGGAATGGAATAGAATTGGTGACTTTCCAAAAACTTTTCCAGAGAATGGACGTGAGGAGGAATTCAGTATTCAGTAATCAGAAATCCTAGAGAACTCACATTATATTAGGCGTGCAGGTATGGATGTGTGAATAACAAGTTCCTTTTATAAATTACATGGTTTCAGGTTCAGTCTCACAGTGTTGCACCTTGGAGCACATGTCTTCTACTGTTTCCTATCATCTTGTTTATATTTTTTCCAGTTTTTGCATGGTTTTTACAGTTTGATGCCCTTCCTACCTCCAGCAGCTTTACTCTGTGTACTGAACACATTTTATAGTGGTACTGGCTTCAGTTTGAAAGAAATACAGAAGATATCAAGGATAAAAAAAACATCATGGACATTGAAGTGTACCACTGAAAGCCTTATAATTGCAGCACAAGACCAAACTCTTGCTACCAATTTGGAGAAGTATAACAAAATTTCTGACACCCAGAAATGCAGACTGAGAAAATTATGTGGAAAATGTAAGCCACTAGGTAAATGGAAGTGAGAGCCTTGTGCTAAAAGAATACAAGCAGTCCGATGATGAAATCTGTTTGTAATTTAATTGGCTTTTATATTCTAAATATCAATATGATATAATAGAGAATTCGTATGAGCATGTGCCTGATAAAATAATGGAAGATGATGGGAAAGAAACAAAATTCTGGAATTATAATTATCGGTCTGATCATTGCTGACTGGCCATTGTTGTATACAACAAGAAAGACAAATATTGTCAAATGTAGCCATACCAAATGACATGACTATTGCAAGTAAAGGGGTTGAAAAAAGCAGCAAGTACTCCAAATTGAATGTGAAGATAGCAAGACTCTTTGAAATACATGAGGATAATGTGAAAGTTATGCCAGTTGTGACTGTGACTTTAGGGTCAATCCCATTGAAAATTGAAGTCTTTTTAAAGCAGTTGAAAATACCATGCAAGACTGGTGTCAAGCACAAATCAGCCTTGCTAAGCACTGCACACATTTTAAGGAAAGTATTATCTGTCAGAGTTCTTTGTTTTGACTTGACAGATGATCGATGCATTTTCCATCTACACTCGGTGACAAAGTAATAAAATAATAAAAATAATAATAATACAGACAGACAAGAAATTAGAACACAATAGGCCTGACCTGGTGGTTTTTGACAAGGAAAAAAGATCATCCCTGATTGTAGATATAGCCTGCCCATTTGACACAAGAGTGCAAGAAAAGGAGAAGGAGAAAGTTAAAAATTATTTAGGACTGTCATGAGATCAAGGTCGTCCCGATTGTCATAGGAGCACTAGGTCCAATATCAAAGATTTTTCAAGGATGGTTAAAGAACATTATTCCAGCTCCCTTTTTATGAACACTTCAAAAGGCATGCTTGCTGGTAACAGCAAGAATCCTCCAATACGTCCTGAATATCTGAGGCTGCAGGTAGCAGCTTGATGTTCATTTGAACAAACTTTCCAGTTAAATAACATCAATGACTGTGACTGAAAGAACAATTATAATAATTGTTTCTACTTTAGGCACAAGGCCAGCAAAATACTCAGTACATTACTGGTACTTTATTTTATCGACCCCGTAAGGATGAAAGGCAAAGTTAACCTCGGCGAGATTTGAACTCATACTGTAAAGGGACGTAACTATGCTAGAAAGTATGGCATGTTTCTCTTTCTGTCTGTCATCACACTTATATGTATGCATATAATACATATAGTTATTCTTTTGGGTGTTTGTGTGTTTGTATTTCTCTGTGTAACACAGACTTTAAAAAAAGAGTTTTACTATAATGACAGGTTGTTATTGAGAGAGAAATACAGTGAGAGAAAGAGAGAGAGAAAGTGTGTGTGTGAAAAATAGATAGAATTAAAAGTTGGTTTTAAGAAAAAAACAAAAGGTTGTTGTTGTTAAGAGAGAAATACAGTGAGAGAATGTGTGTGTAAAAGATAGATAGATAAGTAAAGAATTTTGTCATCATAGAAACTAATGAATTTTGAAGGAAAATGCAAGAATTTTAAGTGCAAGTCTGTCAACATGTGTGGGAAAAAATGCGTGTGAGTTTCTGTATGTCCTATAGAAAACCGTGCTACAAATAGTAATAATTGTTTCTACTTTTGGCACAAGGCCAGCAATTATCCCAGCGTATTACTGGTACTTTATTTTATCGACTCCGTAAGGATGAAAGGCAAAATTAACCTCAACGGGATTTGAACTCAAATAATAATAATAATAATAATAATGATAATAATAACAATAAAAACAACTAAGCTTGCCAGTGAAAAAGCAAGCCAAAATGAAAGTCAACAATATCAAAGAAGTACTGGACTATAAGCTGAAACAGATGGACTTAGCACAAGCTTGGGAATAAAGAATTTTACAGATATCAAAATACTTTCTGAGTAAAATATTTCCGGAAAATAAGTGGAATGACTGTCAAAATAGAAGTAGCTTGATAGTAAAACATACAATATGTGAGGTATGGAGGTACAAGCTGTGTCAATAATAGATGTTGACAGTAAAATATACAATATGTGAGGTATGGTGGTACAAGCTGTGTCAATAATAGATGTTGACAGTAAAATATACAATATGTGAGGTATGGTGGTAAAAACAAGGTCAATAATAGATGTTAACATTAAAACATACAATATGTGAGGTATGGAGGTACAGACTGTGTCAATAATAGATGTTGACATTAAAACATACAATATGTGAGGTATGGATGCACAGACTGTCAATAATAGATGTTGACAGTAAAATATACAATATGTGAGGTATGGTGGTAAAACATGTGTCAATAATAACTGAACAATGAAGTATGATAAAAATATGAAGAAAAACATAGAAACTATGTTAGGATACACAACAATATACTCTGTCCAAACAAATAAATCTGCATATCTATATACTACTAAAACTCTGTGATTGCTTGCTTGCTTGCTTGCTTGCTTGCTGTAATGTAATACAGCCAAAAGGGTGCATAATGGGAAAATACTTTGAAAGGAAGTTGACCCTGAAATGGGGATACAAATGGAATAAAACAAGTTTCGTGTAAATCCGAGCACGGATTCCCGAGATATGGGATTTTTCCGGGTACCTTCATAAACAGAGAGAGAGAAAAGATAGAAAGAGATAGTGGTTGTGAGAGAGTAGATTGAAAGAGAGACATAGATAGAGAAAGGGAGAGGAGAATGAAAGAGAGCGAGAGAGCTGGTGTTGTTGTTTATATATATATGAGAGTGTGTGTGTGTATATATATGTATGTGTGTGTGTGTCTATGACCAGTGTATATAGATCACATACACCCACATATATATATATACACACACACATACATTTATATATATGTATACACACACATTTATATATATATACATACACACATGCATATGTATGGGTGTTCTAGTTTCATTTCACATTATATACATGTCTGTATGTTTTAATTATTTAAAAATTATTCTTAAGTGAACATCATTTAAAAAAAATATTTTGAAGTGAACATGAACAAATGGGTCACAGGTGATCAAGTCCTACATAAAATTATTGATTCAATAGCACAGCACAAATTGAAGAATCTTCACACTCAACACACACTATATACAACCGCTGGCCTCAAACACTGAGATTTCTCTTCACTTCCTTATAGAGCTGCCATCTTCCATACATATCACATGTCCATACCAAAGCAATGTTCTCTCTTGCTCACTACATTCAATTCCTTTTATGTCAAGTTCTTCTGTCAGTTCACTTATGTTATGTTGTTTATGTACACTAATGTTAGACATTCATTGGATCATACTTCCTTTATTTTTGAATATATGTATATATGTATGTGTATATTCTTATATTCTTTTATTGGTTTCAGTCATTAGACTACATCCAAGCTGGGCTACTGCATTAATATATATATATATATATATATATACATATATATACATATATATATATATATATCAACGTTTAAAGTCCGTGTTCCACGCTTGCATGGGTTTGGACGGGTGATTTCCCACTTGAGGCAAGAGTGGTTGTCTTGCTCACATAGGACTGTCTGGCGGGTTTTCTACAGCTGGATGCCCTTCCTAACACCAACCACATTTACAGTGTGGGGCTGGGAGGTTTTTACCGTGTTGCCTACACGGCCACATTACAGCATGGACTGTCTGGACTATAAGCTGAAACAGATGGACTTAGCACAAGCTTGGGAATAAAGAATTTTACAGACATCAAAATACTTTCTGAATAAAATCATGATGATGATGATGATGATGATGATGATTTTACTCAGAAAGTATTTTGATGTCTGTAAAATTCTTTATTCCCAAGCTTGTGCTAAGTCCATCTGTTTCATATAGTTATATTTGGGGAAAGCCATATTGTTATACAGAAATAATAATAAAATACACTCACTGTTTGGTTTGGACTGGTTTTCGCTTCTGTATCTTTTATATTTTCAAAGTTAATTTATCAGGCAATCAATGTTTCTCATTGATTGACCAATGGTTACAAATACAGATATATATATATATATATAGTCTATCAAAGTTCTTTCACAGCACACATGTGACATCATCAGTGGTACTATTATGTTTCCTTCCGTTGTATTGTAATGTCTATGCCATTTTTATTTTATTTATTTATTTATTTATTTATTTATTTATTTATTTATTTATTTATTCTTGTCTCTGTCTCTGTTTGCACATGAGTTTGTGTGTGTGTTTAATGTTTTGTGTGTGTGTTCGTGTCTGAGTCTATGTGCGTTTGTATTCTATCTTTGTTCACTAGTGTGTGTTAATGTGTGGTTTATGTTCTTATACTTGTGTATATAATTTTTTATTTATATTTATTTATCTTAGGTTAGTATTGTGTGTCTGTGTATGGTTGTTATTGTTATTCCATTCATTTTTTTCTGTTCAACTTCGGTTTTCTTAGTTCTATTTCAGTTGCTTCTCTGATTTATTTACCTGTTGAGTTATTTCTGTTTTGATATTATTTTAATTTCTATTTTTTCTATATTATCATCCTGTCTTTTTCATGATGATAATATAAATAACATATATATACATACATATATATATAGTAAAAGAATGAAGAATAACATGGTCGGCTGTACAAAAATGGTTTATTTACAGTATTAACAATTGTTTCATTAATCAGGTGACTCAAAAAGCCACTGATTGTTAAAAATTATGTCATTTGACCTTAATTACAATGTTTGTCTGATCAAATCATCAGAATTCTGATTATTTGATTAGGCAAACATTGTAATTAAGGTCAAGGGACATAATTTCTAGCAATCAGCGACTTTTAGACTCACCTGGTTAATGAAACAATTGTTAATACATAAATAAACCCTTTTTGTACAGCCGACCATGTTATTCTTCATTCTTTTACTATTATTACTCCAAGAACCACCTGCCTAGGAACTTTCTTCAACTGGCCACCTCACTAAGGAAAATTCTTGTTGAGTCAAACAATGCCATATGTTAAAACTACGCTCAACACAGAGTTCTCACAACCTCTACTTGGATTACCTTAAACGATACCTTGTTAGAGAGAGAGAGGGAGAGAGAGAGAAAGATAGATAGAGATAGATAGATAGATAGATAGATAGATAGAGATAGAGAGAGAGAGAGAGAGATAGATAGATAGAGAGAGAGAGAGAGAGAGAGAGAGAGAGAGAGAGAGAGAGAGAGAGAGAGAGAGAGAGAGAGAGAGATGTCTATGGAAAAATATATATAAACATTGTTTGTATACAATAAACATATGGGTAGCCTCACTGCTGAAGAAAAATACTTTGTAATGAAAAATTAATTTTTCTCTATTTTCCTCTGTCAATATATGATATAATTGCCAATACGTTTGTATGTAAATGCATTATACATGTCCATATATGATTTCTTATACACCTCTTATATGTTTAAATGATGACTTAGTGCTATAACCAATTAGATATGACAAACCAATCTCGTACTATATGCAAATGTGCATTTCTATCAAATGATCATCACACAAAATTCTATATAGACTCTCGTCTATTTCATGCCAGTGCGGTTTTAGTGAGTGTGACTGATGAAATATATAACATCTTGAAATAGTACTGTATAACAATCTTAAAACATACTGGCAACTCAGTGATTCATTCACAGAGGAAAGTATAGAAAAATAAATTTTTTTAGTTACAAAAAATATTTTTCTTTGGCACTGAGTATACCCATATGTTTATTTCATGTAAATGTATTATATAATAAAGATGGCGTAGACATACAATGTAACGGGAGGAAACAATAGCACCACTGACGATGTTGCAGATGTGCAACGAAAGAACTTTGATAAACTATATATATGTGTTTGTGTCTATATTGTATCTGTATTATTTTTGACCGTTGGTCAGTCAATGGCAACATTGAGGACCGAATAAATTAGATTACCGATATAAAAGACACAGAAGCGAAAAGCGAAAACCAACCAAACAGTGAGTGTGTTCTGTTATTAATTCTGGCAATATTACACAAATATGACCCTCCCCAAGTATAACAATATTTGTTTCGACACACGATTTCATATAGAAAACCTCGCAAAACTAATTCATCGTCGATATGTTTATATTTGTTTCCATTTAGACCTCTATTATGCTTGTGCACTGTCTTAGTGCTACTACCAATTATATATATTATATATTGTGTAAAAGACATGCTAAACTGGCATATATCTTCCTAGCTGCTCGCAGTTTCGCAAAGTAAGCTGATGTTGTTGCTGCTTCATTTGTCAGCTAATTGGAAAGTATATACATATACCCACCAACAGTGATAGTTCCAGTAAAATTCCTTATGAAAACTTAACTCTTTGAAAACATGTATATACACATACCCACACTCACATACACACCTATGTGTACATGCATACAAACACACACACACAAGCCCATATATTTACAAATACACACACACACACACACACACACACATAAATATAGCAAGGAAATAGAACTTTAGATCCTGAGTAATGAGACATTCCAAATTAAAAGGTATTTTAGGATGATATATCTTCCTTGCAGCAATTCGGAAGAAAATATATATATATATACATATTTTCTTCAGAATTGCTGCAAGGAAGATATATCATCCTAAAATACCTTTTAATTTGGAATGTCTCATTACTCAGGATCTAAAGTTCTATTTCCTTGCTATTAAGGGCTGTACATGTTTTCACAGACCAAATCAATTCTTTAGTGAGGCTACAAAGCTCCCAGACAGGCCAAGATTCGACATGTCACTTACAAACAAACTTGCACTCAGTAAAGTGCATTTCATTGTGACTTCAAAACTAAAGAAGTGCTCATGATTTTAACACAAGTGAAAAGTTCTCCCAACACATTTTTCAGCAAGCTTTCTGTAGCTGAATGCTCTTCCTATCACCAAACACATTACAGACTGTACTGAGTGAGTTTATCGATGCATAAACGAATTGAGAGAGAGACTAAGCATAAGAGAATCAAATGCTGTGTGCAGGAGAGAAGGTTGCATATGAAGGATGACGGCTGCATAAGAAGGTGCAGAGAACTAAAAGTCGATGGAAGCTTTGGAGTGGTGGGATCCAAGATGACCTGGGATGAGATGATAAAAGCTGACCTTGCCCAGTTGCAGGACTGAGACCTCTGACATTACGCAGTAATACAGAAGACCTGATTTCCAACAAGTACAAGCTGAAGTTGAAGCATATAGACAGTATGCTTCCACCTCCCTCCCATTATAAAGTGGTCGTGTAGGTGTCGGGACAAAAATTAACCAGTCCTCACTGTAAAGTGATTGTGTTAGCGCCATGGTAAAAAAGCATCCAGTACTCACTGTAAATGAGGTTGGTGTTAGGAAAAGCATCCAGCTGTAGAAATTAAGCCAAAATCAGTTCCATATGAGCTAGTCATCGTCACCTGACCTGGCATTGCCCACAACAGGACAACCTGTCTAGCCCATGCTAGCGTGGAAGAATGTAAAACGGTGATGATGATGATTTTCATGTTGGGATGTTTAAATGAGGAAAGGTGCAAGTAGAACCTTTGTTTAAAACGGTCCTGGACCATACCTACATATTTGTCATGAGTGTCAAACTTGTTGGTGTTTGTGTATTTGATCTCTGCTCCGTAAATGATGGACTTAAGATTACAGTTTTGCTGTAATGGACAAACAACTTTCTTCCTGCAAGATCATCCTGGATATTCATGTGGTTTGTTCTTTGCAATTATTTTTGATTTCATGGATGGGTGCAAGAATAGGAAATTGTCACTGAGTGTCAATTGAACATCTTACTGTATCTGTATTGAAGTGTAAAGTGTTTATTTTAAAATCAGGTCGAGTCTTTAGTTACTGATAGCTCTGAAGGTATGAATGAAGCCGAAGGCCTTGTCTAGCATCAGTTTAGTGACAGAAGGGTAAAGATCAATTATATCAAACTGGGTGAATTTAGCTCTGTCTTTCGATGGGATATCTTTGAACCTGAATATAACTGATGTGGTATTGTTCCAGCGTAACAGGCTCATGTTGTTTGTGATACGTATGTTTATTTCCCTTAAGATCTTGGTAGCTAGGCCTAATTCTGTTCTTGCTGGGTTTATGAGCCTGCAGGATGATCTCTTTGTAAAGTTCATTATGTGATCCTTCAGATTAATGAAGGGGAGAAGTGTGTACTTAACGATGATGGCATACTTGCCATCACCGACACTGATAAGAAGGTAGCTTGGAAGTGTCACTATGAAAGGCTACTAAATGAGGAGAATAAATGGGAGAAAGACAGTCTCCCCCATATCGACCCTATAGAGGGACCAGCAGTGTTAGTCGAGGGGAGTATAATAAGTAAGGCAATCAAGGATATGAAGATGGGTAAGGCGGCTGGGCCTTCGGAAATAGTTGCTGAGATGCTGAAGGCATCTGGCACGGTGGGACACACCATGGTCACCCGCATAGTTAACCAAGTCGTACAGAATGGGGTTGTTCCGAAGGACTGGCATAGCAGCATCATCGTTAACTGTTATAAGGGTAAAGGAGACGCCCTAGATAGGAGTAACTATAGAGGCATTAAATTAATCGACCAGGTCATGAAGGTCACGGAAAAAGTAATAGCGCAACTAATCAGAGAGAGAATTGACCTAGATGAAATGCAGTTCAGGTTTGTGTCAGGCAAAAGTACCACAGACGCTCTTTACATAGTACGACAACTACAGGAGAAGTACCTAGCTAAAAGTAAACCCCTCTACTTAGCTTTTGTCGACTTGGAGAAAGCCTTCGACAGAGTCCCCCGCTCCATTATCTGGTGGGCTCTTAGAAAACTAGGCGTTGACGAATGGCTTGTGAGGGCTATACAAGCCATGTATAAAGAAACAGTCAGCAAGGTTAGAATTAACAACGAATATAGTGAAGAGTTTAGCGTAAAAGTTGGCGTCCATCAGGGCTCTGTCCTCAGCCCCCTACTATTTATTATTGCCCTTCAGGCTATAACAGAGGAGTTCAAGACAGGCTGCCCATGGGAACTCCTATACGCAGACGACCTGACACTCATAGCGGAAGAACATAGATTTTACATGTGGCCGGTGTTCTGGTGCAATAAGTAGCAGCAAGTGCCCACAAAATACTAGCTCTTTCAATTGCGCAGAGGGTTCTATAGAAATAGTGGACAGCTTCCGTTACCTGGGCGATAAAATCAGCAGTGGGGGAGGGTGCTCTGAAAGTACTGTAGCTAGAGTCAGAACTGGTTGGAAAAAGTTCAGAGAGCTTATACCACTATTAGCTGCTAAAGGGTTCTCCCTAAAAATGAAAGGCAGGTTAGAGGAACGAAGCTTGCATGCTCCGCTGGATGTGTAACAGTAATATACGTGAACGGCAAAGCATAAACGAACTAAGGAAAAAATTAGAGATAAGAGGGATCAGATGTTGTTTACTCGAGAGAAGGCTACGTTGGTATGGACACGTGATGCGCATGAAAGTCGATAGCTGTATAACAAAGTGCAGGGCAATAAAGATAGACGGTAGTCACGGAATAGGCAGACCTAGAAAAACCTGGGACGAGCTGATAAACTCCGACATCACACACTTACACCTCTCCAAGACAATGTCACTGGACCGAGACCTTTGGCGGTACTCAGTAACAGAGAAGACCTGCCTTACCTAAATATATAGTAAAACCTACTCCAGCCAGTAGGCATCTCTAACAAAATACACCCCGTCCCACCACCACCACCCCCACCCCATCCACACCACCCCGTTCTATGTAAAGTTATGTTGGTGCCGCGCCATCCAGGCCGAAACAAATGAGATCGTGTAGGTGTCACGACAAAAAAACACACAGTCCACGCTGTAATGTGGCCGTGTAGGCAACACGGTAAAAACCTCCCAGACCCACACTGTAAATGTGGTTGGTGTTAGGAAGGGCATCCAACTGTAGAAAACCTGCCAGACAGTCCTATGCGAGCAAGACAATCACTCTTGCCTCAAGTGGAACTACCCCCGTCCAAACCCATGCAAGCACGGAACACGGACGTTAAACGTTGATGATGATGATGATGATGATGATCATGCTTTGCTTATCTTTCAAGTCAATTATCTATTTTAAAATTTCTAGCTAATTATTTGGCCTCTTTGTTAATAGAGTTGTAAGCGCCAGGTTTGGGTTTCTGGTATTTGCTAGTTATTTTGCTACCTGTACAGTTACGTGCAAAATTATAAATGTATGAGTGCACGTATGCATGCAAATCTATGTGTATTATATTTTTAAATCTTAATAATTCATTATCTGTGTTTGTGTGTGTCACCGTTCATTTACATACAACAGCTTAGCTCAATCATTTTAACTATCTACAAAAGACTTGATAAATTCATCAGTCACCTCCCTTTACTTGCTGGACAGAATAGTCCTAGAAAGTTTGATAAATTCATATACAGACAGATTTCAGAGCAGATCTGCTTCCCCTGTTTCAAATATATGTCTCCACAGTTCGGAGGGAGATTTGGCCTGGTGACAGCTTCCCCTTTTCATATTTTTATCCATGTGCCTAAATGAAGGGCCAGTTTAAAAGTGCCTCTTCAATTATAAAGTGGTAGCCATGACTAGACCCCAAAACCAATGGTGGCACATACATGTTAAGTGTATGAAACTTTGTTTATACTAAAGAAGCTCTCTTCCAACAGATTGAGCACTGTTTTCCTTGATCAATATATACACTATATGAAGTTATAGTGTAACATTTCACTATTTTCATTGGTGAGATGATAATAATAATAATAATACTTTCCTTGGTTTTCTTAAAATTTATATATATATATATATATATATATATATATATATATAGAGAGAGAGAGAGAGAGAGAGAGAGAGATTGTTATAAACAATATGCAATATACAATACATAGATGCATGTATATCTATGATCTGCCATACAAAATATAACATAATATATAAATATATTTCTATCTATGATCTGTCATATAACATTTTTTTTTTAATGGTAAATTTGAAAGAAGGCATCATTTTTATGAATTCTTCAGAAATTAATGGACACAACTGAAATGATTCCAGTATTATGGCATCCAACAGTGAAATATTCTGTTACTAGGAATATAATCCAGATTGATAGACATATGGAAATATCTGATTATGATGTATTCAAGGAGGAAACTATTTCACTTGTAATTCATTTAAAGAATCATCATCATCATTATCATCAACATCACTATCATCATAATCATCCTTATCATCATCAGAACCATCCTCCTCCTCATAATTTAATGTCCATTTTCCCTTCTAGCAAAGGTTGGATGGGTCATCACAGACCAGACAATACTTAATCAGAGTTAATGACCTCTAAGACAGTTTGGGAGCCTATTTCACACATAATTTCCCACATTATAAATTGCACCAGTGTATTTATTGTGTCACAAGCCTAAAGAGATTGTCATGTTTTGACACATCTAAAGAGTCCTCTCAACTCTTTGTTTGGCAGCTTTTCTATGGCTGCATGCCCGTTTAATCACCAACCATTTACAGAGTGTACTGGGTATGTTTATCATGTAGATCAACAAAACTAATGTGGTTGTCATGCACTTGATACAACAGAAGCATCCTCTTGACTCTTTTTTTTGGTATGGTTTCTACAGCTGGAAGCTCTTCCTAACTGCAACCATTTTACAGAGTGTACTAGGTGCATTTTGTCATGGAATATATCATATGCAGCAAGTTAGCAGAGTTGTTAGAGCCTAGGATTAAATATCTCTGTATTTCTTTTGCCTCACTGCACTCTGATTTCAAATTATTACGTGGTCAACTTTGCCTTTCATCCTTTTGAGATCAATACCATTGCAACATAGGTGTCAATTCTTCCTTTTTCTCTCTCTTTATCACTTATTTTTTTCTTTCTCTCTCTCTTTTTCTCTGTATGAACTAGCTGTGGAAGGTAAAATTATTTTATTTTGGAAAATGAGGTGCATCACTGTAAGAACAGGGTGCACCTTGTAGATCAAGTCCACGGCACCAAATACACAGATACACCTTTTAGGGTTAATCAAAGGCACTAAATATCAGGCATAACTTATAGGGCTAATACAGGGCACTAAATATCCCAAAACACCTTGTAGAATTAATTCAGGGCACTAAATATCCACACACGTTTTAGGTTTAATCCAGGGAACTAAATACCCACACTTCTGTAGGGTTATTCCAGGATACTAAATAACCCCTCACCTCTGTAGGGTTAATCCAAAGCACTAAATACCTACACACACATTGAAGGGTTAATCACAGGCATTAAATACCACAACACACTTTGCAGATCTAGCCACTAAAGACACATGCCCACATTGAACAGCTGGCCTAAGGGACTAAATGTAGATTTAATGCAGAGCATTACTTAACCAGCACATGTAGAGCTAAACAAGGACACTAGATACCCAGGCACAAATCATAATTATGACTGTTTGGCACGTATACTATTATACAGAAAGAGAACATACAAGTGTTTTCACTATGGATACACAAAAGCTGTAGTGGGAATACAGGCAGGCTAATGGAAAGAAAAGATAGACTTTGTATGTGGAAGATGACAGGACAAGTAAAGCATTCAGAGCACTTGTGAAACAAATACCTTCAGTTGCAAGGGAGGCCCATTAGAAATTGTTAACAACTTTTGTTACCAAGGAGACCGAATTAGCAGTGAGTGTGTGTGTGTGGGGGGGATTCTGAAAGTATGATAGCTAGGATAAGGACAAACTGGAAGAAGTTTAGAGAGCTGATACTTCTGCTGACAACAAAAGGCTTCTCTATTATAGTGAAGGTTAGACTGTATGATGTTTGTGTGTGAACTGCAATGCTACATGGCAGTAAAACATGGGTCTTCATTACAGAAGAATTGTGGAGTTTAGAAAGAAATGAATCATCTGTGCTCTGATGGATGTGTAATGTTAGTGTGCATGAATACTATAGCATAAGCAAACTGAGAGAAAAATTTGGCATAATAGGAATTGGATGTAGTGTGCAAGAGAAAAGACAGTATTTGTATGGACATGTGATATGAGGTGGTGTTGTGTAATGTGGTGTAATGTAGGGTAATGTAGTGATGTGTGGTGTGGTGTGTTGTGGTGTGATGTAGTGGGTTGTGGTGTAGTGTGATGTCGTGTGGTGGGATGCAATGTGATGTAATGTAGTAAGGTGTAGTGTAGTAAGGTGTAGTGTGGTGTGATGCAGTGTGGTGTAGTGTGGTGTAGTACAGTGTGGTGCAGTGTAGTGGGATGGTGTAATGTGGTGTGATGTATTGGGTTGTGGTGTAGTGCGGTGTGGTGGTGTGCGGTGTGAAGCAGTGTGGTGTAGTGTGGTGTGGTGCAGTGTGGCGTAGTGTGATGTGGTGCAGTGTGGTGTAGTGTGGTGTGATGCAGTGTGGTGTAGCGTAGTGAGGTATTGTGTGGTGTGGTGTGATGTAATGTGATGTAGTGGGTTATGGTAAATTATGGTGTGGTGCAGTGTGGTGTAGTGTGGTGTAATGTGGTGTAGTGTGGTGCGATGTAGTATAGCGTGGAGTTGTGTGGTGTAGTTTGGTGTGGTGTGGTGTAATGTGGTGTGATGTGATGTAGTGTAGTGTAATATGATGGGATTTTGTTGCTAGGTATACATCTGTATTTCCTTTGATCAATGACAATAAATGTTTCTTGCACCAATTTTATTTTTCCTTCCATCTTTAAACATTGCAGTGGATAATCAATTTTCTTGCTCTTTCATTTCATTGAAATACTGATTGACCCCCCAAAAATCTTTCTAGTGCCCAGCATTTATAAAAACCATTCCTTCCAATTCACTTCAAAGTGGTGGGTTTAATCAGTTACTAACACCTAACGAGACTTATTCTCTATTTTGAAAAGCTTCTACTACAACATCCACCATACCTTAACTAGTCATGTGAGCCAGTTAGCCAGCCAATTAGATGAATATTTCACTCTTGGTCATTGCTTTCTTCTTAATAAGCGAAGGTTTCTAAATTTCATATGAGGTTTTGTGATAATCTAATACATATGAAATGACACACACACACACACACACGCCCCCCCCCCCCCCCACCGCCACCACACTCACACACATGGTCTGTGGGTTTCTGATTTGATGATAGTAAACTGTCATTCACCTTCAGAGTGAAGTGCCTGTGTGTCCAATATAACGTTTGTGGCTTCCTTTACCCATTATAATGTATATTAGATTCTCCAAGTTGAAAGAGAAGTCATTTTTAATTTTAAAGATTGCACAACTGGCCAGACTTGTCTCATAATATAAACACCTGTCTAACCTTTGCAAGCATGCAAAAATAAGTTGTTAAAAAGTGATGATGATATACTGTATATATAATGGGTGAAAGCAGTGATTCTTTGCTTAAACTTTAATCTGTTATTTTAATAAATATATATATATATATATGTATATATATATATATGTATGTATATGTATGTATATATATATATATATATATATATGTATATATATATGTATGAATGTATACGTACAGACTTACATATATATATATATATATATATATATATATATAT
Source organism: Eledone cirrhosa (assembly GCA_964016885.1). Classification (NCBI taxonomy): domain Eukaryota; kingdom Metazoa; phylum Mollusca; class Cephalopoda; order Octopoda; family Eledonidae; genus Eledone; species Eledone cirrhosa. Next base: position 254,186,410 of record OZ024742.1, read on the forward strand.
ATATATATATATATATATATATATGTAAGTATGTACATATACATACATACTTACATATATGTATACAGACGTACAGTAGTATGTATATATATATACATACGTGCATATATATATGTGTGCATGTGTGTATATATATACATACTACTGTACATCTGTATACATATATGCATGTACGTATACATACATACATACTTAGATTTAAGTAAGTGCCGTACTAAGAGTGAGAAATGAAATTTCATTTCATTCTATTCCATATATATATGGAGGCACATGTCTTAGTGGTTAGAGCATTGGCCTTGCAATCGAAAGGTTGTGAGTTCAATTCTCAGACCGGGTGATGTGTTGTTTCCTTGAGCAAGACACTTTATTTCACATTGCTCCAGTTTACTCAGCTGTAGAAATGAGATGATAGGGACTCAGGTCCCTATCATTCCACTGCAAAGTGGGCGTGGAGGTGCCACGGCAAAAAAGGACCCAGCCCACACTGTAAAGTGGACGTCTCGGTGCCATGGAAAAAAAGCACCCAGCACTTACTGTAAATGAGGTTGGTGTTAGGAAGGGCATCCAGCTGTAGAATTCAAGCCAGAATCAGTTCCCGTCCCACCCTTGCAAGCAGGGAAAAGCGGACGTGAAATGAAATGATGATGAAGAAATGATATATATATATATGTCGGCGCCGGTCCCTTCCGGGAAATGGCCATGCTCAGTGTGTAGGAAAGGAGTAGGCAGAAACTCCATTTTATGTCCCAAATGCAAAGTATGGGTGCATAAAAGATGTAGTGGGATCACAGGTAAGCTAACTAAGAATATAAATGTTATATGTGGCCGGTGCTCTGGTGCAATAAGTAGCAGCAAGTGCCCATAAAATACTAGCTCTTTCAATTGCGCAAAGGGTTCTATAGAAATAGTGGACAGCTTCCGTTACCTGGGTGACAAAATCAGCAGTGGGGGAGGGTGCTCTGAAAGTACAGTAGCTAGAGTCAGAACTGGATGGAAAAAGTTCAGAGAGCTTATACCACTATTAGCCGCTAAATGGTTCTCCCTAAAAATGAAAGGCAGGTTGTATGATGCCTGCATACGAACAGAAATGTTGCATGGCAGTGAGACCTGGGCATTGTGTGCAGAGGATATACGCAGACTAGAGAGGAACGAAGCTTGCATGCTCCGCTGGATGTGTAATAGTAATATACGTGAACGGCAAAGCATTAACGAACTAAGGGAAAATTAGAAATGAGAGGGATCAGATGTTGTGTACTCGAGAGAAGGCTACGTTGGTATGGTCACGTGATGCGCATGAAATACGACAGCTGTATAAAAAAGTGCAGGGCAATAGAGGTCGACGGTAGCGACGGAGTAGGCAGACCCAGAAAAACCTGGGACGACTTGATAAATTCCGACCTCACACACTTAGACCTCTCCAAGACAATGTCACTGGACCGAGATCTTTGGCGGTACTCAGTAATAGAGAAGACCCGTCTTACCTAAATACTAAGTAAAACCTACTAGAGTCAGTAGGCACCTCTAACAAAATACACCCCCATCTCACCACCCCCACCCCATCCACACCGCCCCTTTCAATGTAAAGTTATGTTGGTGCCACAACATCCAGGCCGAAATAAATGAGGTCGTGTAGGTGTCACGACAAAAAAACACACAGTCCACGCTGTAATGTGACCGTGTAGGTAACACGGTAAAAACCTCCCAGTCACACACTGTAAATGTGGTTGGTGTTAGGAAGGGCATCCAGCTGTAGAAAACCCGCCAGACAGTCCTATGCGAGCAAGACAACCACTCTTGCCTCAAGTGGGAAAACTCCCGTCCAAACCCATGCAAGCGTGGAATGTGGACGTTAAACGATGATGATGATGATGATATATATATATATATATATATTAATAAAGTATCATTGTTGAATAACCACCAAAACACTGTTTATCACATTCATACAAAAAATAGAGTAATAAAATATTGTTTATAATTTGAAGCTTGTGTTTTTTGCTTTCATACAACTTATTAAGATATATATTTAGTTGTTGTTAAAAGGGTAGTCAAACCCGAAGTTCCTGATGTGTATTTTCACATACAGCTGTTATTGATTAGTTTTGGAGTGAGATTCTTAATAAAATATATCTCCGTTTCTATTCAGTTCTTTGGATAATCCATTGAACATTTATGAAAAAGGAATATTTTTAAATTGTTGTTCCTGAAAATTTCTGAATATTCACCCAGGGGAATTTTCCTTAGTTCCAGTTTTCATATCTGTTGTTTATGTAGTCTGATTCATTCATGCAAAACGTTACCGGTCTGACCAATATAATTCTCTTTGAAACCAAGACAGACTATACAGTATATCAGATTTTCTGTTTTGTGGTTTATTTTGCTATTTATTTTGAAGGATTGTCTGTGTATTTAATGTTATCAACCTACACAAAGCGAAATTCATAACCACCAAGTCATGCCTAAGCCAATCATAATAATATAATGCAAGAATCCCATGACAACCATTTTGTGCTAGATTTATCTTCAAAATGGTAATTTGATATCTTTCTCTTTAATTCCTTTCTGTTACACAGTGTTGACAAGTTGGTCAGAGGCACAACAACAATTATCTATAGCAATCTATCTACCAATCTATCTATCTATCTCTCTATCTCTCTGTCTAACTGTCTATCTATGAAAACTACAAACAGAAACAGTACACATAAAAAAAAACACATTACACATGTAAAAATAACAAACACATAATTAGTAGAAACTGTTCGAAAGGACCCTACTATCCAAACGGAAGGGAAAACCTTCCCCACCAACGACCCACCCAAACCTCAAACTGATCAGGGTAACAACCCTACAACATGAAACATTAAAAGGGACATGATGTGCCCCCCCCCCCCCCTGGCAAAAGCCCCTTAACCATATCCTGCTAAAAGGATTCCCTGCCTCCCCAAACACCCCCAATCTGGACATGGAGATCGAACAACCCGACCTCCAGGAAACTAAAAGGTAAGTGTTCCTGCCTTTTCTCTCCCTAACTCTTCTTCACCAACATGGCGACTATACAGATTGGATCTTTGAATGTACGTGGCCTGGGCATGTCCTGGAAACAGGGCCAGTTTTTAAATGACCTCAGGTCACATTGTATAGATGTGATAGCCACCACTGAGTCCAGGATTCACCACAAGCAGCAGCTAACCCCCATGTTCGATGATTTTGAGATCTACGCATCTCTCTGTCAGCCAGGAGGTGGAGAGGAAGTTGCTGTTCTGTTTCGAAAAAACTTGGATATCAAAGTACAGATGATTCACGTGGATCTGGAGGGCAACCTGGTGGTCCTGGACGTGAATGGTAGTGAAGGTGGATCCTTCAGACTGGTGGCCGTATATGCCTCGACTGGGACATCGCAATCAGAGATCTTCAAGCATCTGGAGCCATTTCTGGGAATATCTCGCTCCTTAGTGTTAGCGGGGGACTTGAATGGCATCTTAGACGCACGCTAGGACTACGTAGGAGCTTGTGATAATAGAGGGGGTTGTAATAGTCTCAAAAATCTCATCAGCCAATTCCAACTGGCTGATAGATATCGACTAGACTTCCCAAGTGCACAACTGTTGACGTGGAGCAACCGCACTGGGTCTTCCAGATCGTATTTAGATAGATTTCTAATTAGACAGAAGGATAAGGAAACATTAAGCTGTCCACAAATGCACATGGTTGCCTATTCAGACCACAAATTAGTCACCTGCATAGTCAACCTTGATAGAATACATAGAGAGGGACCCGGATACTGGAAGCTAAATATGTCGTTCCTGGCGCGTAAGGCCTACAGTAAACGGATTAGCACCTTAGTTAAGAGACAGTTGACGGGGGGGGGGGGCATCGTCAACAACAGGTGGTGGAGCTCTCTCAAGAGAGCAATTAGAATAGAATTGATAGCATTTAGCAAGGAAGTAGCTTTAGAAAAAAAAACTGAAAAGGAACTGGTAGCTAGAGTAGAAGAGGCACTTAGGAATATCAGTACAGCTGACGTGCTAGCGGCGAGAACGGCACTAGACCAGTTGTTCAACATGAAGGTTATATTGTCAGAAGTAGAACACGTACTCTAAGAAATGAGGGAGCCAAAACTGTTAGCTGGGCCCGAGTGGCAGAGGCGAAAAGTGGCAACAAATCCACAATTCGGTCTTTGCAAGACAAAGATGGACGCATTCTACTTGAATCCAAGCAGATGTGCACGGCCTTCCTGCAGCACTTTGCACAACTGTTCGGGCAAAGCGGTACATCGAGCGAGGTGATGGACTTCAGTTCCTACCTCGACAGTGTACCACGACTCTCGAGCAAGGATGCAGAGAGCTGCAAAAGGCCGATCACAGCGGGTGAAATAGAAGATGCTCTAGACCGTTGCGGGAAACGCAAATCACCCGGTTTAGATGGTCTACCCTATGAGTTTTACATAGGTATGCCAGACTTGTCCTCTGGTGTCCTCAAAGCGGTCTACTGCAACTGGCAGCAGAACGGGAGGATTCCCAGTTTTTTAGGCATAGGCGTAGTAACGTTGATCAGGAAAGATGAGAACAAGGGGGATGAGATAAGCAATTTCAGGCCCATAACCCTGCTCAACACAGAGTTAAAGATTTTGGCCAAAGTGTTAGCAATGAGGCTAGTGCTTGTCGTCGAGAACCTGATAGGCGAAGTGCAAACGTGTGCAATCCCGACCAGGTCCATACACAACAACCTCCACCTCATGCGATACATCATAGAGAGGGTAGGGTGTAAACCAGGCTTTGGTGGGGCTCTGATCAATTTAGTCAGTCCAAGGCATTTGATAGGGTCGACTATCAATACTTGGAAGCCGTTCTCAAGGTCCTATCTTCAGAGGCTGGATCGCTGCAATGCACACCACCATCTGCTCGGCAGTCAAGGTGAATGGCTACCTACCGGAGCCATTCCAAATCATGCGTTCCATCCGACAGGGATGCCCTCTTTACTCCATTCTGTATGTACTGACTCTCGAGCCATTACTGCGGTAGCTGGAGCTGTGCAAGGCATCCCGATCAAACAGGTGCGGAAAGCAGCATCGGCCTGTGCCGACGACATAACCGTAACGGTGTCGAAAACCTCGGACATCGGGGTAATCAGCAACCTACTACAGGAATACGAAACATTGACAGGAGCAAGACTAAACCCAAACAAGTCTGTCGGTTTGCAACTTGGCAGTCGGAGAGGCAAACCCATGCTTCCGACAGTGTCGTTGTATGCTGGATGGAAGGACCGGTGAAATTGCTCGGGGTCTGGTTTGGTCCAGACCTCCAGGTGGGCAAGAACTGGAATGAGGTCACGACGAAGGAGTTTGCACTCACCCAGAAGAGGGCTGAGTGCAAACTCTCATTGAAAGGTCGAGCGGAGGTGGTGAACACTTACATAGCATCCGTCATCTACTACCGATTGACAGTCATGCCTTGTCCCCGTGAATACCTCACCAAAATGGAACGCCTACTCTTCAAGTTCCTCTGGAAGAAACAGGCTCCATTGATGAGGAGATCTATCTGCTGTCAACACCCTTCTAACGGAGGGCTGGGCATGCCGTGACTGATGATGCGCAAACACGCGCTGAGGCTACGCCATCTCCAAGTATTCCTGACCGGCGAACCGATGTGGCTGTCATTTGTGAGACAAGCTCTCTCATAACTCGTTTCACTAACAGAGCTGCAGTCCTGGGTCAAGTGAAGACCGAAAATGGGCGCCTGGCACCTCGAGTGCCTTCAGGCCCTCACAGCCCTCTACCAAGCGGAAATGGCAATCAGCGAAGACTCCACTTCGACATTCTATAGGGGATTAGTGGAGGATAGATGCAACAACATTCTCGAGGAAACTCTAGGCACTGAGCAGGACGAACTGACCAGTCAGTTCGGGAGGACTTTCCGTCCAGGGCCTATGGATAACTTCCAGAGGTCTCTGGAAGTTATCCATAACTGCTACACTCCAGTAAATTTGCTGAAAGGTGTGTGAATGTGGCGAAAATGGCCCGAGTAAATGGGCCTTCTCTGTATATAAACCTGTAGGTTAAGGAAGATAAACAGTGTTGCATCATATGCATATTCAATTACATATTACATATGTTTCCCTGTTGATCAGCTTGAAAACAATCAATTAATGATCAAACCTGACTCTGGAATCAGAAGCTCCTCAGATATGTGTTAACATGTAGACTCTATCTATCTACATACCTATCAATTTTTGAGCGCATTAACAGTGAAACATGTAATATGTAATTAAATATGTATATGATCAAACACTGATTCTTTGTTCCCTTATATTATTATTGATACTGTGCTCTCCAAGAGCATCAAGTGCTCATTAAGTATACCACCTATGGACACAATTAACTTGCACTTTTATCACCTCACTCTCCCCCTCTCTCTCTCTCTCTCTCTCTCTCTCTCTCTCTCTCTCTCTCTCTATATATATATATATATATATATATATATATATATATATATAACCCATGCTAGCGTGGAAGATAGATGTTAAACGATGATGATGATGATATATATATATATATATATATCAGATAGGGTGTGGTAACAGGTGGACCATAACCAACTTCTTGGGGTAATAGAGTGGGTAATATGAAAAGATTCACGACCCCCAATGTATAGTTCTGAAGGTGTGTGACTGAATGTTAAGAGAATGGATTCACAATTGTGAGGTTGTAAGTTTGATTCCTGGACCGGGTGATGCCTTATGACCTTGAGCAAGACACTTTATTTTACGTTGCTCCTTCTACCTGGATTTGCGACCGATAGCATTAGCAATTGGAAAGACCAAACCAACGGAAACATTGTTTCCTTTGTCCGATTTGATGGAAGTCAATTAACTGTCTATGTGTTTAGTGCTCAATAAAAAAAAAAGAATAGTTGTTGCACTTTTATACTTGAACCGTTTTGCTTAAAACAATTTTATTTTTATGTTTAGTCTTCCATTTGTAAAGTTATTGTTGCTTATGTTTTTGTTAAAACAAGGCATGCGACTGGTTGTATCATTGTTCCTTACTTAGACTAACAAAATACAGTTCTTAACTAGGGATGTAACTCTGGTCTGACCAGGTAGTAAGGGTTATAAACGTTATGTATGTAAACCGTTCAGCTTTGATCTATATTTTTCCACTAAAAATGTTTTTTGCCTATACATTTTTACTCTGATGTTGGCTAACAACATTGGTAGAATGGGAAAACATTGAAATTTAATAAAGTTTGCCCTCTGTATTCCTCTATGTGTTGGTGGGAGGGATCTTTATTGTGCATGAATCTCTAATTTGTAGGCAGTGAACTGTCATTCTTTGTTGGAGTGTTAGTCCTGCTTAGCCAATGATACATATACTATAGTTGCACTTAGAAACCTGATCACAGAAATGTGACAGAAGATTTTTAACATTGTAACATTAGCGGAAAATTAATATGACAGATATTTCTATTTTTTTGTGGTCTTAGATAATAAAAATGGCTCTTCCCCCTTCTGATCACTCTTGCTTTTCCCCTGTTTCTCTCTCTCTCTCTCTCTCTCTAAATACATACATATACACATGCACTTCCATATATTCATATATAATGGTTTCTGATATAGGCACAAGGCCAGCAATCTTGGGGAGAGGAAAGTCGATTAAATCGACCCCAGTGTATTACTGGTACTTTATTTTATCGACCCTGTAAGGATGAAAGGCAAAGTTAACCTTTGCGGGATTTGAGCTCAGATCATAAAGGGCCGTAACTCTATGCTGCCAAGCATGGCGTCCGACCCTCTACTGATACTGCCAATCCACTGCCCATCGATACAAGTTCAACAGCATTTAGGTAAGAGTTAAAATAAATACAAATAACACAATATGGTGAATTGGAAAATGAGATCTATGAGTGTCTTTAATATTGCAGACGTTAGTCTTTCATCAGAAAGAGGAATATAGGGACCATACTTACTTATCTGCCTACCTACATACATACATTCATACATACAAACCTACCTACACACATACATATATATATGCAGCAGTAATTTGATACTCTCTTCAATAGGGTTTCATTTAGTCTATTAAGCAGTGACCAAAAAGTTGACCTCCAAATGACACAGCAGTGGTCTGGAGAGACTGGCCAACTTGAGGTTAAATGAGATAAGTTTTTCTCTATATCATTCTTCTCTGGTTTCTTGGAAGAGAAGGATCATTTAGAGTTGCAGAGAGAATTACAGGCTCTTAACATGAAGTCCACTGTCTCACACAAACCCTGTGGGTCTCTCTCTCTCTCTCTCTCTCTCTCTTGCCAACAAATGACCATCATTACAAAAACGGTAAATACCATATTTTAAATCACTGCACACACACATATATCACAACTTAAGCTTTGTTTTCATTACATTATCTATGATAGCTTCATAGCAGGTTATTAACTTAATAGATATATTTTAATAGCAACCATGATTTTACTTGTTCATTCCTTGGCATTTTCTCCACAGCGCTTATATATTGGACAATTTTTATCTGATGCATAATCACCTAGCCAACCAAATATCCCTACTATACATTCTACAATGCTCAAATGAACAACAACAAGCACAAACCAACTCCTTCTATCGCTACACTACTCACCATCAACTATCAACACATTCATATTTGCTACATTTATTTTCACTACACATACATACATACATTCATACATACATAGATACATGGTGGCTGCCAACTCGTTTTCGAGTACGGCCACCACTTTATATCCATGTAGGAAAACCCCTACCGATGCGCTGAACGAGTGTGACTTTTTAGTCCAGCCAGCAACTTGAAAACTCTGGTACAAACACTACACTTGTGACAATTATTGACACATAGTGCAGGGCCCATGGTACCATGTGACGACAAGTGCAGAGAGATCTCCAGATATAAAGCAATCACATAGATACATACTTACATGCATTCTTACATACATTCATACATACATACATGCTGATTGCTCCTGCGTGACAGATGATTGCCTTCCCTGCATTGGATATTGCACGATCATGTGCATGCAGGTGACTTTTCAGACCCACTTTTGTTTTGTAGGCACATTCACAGATATGACACTTGAACTGTCTCTCTTTTGGCAATACAAGTTGGGGTGTGTCTTCCTGCATTCTATCATGTTTGTCAGTCCACCAGCTGACTTGCAAATTAAGCCATACTCACTGCAAATGTAGTGTGGGGTATGTCGCAGTAGAACCTTCTCACAAGGGACCTTGATTTCTACCTGGCTCATGTGATTTGAGATGGTTGACATATCCAGCTATTGTTAGAAGAAATTGGCCACATACATTGAACCTAAATTCCTGCTGAATTTTTGCAGGCTCTGCAATTGAGTCCTGTTTATAGAGTGAATTCTTTAAAATAACATGACATATCGATATGTAACACAAACTTCAAAAAACCCGACAACCACCTGATCACCTATAGATCAGGGGAGCATTCTAGTCAGATAGATTTTATCCTCATCAGAGGACGTGACAGATGGATGGTCGTAAACACAAAAGCCTTCCCCAGTGAAGAATTTACCTCCCAACATAGCTTAGTTGTCAGCGACCTCACGGTCAGAACTAGACGGACCTGGAAACAGAGGCCAACCTGGAGAAGAAAGATCTGGAAGCTGAAAGACCCCTCGGCCAGTAACAGATTTAAAGATATTTTACTCAACGCCTACGACAGTAAAGAAGAACAGATAGAGACATTCAATGTCTTGGGAGTTCCTAAAAAATAACTTACTAGAGGCGCTGGATGAGATCTGTGGCTGGAGTAAGACCACAAGCAGGAGGAGAGTGACTTGGTGGTGGAACAATAAGGTAGATGAGGCAGTTAAGGCCAAGAGACAGGCATGGAAAGAATGGAAGAACGGGGGAAGCAGGGTACATTACATAGAGACCAAGAGGGAAGCTAGGCGACAAGTATACTTAGCTAGGAGGGAAGCAGGGAATAGAAAATTCAAGCATGTTTTGCAACATGAGGACCAGAAACAGGTGTTCAAGATTGCGAGGCAGTGTGTAAGAGAACATTGTGATGTCATTGGAGAGAAGTGTATCCAGAATAATAAAGGTGACATTGCCCTCAGAAGTGCTGAGAAGAAAGATGCATGGAAGAGCCATTATGATAGATTACTAAATGAGGAGAATGCATGGGAAGAAGAGACCCTACCCCAAGTTGACCCTATAGAGGGGCCAGCAGTACAAGTCAGCAGCAGCATAGTAAGTAAGGCAATCAAAGATATGAAGATGGGGAAGGCAACTGGTCCATCGGGTATAGCTGCCGAGATGCTGAAGGCATCTGGGTCTGTAGATCACACTATAACCACACGTATTGTAACCAGGTAATACTAGAAGGTGTCATACCAAAAGATTGGTGCAGTAGCATCATTGTCAACTGCTACAAAGGTAAAGGTGATGCCCTAGATAGAGGAAACTATAGAGGTATAAAGCTGATGGACCAGGTCATGAAAGTAACAGAAAGAGTTATAGCACAGTTGATTAAGGACCGGGTGAAACTAGATGAGATGCAATTTGGGTTTGTACAGAGGAAGAGACACCAGTGATGCCCTCTTCCTTGTGAGGCAGTTACAGGAAAAGTACCTAGCTAAAAGTAAGCCACTCTACCTGGCATTCGTCGATCTCGAGAAAGCCTTTGACAGAGTTCCATGTGCTATAATCTGGCGGGCTCTTAGAAAACTAGGAGTAGATGAATGGCTTGTGAAAGCTGTACAAGCCATGTATAGAGGAGCAGTCAGCAAAGATAGCATTAGCAATGAGTATAGCGAGGAATTTAGCGTACAGGTTGGTGTCCACCAGGGCTCTGTTCTTAGCCCTCTCCTGTTCATCATAATCCTGCAGGCAATAATGGAGGAGTTTAAGACTGGATGCACATGGGAACTCCTATATGCAGATGACCTTGCACTTATAGCTGAATCTATGGTAGAACTAGAGAAGAAATTCCAAACTTGGAAGCAGGGACTAGAAAAAAAGGGTCTCAAAGTCAACATGACAAAGACTAATGTCCTTATAAGTAGACGAGAAAACAGAACCCAGATCCCCTCAGGAAATGGCCTTGCTCATTATGTAATGGCCTTGCTCCAAATGCAAACAATGGCTACACAAGAGATGTAGCGGGATCTCAGGAAGCTTAATTAAGAATGTAGGCTTCACATGAAGCAGCTGTGCTGGGACAACAAGCAGCAAACAGCCACAGGAAACAAGTACCACAAATCTCTGGGAGGGCTCTGTAGAGACAGTAGACAGCTTCTGCTACCTAGGTGACCGAATTAGCAGCGGAGGTGGGTGTTCAGAAAGTACAATAACTAGGGTAAGAACGGGATGGAAGAAGTTCAGGGGACTACTGTCACAGCTAGTTGCAAAAGGCTTCTCCCTCAAAATGAAAGGCAGACTATGATGCGTGTATACGAACAGCAATGTTACATGGTAGTGAGACCTGGGCGCTGAAGGTGGAAGACTTACGTAGATTAGAAAGAAACGAAGCCTGCATGCTCCGATGGATGTGTAATAGTAATATATGTGAACGGCAAAGCATAAATGAATTGAGAGAGAGACTGAGCATAAGAGGAATCAAATGCTGTGTGCAGGAGAGGCAGTTGCGTTGGTATGGACATGTGATGCGTATGAAGTATGACAGCTGCATAAAAAGGTGCAGAGCACTAGAAGTCAATGGAATCCGCGGAGTGGGGAGACCCAAGAAGACCTGGGATGAGGTGATAAAAGCCGACCTTACCCAATTACACCTCTCAAAGGCGATGACACACGACCGTGACCTCTGGCGTCACGCAGTAATACAGGGTACCTGACCTCCCATGGGTACAAGCTGAAGCATATAGACAATATGCCCCCACACCCTCCCACTGCAAAGTGGTCATGGAGGTGCCACGGCAAAAAAGCACCAGAACATCTATGCAGAACTAATGAGGAACTGAAGATACTCCACACCGACTATGGCTTCAGATTTATACTTGTGATCATTGGGGCACTTGGATATGTTAGTAACTGCCTCAGTACAAATCTTGAGAAACAGAAACAGAAAGAATATGACTAATTAGGAATTTACAAGTACAATCCAATAATTGAACTGTAAAAATATGTAAAACATTCTAAACATTCTGCATGTAATTGCATATACACATGTATAGATACAAAAGATATGCTTAAAACATAACTCAAAACACACGGATCCACACATACAATAACATGCATACCTGCACACACATGACACATGCAGGCATACATACATACATACATATCTACCTAGTTGATATTGTCTATTTTCCAATGAAATGGTCTTATGTCTATGTTAGAAACCAGCTCTCTCTCTATTGATACAAATTTATAAAATGATGAAACCAGAAGAACATACACACATACTGTAATATTCACAGTAAAATTCAGTATTTGATAATTGAATAAAATCTTATTGTCATATTTAGGTTTACAGTCTTTTAGATAGTTCTGAATTATTTTTTTTTATCTTGAATTTTTGGTATAACACTAAATAATATTATAAGTAACAAAAGTTCATTTATAACCACCTTTTTCTGCATTGCATCTCTTGCATCATCTTCTGTATCTATATGCTGGGTATAAGATATATTTCTTTTGCTTTTGGATTGCAGTCACCACCACAAAACTTCAACTTGTCAAACATTTGTTGACCTAGTAAGAAGTGATGAGTAGACAGAGCTGGGAATAGAATATTCTATATTTCAGAAAACCTCAATTTGATTAGTCAGTCAATCCCTGTAGGTATACTTCTGAAGCATAGTTTACTGCTATGTGAAGGATTCAATACTTTAAGCTTTTTTAATTTATTTTAGTAGAAAGATATGGAAACAGAAATCACCACAAGTGCCCTATATTTTGTTATCTTCCTTTTTTACTAAAATACAGAATTATAGAATACTTGTGATATCTTCTGTTTTCTTGTCTTTCTACAAAATTAAATGGAAAAAATGGATAACAAACAAAGCAGCTCCAGGAATAGACTTCATTCCATAGCAGTGATCTACTCTTCATAAGAAATTCTCTGCAGATCAACAAGCCAATCAATATTATTATAGATATACAGCAATAACAAGTGTTTGATATATTTGTATTTGTTGTCTGTAACGACTGCAATTATGACAGACTTTTAACAACAGCTTAGGGGCAATGGATTATGAAGGTGTATGGTCTAGTGGTTAGGGTGTTGAACTGAATATCATAGTGAAAGTATGTGGCCTAGTGGTTAGGGTGTTGAATTGATAAGCATATTTCCATGGGTTTGATTCCAGGGCCAAAGAGCACATTATGTTCTTGGGCAAGGTGATTCTTTCACACCTGTGCAGGTTTAACTGGCCTCTTTGAAGGTTACATCTCATAGGAGGTTTCTTGGGTGTTTTAAAAATAGAGATCCCAGTACTATCATGAGACCATGAAACACAATGTGGCATCTTGCTCAAAAGCACAACATGCCACTGAGTACAGAAATTGAATTCATGACCCTATGGGAACTCCTGTATGCTGATGACCTCGCACTTATAGCTGAATCTATGGTAGAACTAGAGAAGAAATTCCAAACTTGGAAACAGGGACTAGAAAGAAAGGGTCTCAAAGTCAACATGACAAAGACTAAGGCCCTTGTAAGTAGACGAGAAAACAGAACCCAGATCCCCCCAGGGAAATGGCCTTGCTCAGTGTGTAGGAAAGGTGTAGGTAGGACCTCTGTTCTCTGCCCCAAATGCAAAGAATGGGTACACAAGAGATGTAGCGGGATCTCTGGAAGCTTAATTAAGAATGTAGGCTTCACATGCAGCAGCTGTACTGGGACAACAAGCAGCAAACAGCCACAGGAAACAAGTACCACCAATCTCTGGGAGGGCTCTGTAGAGACAGTAGACAGTTTCTGCTACCTAGGTGACCGAATTAACAGTGGAGGTGGGTGTTCAGAAAGTACAATAACTAGGGTAAGAACGGGATGGAAGAAGTTTAGGGAACTACTACCACTGCTAGCTGCAAAAGGCTTCTCCCTCAAAATGAAAGGCAGACTATGATGCGTGTATCCGAACAGCAATGTTACATGGTAGTGAGACCTGGGCGCTGAAGGTGGAAGACTTACATAGATTAGAGAGAAACGAAGCCTGCATGCTCCGATGGATGTATAATAGTAATATACGCAAACGACAAAGCATAAATGAATTGAGAGAGAGACTGAGCATAAGAGGAATCAAATGCTGTGTGCAGGAGAGGCGGTTGCGTTGGTATGGACATGTGATGCGTATGAAGGATGACAGCTGCATAAAAAGGTGCAGAGCACTAGAAGTCGATGGAAGCCGCGGAGTGGGGAGACCCAAGATGACCTGGGACGAGGTGATAAAAGCCGACCTTACGCAATTACACCTCTCAAAGGCGATGACACACGACCGTGACCTCTGGCGTCACACAGTAATACAGAGTACCCGACCTAGCATGGATACAAGCTGAAGCATATAGACAATATGCCCCCACACCCTCCCACTGCAAGGTGGTCGTGGAGGTGCCACGGCAAAAAAAGCACCCTGCCCACACTGTAAAGTGGACGTGTAGGCGCCACGAAAAATCACCCAGCACTCACTGTAAATGAGGTTGGTGTTAGGAAGGGCATCCAGCTGTAGAAATCAAGCCAAATCAGTTCCGGTATGAGCAAGGCATGGTCAGCCGACCAAACACTGGCCACAACAGGACAACCCATCTAACCCATGCTAGCGTGGAAGAACGGACGTAAAACGATGATGATGATGATGATGATGATAATGTGTTCAGCACCCTAACCACTAGACCATATGCTTTAACAATTTTGAAGTGATCTTTATTTAAAAAATTGTTGTTCTTCTGCTAATTATATTTGGATCTAGATAAAATTATTCTTTTTCAATGCAAGCAAAGGAGACAATTTAGTTGAACTTTTTCCCCCTTTTTCTGCTTTGTCAGTAGAGATGTAATGTTTTGCTAAGCCCTGTAATAAATAAATTACAATAGAGAATGTTGGAAGTAAGCATCCTGTGGTGACTGGAAATGTACTTTATTGATAATGTATTTCTAAATAACACCTGGCCACCCATAAGAAAGTTATTCTGATTAATTCCAGTGTTTTGAACACCAAGAAACTGTTAGGTTATCTTAAGTTTTAATAACAATAAATATTGTCTTTGCTGCAAAGTGGAAGAGATGTTAGAGTGTTGGATGAAAATAATTTGTAGTATTTGTTCCAGCTCTTTGTTACTTTGTCTTTCATCTTTATGGGATCAATCGACCTTTTGCATTCTGATTTTGCTTGTGATATCATTGGTATTAAGCTGTATTGTACTTTGCCATTCCCTTAGAAATATATATAGTGTATATATGAATTATATGTTTCACTGGTTTCAAGCTGGCCTTTCCTTTGGACAATATTGGTAGTATGGAGAGGGGCAATTTGATGGTCATTCGTAAAACAACTTGCCTAGCTTTGTACCTTGGAGAGGAACTTTCCAGGTGCAAATCCATAATAAACCAAGATTGAAGTGGTGCATTCAGACATAATCTCCAAGTTTATATATCATCATCATCATAATCATTTTACATCTATTTTTCCATGCATGCATGGATAGGATGGCTCTTTTTCAGCACAAATTCCTTCCACTTGTCATGTTTCATAAGCATCTCCTAAGATCTCTAGTGATTTGAGATCAGCTCTCACCACTTCCACACAGTTCCCCCTTGGTCTTTCTGTAGTGCCACTTATTTCCACAAGGATTTCTTTGCACTTCTTCACCCAGTGATCCTCATCCATGTGCACCACCATACCAGTGCAATCTTCTCTCTTGCTACACTTCATCTGATTCCTCATATACCCAGGTTTTCTCTCAAGTCATCCATTCTTCATTTTTTTCCAGCCTTCACATATCCTCTGCCTTTACTGCTCATGGCATACTATCATGCAGTATTGCACTTTACACACAGGCATCATACAACCATCCTTTTGTTCAAAGGGAGAAAACATTTGTTGTCAACAGAGGTATCATCTCTCAAAATTTCTTTCATTCTGTCTTTATTTTAGTTACGATGCTCTGAGCTTCCTACACCACTGCTAATTAGATACATAGGCAGCAGAAGCTATTAACCTCATCCACGGATCCTACCTGGTTTGAAAAATGTATATTTCTGATATTCTTATCATCAATTTTTCCTGAACATCTATTACATACAAAGTCTTCTTTGACTGCTATCTTGCTACACCTCTTTGGAACCCACAATTTCATTGTATACATCATATGGAGTTTCTACCTATGCCTTTTCTATATATCAAGCAGGGCCAAAGATCCTCTCTGACAGCCAGGGGCAGTTTCATTTGGAGTGTTGTACTGATATTTTTGATATGATAGAGGCTGATTCTGATTTCCCGTATAAAGTAGTGACTTGTGACTAGAGTTAGGTATTCACCTAGAACCCTGAGAGCAAATGTCAAAGTGTCAAATGGAAGCATGTATCCTCCAATAGGCCCAAGAAGGCAAAGATGAGTAGCTTGCAAGAGAAGGCCATGGTCATTCCTTTCTTTGACTCCCAGTGGCTAATTCATGTTGAATGGGTTCTTGAGAGCTAAACTGTCAATAAGGATACCTTGAAATTCTGAATAGGTTTAGGGAGAGGATGAGGAAGGAGAGGCCATGGCAGTGGAGCAGTGGAGAGAGGTAGTTCCATCAGGACAATACTCCATGCTACAAGTCAATGTTGCTGGCCACCTCGATGGTGGTACACGACTTACCCTACAGCCCCAAACTGTTGCCTTATGACATTTTCCTGTACCCATGCATGAAAGACAGCCTCACAGGAACCAGATTCATGTCAACACAGTAGCTGATGGAACTACAGAAGAAGAAGGACTGGGAGGAAGTCTTCCATGAGTGAGGAATATGTTTGCACAAGTGTGTAGAGGTCATTATTTTGAAGGAGATAAAGTTTTGGGAGCTTATAAAAATATATATCTCTCTTGAAATTATCTCATTACTTATTGAACATACTTCATATATATTTCTATGTTTGGTTTGGTAATGATTTATTTTTATATATTCCAAACCAACATTTATAACAGTTTCTAGTCAAGTATTTCTAATTTTAATGAAGTTACAACTCTAATACACATTTTACTTCTCTCTGTTCCATTCTTTACATAAACAGATTCGATAGTTTTACATTAGACGGCATGTTTATTCTTTCATTGAATACTTCTATAGTTATGAATATTTCTATTTATATGTATACTTATAAGAATATAGATATGTGTGTGTATGTGTGTGTTCTTCTATATGTATATGTACTACTATATGTATATGTACTTCTATATATATGTGTACTTTTATTATGTATGTTTGTTGTACGTTTTTATAGAAAATGAATTAAGTGTTTTTAATGTATAATGATGAATCTAGATTTGTTTCACACTTGTATATATATATATACATATATATACATATATATATATATATATGCTGCCCTGTTGACTAATTAGTAGCTTAATTCTAATACATGGTATACCAGTATCGACTAGAAAATGACGTAGTAAGGTTGATATTTGGGATCCCCCTAATGAATTAGCTAACTGGTGAGGACCAGAATTAGCTGATTATTGGTTTATAATTAATCGATGGTTAGCAGATTCTTTTTAAGGCTCAAAACAGTACTCTGCAAGCAGATATGAAGATATATGTTTTCTGGTAACTTTATGGGTTAAACAAAGAAGATACTGGCCATTTCAAATGATGGAAATCGTGAGTACTTCAACATTTCCCTATATTAGTTGTTGAATCATTAATTTTCCTCTGCTTCATTGCCTTACAATTCATCCTATACAGATGCTCCAAATTGTAAGCAATAAGATCGAAATCATTGTATATCATTTTAAACATTTATAATTTATATATATTCATATGTATAAAGAGATCTGTAAATTGCTGTAGAAACAGCAAGAGCTCAGCTGTAAGGCTCAAGACTCTCTAACATATATATTTATATATATATATATACATACACATACACATATATATATTTTTTTGTATCTATATATGTGGTGGTATCAAAATGTTTTTGACATCATCTCCTTCAAAATAGTCACCTTGCACAGCATTGCACCAGTCCCAGCATTCTTGCTACTTTTGGAATCCAGCCTGCAAATTGTTTTCCGTAAGTAAGTCAAGGACCTTCTGCAATTCGCACTGGATCTCAGCAATGGTGACCTTTGAGCTACATTTTCAGCTTGAAGAAGAAATGAAAGCTTGCAGGTATTAAATCAGGCCAATAGGTCAGGTGCGGAAGTGAGACAATGTTATATATGGTGAGAAACTCAGGAGTGAGGCAATCTTAGTGACAGGGTGCATTATTGTCATGAAGAATCCAATTCTTCACTCTCCACAGGTCCGGTTGCTTTTGCCAAATGTCCCCCATCAAACACCTGAAAACATTGCAGTAGAACTCTCAATTGATGGTCTGACCCTTGGGGACAAATTCTCGATGCACAATACCACAGATGCGAGAAAAAACTGATGAGCATGCTCTTGATTGAGCTGCAGCTCTGTCATGCCTTCTTCAGTTGTGGAGATGAATGGATTTTGTATTGTGTGAACTGCTGCTTCATCTCAGTATCGTACATGTAGTCCCAACTCATGTCACTGGAGAGATGATCCCCAACATAAAGGATGGGTCATTTGCAGCACACTGACAGAGAACTCAACAGACTTCGACGCGATGTTCTATCTGCTCAGTGTTCAGCATTGCACTTCTCCTTCCCCACTTATCACCCTGTCAAATCACATCACACTTGACACAACCTCATATTTATCTCCCTCCTACTGCTTCCCAGCCAAACAGAGCAGAGGTGAAAAGGACCAACAAAACCGCTCTAGCTTGGTGCCACAAAATGCAGCTGATAAACTCTGTAAGGTGGTTAGCAACAAGTTAGGCACCTCACTGTAGAAAACATACTTAAAAAATGCTTTCGGCCTGTCATGAAGGTCTGTAATCCCACTTCAGAACTGACTTGGTCAGGGCAAGCAGACATTAAACAATGATGATGATATATATGTATGTGTGTATATACACACACACACATATATATATATATATATATATAGTGGAGGCACGTGGCCTAGTGGTAAGGGTGTTGGACTTACGATCATAATGTTGTGGGTTTGATTCCTGGGTTGCGTGTTGTGTTCTTGAGCAAAACACTTCATTTCACATTGCTCCAGTACACTCAGCTGAAAATGGATACCTGCAATATCTGGGGGTTTTAACCTGCAATAGACTGGCGTCCTGTCCAGGGGGTAGTCTTGTACTCTCAGTTGCTTCATGCCATGAAACCTGGCCCAATGAGCCTTCTGGCTTAAGATAGACTATAGACTTTTAAAAAAAAAATATATATATATGTATGTAAATATGCATATATACAAAAATAATATATTCATATATACATGTGTGGATGTGTGAGCATGTGTGTTCATATGTTTATACTTATGTATGTTTATATATATATATATGTATATAGCAAGTGATTGTTTTTCTGAATATACATGTGTGTATGTAGCTGTGTGCATCAGTAATATCTCTTTTGACTGTAATATCTCTTTATGGGTTTTTGCACACATCATACTTGCACTACTCAGGCCATATTTTATTATCTGCTCTAGTACTTGTAATATGTAGACTTTGCCACCAATTATCGTATATCTATGACAAAGAATCTTTCACACACTGCAACAAATTTCCCAAGCGCTTGGTCGTATCTCAGGTTTTATTGCTCAAAATTAATATATTGTATGAAAACCAAGTTTGCAGATAGTGGAATTTTTCGCATGGAAGCCTGATGCATGCTTGGTAAATCAATAATAACAATTACAGCAACTTTTTGAACTCTTAGCTTTAAGATTCAATTCTTTCTTCTTTTGGCTTTTGGCTTTAGGTAAAGTCTTTCTTTGATTCTGTCGGTTTGTATACTACTACTACTATCACTACTACTACTACTACTACTACTACTACTACTACTACTACTACTACTACTACTACTAGTGTACCTACTTACGGCTCAATGTGGAAATATTTTACTCCTCATTTTCAGAGCTACAACTTAATAGTATGGCATCTTACTTTTAATTGACTGGAACATATATATATATATATGATGATGATGATGATGATGATGATGATGATGAAAATATATATATATGTATGTATATATATATATATGTTAGATGATGATGATATATATATATATATATACATAAATGCCACTTTACATTAAAATGGCTTGAAAAATACACACATATAACAGAGAAAATGGAGGATGTTATATATATATATATATGAATTGAAAAAGGATGTGTGGGCATAGGTGTTGCAGGTGTGTGTGCTGAAAGACAGGCAAAATACATCAAAGACAGTAAAACATTTTTAGAATTAGAATATTTCTCTGCTTTAACAATAAATATGATTGCATAGAACATATATATAACAGAAAACAGGTGATGTGCAGAAATTAAGGTTGATCATGTTATATACATGCTGTATATTAAAATGGAACAAGTTCATGTTTGAAGGTATGTATATATATTCGTAAAAGCTAAGCAGAAATATCAAAGCAAATGACAGAGTTCAATGAAGTTCTATATTAGTTTTACACTAGATATAGTAGGAAAAGCATCTTACTGTTTTGGACACTAGTCCTTCATCAGAAAATAGAATGAGCAATTAAAGAAGAAATAGAAAGGTAAAGGAGAGTGGGCAGTGGCAGAAACAAAGAAAATAAATCTTTGAGAACAAACAGGTCTCTTCAAGTCGCCATCTCTTGAATTTATATATATCATCATCATTTGACATTCTCTTTCCTTGTTAATAAGTTTTGGACAGGTTTTCACAGATCAAGTCAGTGCTGAAGTGAGTCTACTGACATCCTAGACAGGCTGGGAGCCTCCATTCTCACATGCATGTGGTCCCACACTCTACCAAATTCATTTTATTATGACATTATGACAAAGGAGGTTGTTATGTCTTTGACACAATTAAAGAGTCCTACCAATCCTTTGATTACCAACACTAGAAAGTTTGTCGCACCATTGATGCAATGGAAGAATCCTCTCCTTTTGGCATGGTTTATATACCAGGGTGCCCTTCCTATGGCCAATCACCTTACAGGGTGTACTGGGTGCATTTCCATACTATCAACATTAGAGAGGTTATAAGTTACTGTCAAACAGAAGAGACCTCTCCACTCTGCCGTGGTAGGGAAAGGAGAGGAAAAAGGGGATAAGCAATAAGTGATATTGACAGGGCTGTGTGATTTTACTGGGTGGTGAGTAAGGAGAAAGGGTGACCTTGGATAGCATAGTGGATGTAGTGATGGTGAGAATACCTAAGCAGTGGTTGTGGTGGAGGCTTAGGTGGAGTGCACAGAGGTGGAGGAATAGATAATTGATACGAGGTTGTGGTGTACTGTGACAAGACTTAGTCACATTTATGCTGGTGGGCAGGTCTTCATCAGCACAGCTTAAAAACACATATATGTACATATATATATATGTATATATATTAAGGTGTTTGCTCTAACATATCTGTATACATATAAGTATGATTATTTTGTATATCTAGCAATACACAGTATGTTTATGAATAACCATTTTGAAAGCCTTCAGTTAGGAATTTTGGAAACTGATGTTCATTGTAGCCACCCTTGCTTCTGCTGAAATCTGCTAGAGGGCACTATGTCATCAGTTTCTAAAATTCATTGCTGAAAGTTTTCAAAATGTTTCTTCATAAACATATAGTATATTGCTAGATTTACAAAATAATCATTCATATATATATATATACCATCATCATCATCATCATCATCATTGTTTAACATCCATTTTCTATGCTTGCATGGGTTAGATGGGTTGTCGCATTAAGAGACAAGTCAAGTAAGGAGACCTTGTCATGCTCAATATGGACCTGTATTTTGACTTGGTTTCTATAGCTCATTTTATTGTGGCACAAGCAACAGGGAGGTTGTTATGGTTTTGATACAGTTGGAAAGTTTGTCTTGACCCTATATGTATGTGTGTGAATATATATGTGAAAATGTAGAAGAAGAAGAAGAAGAAGAAGAAGAAGAAGAAGAAGAAGAAGAAGAAGAAATGCAGATGGAAGGTTGTAAACATCAGTGCATTTGTTAACCTATCAAAATATAAAATATATAACATATATAACATATATGAAACAAAGAATGAGGTAGAAGAAAAATTACAAAGGCTAGTGAAAGAATAGAAAAAAGAACAGTTACTTGTTTCCTTTACTTCTCCATATCAAAGAGATCAGATGTTCATATTGGAACAGAATAGATCTCCATTGAGTTTGACAATAAATGTAGCACCTTGATCAAAGGAACAGCCTGCTTTCGATATTAAGATGTAGGTGGTTGAACATTCAGTGACTGAGTGTGACCGAGTATGTGATGTCTGGTTTCTTTGAATTACTGGTACAGTCTATCTTGTATAATAGTTTAAGTAGCTGAGTAGTCCACAGACATGTGTACTCCTAAGATAATTCTCAGGGAGATTCAGCATGATATTCAGTATGTAACATGACTGGCCCTTTGAATCACAGGTACAGTTTATCTTGTTAGAGGGTCCGACGCCATGCTTTGCAGCACATAGTTACGTCCCCTTATGGTCTGAGTTCAAATCCTGCCGAGGTTAACTTTGCTTTTCATCCTTACGGGGTCAATAAAATAAAGTACCAGTAATGCACAGGGATAATTGCTGGCCTTGTGCCAAATATAGAAACAATTATAATTTAAGTGGCTGAGTATTCCACAGACATAATTCTCAGGGAGATTCAGCATGATATACAGCATGTGTCAGACTAAATCTTTGAATTACAGATTCAGTACAATTGACAGGCATCCAAACATTTTCAGTCACAAAATAACCTGATATTATGGTAAATGAAACTTGCTTAAGACATCACACAATGGAATCGAACATGAGACACAATTATTGAGAGGTGAATTTCTTTACCATTTGGCCATGCTGCATACACATATGTCCATATTAAAGAGGCTAACAACTGTAACCAAACTTGAGAATAAATTCAATATAATCATTAAATAGCTCCACTCTAACCCTATGCGACATATCGACCACATAAACTACACAAGAAAATCTACGATATTGATAACATGAGAAAACCTAACAAGAAACTTTACAAATAAGGTTTTATAAACTTCAATTGATTTATTTTGATTTCGTCAATGTTAACTTTCTTCCTCGATTTCCTATATTTAGAATAACTTTTAAACAAAAATAGTGGAGTAGCAACAGACATTAAACAGAAATAGTGGAGTAGCAACAGACATTAAACAGAAATAGTGGAGTGGTGAAGATATTAAACAGATATAGTGGAGTGGTGACAGATATTAAACAGAAATAGTGGAGTAACAATAGACATGAAACAGAAATAGTGGAGTAGCAACAGACATTAAACAGAAATATTGGAGTAGCAATAGACATTAAACAGAAATAGTGGAGTGGTGAAGATATTAAACAGATATAGTGGAGTGGTGACAGATATTAAACAGAAATAGTGGAGTAGCAATAGACATGAAACAGATATAGTGGAGTGGTGACAAACATTAAACAGAAATAGTGGAGTAGCAATAGACATGAAACAGATATAGTGGAGTGGTGACAGATATTAAACAGAAATAGTGGAGTAGCAATAGACATGAAACAGATATAGTGGAGTGGTGACAGACATTAAACAGAAATAGTGGAGTAGCAATAGACATGAAACAGATATAGTGGAGTGGTGACAGATATTAAACAGAAATAGTGGAGTAGCAATAGACATGAAACAGATATAGTGGAGTGGTGACAGATATTAAACAGAAATAGTGGAGTAGCAATAGACATGAAACAGATATAGTGGAGTGGTGACAGACATTAAACAGAAATAGTGGAGTAGCAATAGACATGAAACAGAAATAGTGGAGTGATGACAGATATTAAACAGATATAGTGGAGTGGTGACAGATATTAAACAGAAATAGTGGAGTAGCAATAGACATTAAACAGAAATAGTGGAGTGATGACAGATATTAAACAGATATAGTGGAGTGGTGACATATTTTGTCTGTCTCATCTGTTCCTTTAAGTTGATTTGGATTTTATGGCACTTAACACCACACATACATAAATATGATAAGATGAAAGAGTACAGCTTCATCATGAAACCAGTAAAAAGAAGACAATAGCTGATTAAGACGACTACCAATGCTGACTATGCGGAAGATCTTGCAAAGATATTTAATAAAGTACAAAAATCAGAATCCATGCTATACAGTTTGGTGAGGGAAGCCAGTAGCATTTGACTCTGTATAAATGCAGACAAGACTGAATACATGTGATTCAACCAGGATGTCACTATAAACTCACTAGTTGATAAACAACTGAAAAAAGTTGACCAGTTCACCTAACTGAGAAGTAAGTTCTTGAAACAAGGTCTCACCAAAAGTGGCATAAATACACACATCATCAAAGCTTGGCTTGCTTTGGATAAGCTGACAACAATTTGGAAATAAAAGCTCCTCAAAAAAAATAAATTTGAATTCTTCCAAGTGACAGTGTAATCAGTACTGTTGTATGGGTGGACTACAAGGAGACTCTCTAAGTGACTTGAGAAGAAACTAAATGGCAAATACACAACAATGCTCAGAACTGCTTTAAACATATCTTGGAAGCAGCACCCTACAAAAAAGTAAATCTATGGTCATCTATCTGTAATCTTTCATACCATCTGAGAGACACGAACCAGATTCGCTGGATAGAGCTTGAGAGAAAAGAATGAAATTGTCAATAATATACTGCTGTGGACACCAAGGCATGGATATCCCAATGTGGGCAGACTTCACAAACCTATATCAAACAGCAATGAGATGGATGACAGAGTCAGATGTAGGAAAGTCATGATGATCCATGCAGCCAGCATGCCAAGATAATCATGATAATCTATTCCTTTCATCCAGTCACTTTCATTCTCCCTCAACACACACATCACATTCAATTTCTCTTTACAAAATTCATCACTGGCTCTATTCTTCTCACCTAGGAACTTCCATCGTACCTCAACACACAACCCAACCATTTCATTTCATTTTCTTCACAACATTTATAACTGATTATTCCCATTATCCTCTGCAATTCATTGCTTATCTTCCTCTTTCTGAGCAGTATTTTATTTATCCACCAGTCCATTATCACTTCCATTCTTTCCAACCTTCTCTTCTGTTCTTTATTCATAATGATATATTGATACTTCATTTGACTGTCACCCAGTGACAAGTTGTAGAAGTTTGATTCCAAAGTGTTTGAAACTGCTCCTAGTTCTACAATCAAAAGCTGTTTATTTTAAAGTGTTTATATTTATCTAAATTCCTTCCAATATGATATTTTATGCAAGAACGTTTGTTAAATTATGTTCCAGTAATCAATTTAATGAGAATGTTAGTCCTTTTTCTACAAATTCTCGATTGTTTACATAAGTACTTGAAACTCATCTGACAGTGTCTTTCATCAGAAATATATTAACAAAGGGGTTAAATTCTATTATAATCTTATGTAGGAATCTTTGTTATGTTTCAAATATTAATTTCACTAACTCCTCGAAATTCTTAATTATTTTTTTAATTATTTGAAAACCATAAGCAGTGTCTTTTATTAGAAATATGGTAATGGAAGGGTTAAGAAATTTTTCTTATTATAATTATCAATATTTTAGTTAACTATGGTTAAATAAATATTTATATATCTTTTGAGATTTTTATATAATTCAAATTGATATTCATTTATCTGGTTCAGTGAAGTTTGAATAAAGAAGATGAACAAGAAAGGAAACATGAAGTATAACAAATACAGCTTAAAATAGCTTTTTTGTTTTCTCCATATTGATCTGATTAGCAAGACATCTGCCGTTAGATAATTCACTTTCTGCTATACCATTTTCTTTTCTTTCTCTCCCTCTCTCCTATACAAACTATCAATGATTCAATATTTGTATTTCGATGATGTCTGCTTTATTACAAGTGTGTGATGAAAGCATTCAACTAAGCTTCTATAATGATTAGCCAGCTATTGTGTTATTATACAAGAAAAGTTTGAGTCAGTCAGTTGGTCGATAGCTTACCAAGAAAAATATCTCGAAATTCTATATGAAATGGGTTAAGAGACTTAGAAATATCTTGAAAGTATTAATAGTGTTAAAACAGCCATTTTTCAACAAGGACGGAAGAAGACCATTGATAAAAAGTCAAATACAATTCATTCTTCATTTATTTTTATGAATTCTTTTGTATCCTGAATTGTTGCCTGTAAATAGATTTTTCCCCATTATCATCATCAAAATTTTATATCTATTTTTCAACATTTGGATGGGTTGGATATATCTTCTCCAGCCCAGCTTACCTCTGCTTATTACATTCTTTTGTTATCTCTTCTGTGAGGTTCAGCAATTTGAGATCAGCTCCACCCAGGTCTTCCTTGGACTTCCGCTACTGCAGCTTTTTCCCACAGGCATCTGCCGGTACTATGTCAACTAGCATTCCTCATTCATACACATGACATGTCCATACCAGTGCAGTCTTCTCTCTTGTACACACTACATCTGATTCCTCTTATACCCAGTTTTTCTCTCAGGTCATCCATTCTTCATCGTTCATGCACACTAACATCACACATCCAACAGTGTATGCTTAATTCATTCCTTTCCAGACTTAGCATATGTATTACATTTGTTATTTTGAAAAGGAAATACTACAACAATGAAAGGGGTAATACCTCAAACAAACCTGTTAGTGAATTGGGCTAAAACTGTCATGGTATTTGTTCCAGCTTACTGTGGTCAACTTTGCCTTTCATCCTTTTGATGTTCATAACTAAAGTAGCACTGGGTCGATTTTTTCTTTATATTTCTTTATCGCTTCTTTTTGTTTTCATTCTCTCTGGAAGGAAAGAATCAGCTGTGTTCTGACAGAATTGGTGAGGTAGGGATGGGCTCCACCAAGTTTAAAATGTTTAAGACATGTTGTGTGTCAGGATAGCACATTTGTGACTCCATCAGAAGTTATGGATCCTTTCTTTTCTTTTTTTACATCTCTTATCACATTTTAATGCACAGGTATTATAACTTTGTTCTTTTCTTTTCTTTTCTTTTCTTTTCTTTAACAAGAAACATTATCTCAGGCATCAATTAAATAAGTCAAAATATATCCAGGAATATCTGCAAATTATCTTTGAAAAGATTGTATTGAAAAGTATTTTGCTTTACAATTTACCACATGAAGCCATCTAATATTATAAATTGTTATATTATGCAATATGCAATATGTAATATGGAATTTGTTATTATACTGAAAGTTAATATTGTCACACAATATCATCATTATGTCTGCCTTCCACACAGGGAAGGGTTGAATTGATAGTCAGTCAAAGACTAAACAGGCTGGAGAGATATCATTTTGCTCACATGTTCCATATTTGGTGTGGCTTCTATGGCTGGATGCCCTTCTTAATGCCAATCACCTTATAGGGTGTATTCTCTGCATTTTATTGTGGCACTAAAACTACCACATTACAGAGTCTGTTAGGTGCATTTTATTTTTGCACCAGCTTTACAGTATATATTGAGTGCATTTTATATTTGTGGCAGCATTAACACTTTACAGAATCCATTGGATCTATTTTATTGTGTTAGCAACACTACCACTTCACAGAATTTACTAAGGTCCATATATATATATAGATTATAAAATCCAATGCTAAATAAAAGGCAAAAGTTATACTGGAAAACTCTCTTGCTATGTAATGAAATATCTCTTTGGATACCAAACCTCTTGAAACAGCCCCTAGCTCTATAATATAAAACTGTTTGTTTTAAAGTGTTTTTATTTACTTAAAACCCTTCCGTCAAAATTTTATGTAAGAAACTTTTTTAAGTTATGCTTCAAACACTAGGTTGATAATGAAAAACATATTATTCCAAATTTCCAAATTTGTTATTGCTTTTGAAATGATTTCTTAGAAGTATGGTAAAGAGTTAAAATGCTTATATTTATCTAAAAACCTACCATCATAATTTTATTTAAGAACCTTTATGATGTAATTCATTGTTTCAACAAAAGAAGTACTAATCTTGAAAAACTATGTAGTGTGGTAGATGTGATCATCTAAATTTCTTCAAGGCACAGCCGTAGTCAAATTACTGAAACTAGTAAAAGAGTAAAAGTGTAAAGATATGAAGACTATATGAAACAAAATATGAAATTTGTTCCTCTAAAATGTGTCAATTTGTTCCTATATTAGAAATCAATATTGAATGTTTTAAAATTGTAAAATAGAAAAGGCCTTGGCATGAAGAAGCAGCTTTATTGCTATAAAGTGTCCAATTTAAATGTTCGATCAATACTATTGCTCTGGAGGATACCAACAGCTTAGAGATTAATTGGTTATATTTATTTTCATTATTGTCTTTCATACTTCACAGATAATGTGGATAATTTTCTGGGTTTCTCAGTGTATGAGAACAATAAAAGAAGTTTGTTTTAGGATGGAAGGCATGAGGTCTAGTGGTTACAGTGCTGTGGTTTCAATACCTCGACTGGGTCGTCCATTATATCCTTAAGCACAATATACTCTTTTGTGTTGCTCCTTCTGTTAAGAGTTGTGACATGCAAATAGTGTCGGCAATGAAAAGACCAATGAAAATATTGTTTCCTTGGTCTGATTTGATGATGAACTCTTTTCTTTTGCCAGGAGTTGTGACGGACAGATAGAAGCAGTAATGCAAATACTAATGGAAATATTGTTTCATGATCCCATCTGATGATCGACAGCTCTTCCTTTCCTTACTTGTAGCTAATTTAACTCCCTACAGTGCCATGAAGTCATGTGGACTGGTAGGTGGGGTGGAGGAGGTTGGGGTTGTCAAGTAGTGACAGAGATACATCAGTCTTAGACAACCTTTACCTCCTCCACCATGCCTACCAGCCCACAAAGCTGACATAAATCTTATTGGGGGACCGGCTGCTATCGATATAACACCATATTAGCAGGCTGTCCCCCACTCCAATCAAATTTTCTATTTTCTATCTTCTATGTTTTTTTATCTCCTATCTTCTATTCTATGTCTGGGTTCAACGTAATTCTGTTACATAATTCTGTAAATAACACCCGATCAAATCTTGCATCATAATCGGAAGACTAAGCTGGGCCATTAAAATATGTATAGTGCTTTAACGGAATTAAAATTCTAAAGTAAATGTTCAAGTCAGGCCTTCTATTGTTGTTTTAATGAATACTTTACTTCGTTCCTGCAACAGCCACTGGATACCACATCTACGATGAATGATTTGCATAACATTGAGTGCTTTAATTAATTTCTGGCACCATCGTTTACTAACCTGAACCACCAGTTCTACCCATTGGTAAACAGCCTAACATAAATTATATATCTATATATATATATAGATAGATATCATTATCATCAACACACACATGTATATATAAATATATATATAAATATACACACAAACACATACACATATAATATCATCATCATCGATTAATGTCTATCTTCCATGCTAGTATGGGTTAGAAAGGTTTGTCCCATTTAGAGGCAAGATATGGTTGGGTGACCATGTCTCACTCATATAGGAATGTTTCTGGCTAGGTTTTCTATGGCTGGATGCCCTTCCCAATGCCAACCACATTTACAGTGTGTGCTGGGTACTTTTTGCCATGTCTTTCACACGACCACTTTACAGTGTGGGCTGCATATTTTGTGGTACCAATATGGCTTAGTATGGAGGCACATGGCTTAGTGGTTAGAGCATTGGGCTTGCAATCGAAAGGTTGTGAGTTCAATTCTCAGACCGGGTGATGTGTTGTTTCCTTGAGCAAGACACTTTATTTCACATTGTTCCTGTTTACTCAGCTGTAGAAATGAGATGATAGGGACTGGGGTCCATATCATTCCACTGCAAAGTGGTCGTGGAGGTGCCACGGCAAAAAGCACCCAGTACTCACTGTAAATGAGGTTGGTGTTAGGAAGAGCATCCAGCTGTAGAAATCAAGCCAGAATCAGTTCCCGTCCCACCCTTACAAGCAAGGAAAAGCGGACATAAAATGATGATGATGATGATGATGATGATGATATATATATATATATACACATATAAATCATGATAATGATATACATATATATATACATATCATACATATACATGCACACATCATATATATATATATATACATGTATATATATCATCCTCCTCGTTGTTTAATATTCATCTTCCACACTAGAACGGATTGACCCTTAGGGAGAAAAACAGGTCAGAGGACCATGTTGAGCTTAGCTTGGTTTCTACAGCTGGGTGCCTTTGCTACTGCTAACCACATTCATGGGGTGTGCTGGGTGCTTTTTGTCATGTCACCTACACGACCACATTACATTGTGGACTGGGCACATTTTGTCATGACACCTACATGACCATTTTACAGTGTGTACTGGGCATTTTTTGTTGTGACATCTACACAACCACTTTTCAGTGTGGACTGGGCACTTTTGTCATGTCACCAACACAACCACTTTAGATCGGGGACTGGGCACTTTTGCCTTGGGACTAGGGAGGGGTAGGAAGCTTGGGAAAATTGCAGACATAGGTAATAGGAGAGGGATGGTTACTGCAAAGGGTGGTGAACGAGTGAGGAGAAGGTTGAGGAAGGTGTTGCCTACTAGGTATAAGCCTCAGCCTGAGAATAATAGAGGGTGTGTCTTCTGTAATACTGCATAGCACCAGAGGTCACGGTCCTGTGTCATTGCCTTTGAGAGGTGCAGTTGTGCAAGGTAAGTTTTTATTACCTCATCCCAAGTCTTCCTAGGCCTGCCCACTCCACGGCTACCATCATACAGCTGCACATTTTCATACAGCTGTCATCACATATATATACACATCACATATATATATATATATATATATATATATATATATATATATATATATATATAT